>JARBWK010000007.1:40441166-40723666 GCA_030556195.1 Anolis apletophallus | reverse complement strand
TTTTTTTTGTATCTTTTAGTCCGAAAGCAACACCTACTGCAACAAGGGCGACTGGCCTTGCAAAACCCTCTGTAATGAATCTGACACATTTTAGAAAATTAGGAAGCGACCTATCTTAAAGGGCTGGCAGGATTTGAAGGGGGGCAGAAGCAAGGACGACAATTGGAGAAGCCCAACTGAACACTCTGTGGCAGTTAGGGAGTCAGCTGGAGGCAGTCCCTGAGTTAGCCAGTGAGTGAGGTTCTGGGAGGAAACAGCTGAGGAGCAGCTGAGGATCCGCTCCTGCCATCTATCCACAACTAGGCAGAAGGCCTTCTCCGTGGTGGCCCCAGTATGGTGGAACTCCCTGCCTGATGCTACTCGAGCGATTTCAGAGCTCGGCCCTTTTTGAAGGGCTTGTAAAACTGCCCTCTTCAAATTGGCTTTTGACTAACTGATCTGCCCTGAGGGTTCATGCCTGGAGTTTTAGAAATTGAATTTCTGTGGATTTTACTGCACATTGGTTTTATGTTTTCATGTTTTATGCTATGTATGGCTGCAGGTTGTATGCGCAGCATGTTTTATTGTATGTTGTAATCCGCCCCGAGCCTGCAGGGAGGAGCGGAATATAAGATCGAATAATAAATAAATAAATAAATAAATAAATACAATTGGTTAAAAAAACAAGTTAAAGATCGTTTGAAATCTGTTCTTCACATATCGGTCCTTTTTGGAAGAAAATAACAATTTGGGAGAAACTCATATTGAAACATTGTTCTGCAAGCAGCAAGCAATTGATCCCGTGTAACCACCACTACACATGTACCATTGAATTATATACTAATAAACGAAGTAACTGTTTCACCTTCAAACAAACTCTCTCCCTGTGTATCACTTCCAGATTGAGGAGTTGTAAAATGGAAGAAGAAAAAAACAATTATTTGTTCCTTAAAGTCATATTTTGCTCAGACTATCACTCAGTCTCCTTCCTCACCATTTTGCATTTCTGATTAGATAAGCGAGCAAGAGGTCCCTTCAGCCAGGCCACGAGACCAGAGAGAGAGAGAGCATCACATATTTAATGGTGGCAGAGGTTGGGATGGCAAAATAAAAGGTCCATCCTGCTTGAAGTTCTGGTATTTCCTTTCACCTCACCCTCTTATAGTGCCGCGGCTTATTAAATATGGTTTTCCATGAGCGAGCAGATGGCGACTAATGTATGTTCTGTATCAGAAACGAGAGCTGATGTGGTCTATCCAATGCAATTTTCTGAATCAGCACCCCAAATAACCAAACTGAATATATGGTGACCCTAAGGCAAACCTATCATTGGCTGTTCTTGGCAAGATATGCTCAGAGGAGATTTCCATTGCCTTTTCCTGAGGCTGGGAGAATGTGACTTTCCCAGAATCAATCTGTGGTTTTCTATGACTAAGCAGGGATTTTGATCCTGATTTCCAGAATCATAGCCTAATGCAGTGTTTCCCAACCTTTTTTGAGCCGGCACACTTTTTACATTTGCAAATTCCTGGGGCACACCACCAACCAAAATGACACTCTAACACAGTAATACATATTGTTAATATGTTTTTAAAATGTATTTATACACTCAGTGTGAAACCTGGGCCTGTTTCGATGAACTCAACATAGATATCCTGGCAGGAATGGCAGAAAGACACAAACTTCCCACACAGAACTCCCATAACCAAGAGAAAATGCTATAAGAGTTTGATGGGCATTGACCTTGAGTTTTGGAGTTGTAGTTCACCGACATCGAGAGAGTACTGTGGACTCAAACAATGTTGGATCAGGACCAAACTTGGCATGAATACTCAATATGCCCAAATATGAATGCAGATGGAGTTCAGGGGAAATAGACCTTGACATTTGGGAGTTGTAGTTGCTGGGATTTATAGTTCCCCTACAATCAAAGAGCATTCTGAACCCCACCAATGATAAAAGTGGGCCAAACTTCCCACACAGAACCCCCAGGAGGCAAGAGGAGGTCTCTACTTGGGGAAAGGGAGGCGGGCCTTCCCAATGCATGGAGAGGGAGAGACCAAGTAGACAATGGGTGGGGAGGGGGGGGGTGTTTGTAATTTTGCACCTTTATCGAGGTAGGTTTCTTGGGGTTTTTATACTTCAACACACTAGACTCCCCCCCCCCCTTTCCTGGAGGTTCCAATTTCCCACGGCACACCTGATGATCGCTCACGGCACACTAGTGTGCCCCGGCACACTGGTTGAGAAACACTGGCCTAATGCTCAACCCACTCCACTAGACTGAATTTCTAAATGATTCTTTATTTGTCGTGATATATTTCTCATGGACCCTATGAACTAACAAGTTCCCTGAAAAATCTTTTTTCCTATGTCAGTACCTTCTGAAGCAGAGCAATCTTGTGTGTTTCTGCTGTCCCGCTGCTTCCAGCTCCATTTTCATCAGTCCTTCTCTTGACTTTGCTCAGTGGGGGTATCTCCATTGTCATGGTAACATAAATACAAAAGAAGTTGAGTAGTGGGGATATTCAGGAACCAATGGAGGAATTACAGAATTTCACTGCTCTATTTTTTATATATATTAACACATCTTAGTATTATGTCTGCAGTTTTAAATTCTTTCTCTTTTCTTACCTTACATCTCTAGCAATTGGTTGCTACAAGGAGAGGGATTGCAATCACAGACAGACCTAAGACCGATATATAGCTGATGATTTGATCAGCATCATCCATCTCTTCTGTCTTTCTAAGACATGAGAAATGAGCTCATTACCGATCAAGATGCTATCAGGTCTTTTCTGTTGAAGACAATTGTTGTATATATCCCAAGGACCTTGAACTATTATTTCAAAGAAAAAAATGTACTTTGTACCATGCAACTATGTTTTCCCAGTTAAAGAAGTATGAAAGATGAGTGGGCTGTATCACTTAAAAGGCTTATCTAGTCCACCATTCCGTTTTCACAGTGACAAAGAAGATGTCTATAGGTTCAGTTGCATCCTCACTGTATTTTTATTATGTGCCTTCTGAGACCCTGAAGCAAAACTATCACAAGGTTTTCTTATCAAGATTTGTTCAGAGCAGGGTTGCCTTCCCCTTCTTTTGAGGCTGAGAGGGTGTAATCTCTCGCAGTCTGGGAGTGATCCTGGACTCATCACTGAGCCTGGAACCCCAAGTCTCAGCGGTGGCCAGGGGAGCTTTTGCACAGCTCAGGCTTGTGCGCCAGCTGTGCCCGTATCTTGGGAAGTCGGACTTGGCCACAGTGGTCCACGCTCTGGTTACATCCTGTGTAGACTACTGCAGCGCTCTCTATGTGGGGTTGCCTATGAAGACTGCCCAGAAGCTGCAATTAGTCCAGCGCGCAGCCAGACTACTAATGGGAGCAGGGTACAGGGAGCGCACAACTCCCCTGTTGCGCCAGCTCCACTGGCTGCCAATTCGCTTCCGAGCACAATTCAAAGTGCTGGTGTTGACCTACAAAACCCTATACGGTTCCGGCCCAGTTTACCTATCCGAACGTATTCTCCCCTATGAACCATCAAGATCGGCTGGAGAGGCCCTGCTCTCGGTCCCACCACCTTCGCAGGCGCGTCTGGTGGGGACGAGGGACAGGGCCTTTTCTGTGGTGGCCCCCCAGCTGCGGAATTCCCTCCCAAATGAAATTAGATCCACCCCTCCCTCCTGACTTTTAGGAAGCGGGTGAAAACGTGGCTGTGCAATGAGGCCTTCACAGAATGAAGGAGGAGATTGTGGAGTTGGACTTGATTTTACTTTGGCGAAAGGCTTTTTAAATGTATTTATTGTATTGTATTGTAAATCTTATTGTAAATTTATGATGCTTTTAGATTTTAAATGTTAGCATTGAATACTTGCTGTTTGCCAGTCTGAGTCCCTCTTCGGAGGTGAGAAGGCCGGGGTATAAAAGTTTTAAATAAATAAATAAATAATCTGCCCAAAATCACCCAGTGGGCTTTGGTACCCATGGTTGAGTGAGCATTCTCTGCAGGGTCCCCGTCATTTCTACACATTTTAAAAACAGTGTACAGACAAAGTCCCATGGAGCCCATCATGTGAAGTAAAACTACTGCCAGTCACTCTGTGTGACACTGTTTCAGAAGTGTTTGGAAACTGAGGATTCTGGAGTCAGAGGACAACCATCTTCAGAGATCCTGATGTGAGTGGAAATGGCTAAAGGCGCTCATCTTCAAACGGGATGGGAACTGGGTTGCTGTGAGTTTTCCAGGCTATATGGCCATGTTCCAGAAACATTCTCATCTGAGTTCTATGTGAAGGTCTAAAATCAGCCTGTGAACTTAATGGTGGTGGAGCAGAGTGATACGTGAATTCAAGGTTGAATCTACGCTGTAGTATTTATGCAGCTTGACACCACTTTGACTACCATGATTGCATGTGATGGAGTTATTGATGGGAGCTTTAGTGCTGCAAGGTCTTTAGCCCTCAGCAAACTACAACTCGCAGGATCCCAGCACATTCATCCACAACAGTTAAAATTGTGTCTAACAGCATTAATTCTGCAATGCAGAAGCACCTGAGGGCTTTCCCACCAAAATGCTAATCATTACACTACGTTTGACAGGCCACTATTTTGTGACCTCTGGCTGTTCCTAATAAGTTTGGTTTTATGTATTGTACGACATATACATACATTTTATCTGCAATCCTATATGGCCCTATGTAGGATAGTACATGGCTTTGCACCACACCACAGCTTAGAAACAGGCCTTCCTAAGAAATATAGTGAAAATTCTGAGATATGGAAGTTTCTTTTTGTTTTGAACAGTTGCACAGACATACACATACAAACCCAATGTATGTTTTACTCTAAGATACTATTCTATAAAGGAAAATACAATGTTAAAATAAAAAATACATTTTTAAAAGTTTTCAAAATGGTACTTCTCCCTGGTCATTTTACTGTGAAAGAAATCTGTCAAAAAAAAGCTAGAAAATAGCTAAAACTGTGAGACCATCATGACCCATCTGTAATGAAAGTGGAACATGCTGTTGTATAGCAAATTTAGCTCTTCCAAAATAGCTAACATTATTGTTTTTCAGAATAAAAAAGCAATGATATATTAAATGGGAGCCATGCCTTCTACAGTATTAGCTGGCCTTTTCTGATAACTGGAGATGGATGTACAAACAATTACAAAGTATTCTACATTTCATATTTGGAGTGGGGAGATATTTTAAAGAAATTATGGTAAGTATTTGACAAGGCTGTGTTCTTATATGATTGGCCGAAGATGTGCCTTTGTGCCCTCAAACATTGTCATGGAGGGCTGACTATGGCTAACTCTCCAAAGTACTTTTTTTTCTGGTAGGATGTAGGGCTGCAGAGAGAAGGCAAAGAAAAGCCATCATCATAGTGGATGCCTACTAGCAGCACACTGGACATTGGTGCAAATTTATTTATTTGTTTGTTTGTTTATCCCGCCTTTCTCAAACCCAGAGGTGACTCAAGGCAGCTTACAACCGGCAGTATAATTTAAACAGTTAAAAATGAGGTTATAAAATCATACACTAAAACCATGTAAAATATATAAAACCAATGCCTTCTGTCACAGCAGACGCCAGTTCAGAGAGCCAAACCCAATTGAAGTGTAAATAGTTTGTTTTAATATTCACAGAGTCTCTGGAGATAAGTATTTGCAAAACAAAAGCACTCAATGGTCAGTGAAAACGCTAACAAAAGGAAGCCTTCAAAACGCCAAAATTCTTTAGCAAAATCAAAGCAAAACAAACAGAGAAAGGCACGCTGAGGGCAGCAGAGGAGATGTCGTCGCCAGAATCAATCCAAGGTCATCAGCATTGAAGTCATCAAAGGGTTGTCCAAGAATGTATCCAAAGGGGTGTAGGAGAGACGTAATCCAGGAGCCAGGCCAAGGTCAAGGAGAGGAGATAGACGTAGAAGCGAAGGCACAACCCACAGTCCAACTGGGGAGCAATCCAGTGGAGTTCAAACCCCACCACAGGAAGCAGCAGAATCAGTCTAGAAACAAGGCTTCAAGATGCAAGATGACAGGATGCAAGAGTCCTAGGATCCAAAGGCAACTCCTTGCTAGCCACAGAGGGTAGTCCCAAAATGCCCACCTTTTAAGCTCACTACAAGTCAGATCCACTTGATGAGGTCGACGCCCTATCATCATCCTCAGGTGTTACTCTCCCAGCAGCTGCTGCCCTTTGACTGACCTTCCAAGATTTCCACCTGTGGTTAAGACTTAGAACATCCCCCCCCCTTGTCTGGGAACTCTGAGGGCCAATCCTGATCATCAGTGAATCCTACGCAGGTGTCTGAACTTGTGGGCTCCTCAAAGGCCTCTGAATTTCTCTTACTTGAGTCCAATCCATTTCAGTAGAAATGTCCTCTGACTCCCATCATTCCCAGAGAATCCCTCAAATGTCTCAGAGTCTGTAGGTGCTGTAATTATTTGCTTGACTCTCTTGAGTTGCAAGTGATCCTCTTCACTTGACTCACTTGACTCATGAGTAAGCCTCTTTCTGCAAACACCAGTACTCCTGTTACAAAAAGCCCCACCCAGTTCCATACTCTCCCCAGATGCTGAGCCATCAGAGTCTTCTGAATCATTACTATCAGTAGCAGCTGGAGGCTCAATCACAACACCTTCACTGTTTATCTCATTGTTCAAAAACATAATCTAAGCCGTTCCACAATTCAGTTCCACAGAGATCCATGTTGGTCTATTGCAGGGCTGTCCAACTTCTACCGGCCCAAGGGCCAGAATTCCGGTCACTGATCACCTGGGGGGCCACTCCGCCCTGCCTGTGACCACGCCCCTGCCCCCCTCCTCCGGTTTCACCCACTTCTGAGGCTGGCGTGATGCTTTGGGAGAGAGGGCAGAGCCACGGGGGCCTCCCCATGGCTCCACCCTCCCTCCCAAAGCATCACGCCAGCCTCAGAAGCGGGCGAAACTGCACGCATGCGCACTTTTTTGGGGGATTTTTTTTGGAATTTTGTTTTTATTTTTAAAAAAATTAAAAAAATTGCAGGAGAGTAGGAGGGACGCATCCAAGGGGCTGGTGGGCCGTGTGCGGCCCGCGGGCCACCTGTTGGACAGGCCCAGTCTATTGCAATGCATTTCCAATGGCTTGTTCAAAAAGCCAGATTTTTAAATTCCTACAGAAGGTCAAGAGGGGGGAGGCCGATCTTATATCCCTAGGGAGAAAGTTCCACAGCTGAGGGGCCACCACTGAGAAGGCCCCATTTATCGTCTCCCCCAGGTGTGCCTGCGAAGAAGGCAGGACCAAGAGCGGGTCCTCCCCAGACAATCTTAAGTTCCTAGAAGGTTTGTAAGGAGAGATACATTCAGACATTACTTTATATAAGGTAATATTGGAATGTAAGTCAGTAGTATTGCAAATGGATGCATGCATATCGGGGGGAAAACTGGGTGTTAAACTGTCTAGTGAGTTTTCTTTAGCAAAATCTCTTCAGAGACGGTTTGCCATTGTCTTCCCCTAGAGCTGAAAGTGTGACTTGTCCATTAATCACGAACTCCCAAAGTCCTATGTAAGCATTCATATCACAACACTACCCTGGCTCCTATTTAGGAAGATACTAAATAGGAATACTCCTCCCTGATCCTGTTTCATTTTCCTCTGAGCATAGAAGAGAAATATTTGTCACCATCCACAGTTTTTCAATCATTTTAAATGGATGTTTATGCGTTTGTTTGGCCATACTTAGTATGGCTTCCTATTGCTTTCCGTTGCTTGGCTCCAAGACTGGAAATCAACCCAGCCACAGGAAAATCTTGCAAGAGAGAACCATCAAATAAAAAGGATTAAGCTCCTCTATTCATATGACACATCTTTCACAAAAGCAATTTTCACTGTGTATTTGAGAAGGAAGGAAGTGTCAAAAAGAATGGACTGATCTTAATCTGAAGCAGACATTGGGTCATGAGGTCAGAGGATAAAACATCAAGGGTGATGTTGTCATGATAAAATATGATGTATAGTTTGAGTGAGATTGTATGAAAGGTGTACGAATGTGGAATAATTGGGCTGAAGATACCGTTCTAAGGAATAGGGCCTGGAAAACTACAAGAAAGAGGTGAAGAACTCATGGACTGTAATTAAAAATTGCTGATGAGACCTGAGACAAATGATTAACTGTTGACATTGCTGACTTGATGAACTCTGGGTGGAAAAACAACTTGTCTACATTGCCAAAGACAATGGTTTTTTTTAAAGTAACGAAGTCAACACTATGGCTCCTTACAGAAGTGTTTACAAGGCTCCTTGATAAGGAAAATTAATTAAACAAAATCAACATCTCTCCAGGAATGGATGGAATCTGTCGGTCAGTAATTTACAACTTTTAGAACCATATCAACAGAAAATACTACATAAAACAGTGGTTCTCAACCTGTGGGTCCCCAGATGTTTTAGCCTTCAACTCCCAAAATCCTAACATCTGGTAAACTGGCTGGGATTTCTGTGAGTTGTAAACCAAAACACCTAGGGACCCACAGGTTGAGAACCACTGACATAAAAGGACCTTTTTCTCTTAGAAAAAGTGTATCTGAACAACTGAACACCATTTCTGAACAGCCACCTCCTCTCAAGAAGCTGATCATCTTCAACAAGAATGATGAGAATGCTTGATGAATGAATGATGAATGAACAAATGAATGTTATAGTAGATGTGTAAGTAAATGTGGATGCAATATCCCCTTTGTCTATGTCAGTGTGTTCCAGCCACATAACCTTGGAGGTGTCTATGGACAACACCGGCTCTTTGGCTTAGGAATGGAGATGAGCACCAATCCCCAGAGTCGAACATGTCATGGGAAAATCTTTACCTTACCTAGTTGCATTCATATAGTACTGGCCCTTTGAAAGCAACCATAAGGCTGATGTGGCCCACAGTGAAAATGAGTTTGACACCCCGATATAGCATAACGAAATTTCAAGGGGAAGTTTTAGATGTCCTTAGAAATGCTCTCTCTTTCTCTGCTGTAGAACAAATTTGGGGAAAATTCTGAGGACTATAGTTAAACTCTATATGGAGCCCTTGGTGGTGCAGTCGGTTAAACCCTTGTGCTGGCTGGACTGAAGACCGACAGGCTACAGGTTTGAATCTGGGGAGAGTGTGGATGAGCTTCCTATCAGCTCCAGCTCCCCATGCAGGGACATGACAAAAGCCTCCCACACGGATGGTAAAACATCAAAACATCCGGGTGTCCCCTGGGCAAGGTCCTTGCAGTCAGCTAATTATCTCGCACCAGAAGCGACTTGCAGTTCCTCAAGTCACTCCTGACACACACAAAAAGATGACATGGCCACATCAATTTTATATCTTCTCTATCACATGACTGATTATGTTCAGAACAGATTTATTGTATGATCTTCATAATTGCTTTAGCTCTTTTAGACTGCAAGATCAACAGGTCATTTATCAATGTTTGTAAACTTTTCCAGATGCCTCCTGTAAGGATTCACCCATTTTAGCTAGGCCGATGCCTGGCTAGCAGTTTAGCATCCCTGGTGAGATAGAATAGCTAGGAAAGGGGGAGTGGCTTAGAACCTCTCCAGAGAGAGAGAGAGAGAGGGGGAGAGAGAGAGAGCGCTAGCTGCAGGGGAGTGGCTCAGAGTGAAGGAGAGGGGCCAGCTGACTTAGAAGGGAAAAAGTGTAGCTTTTTCAGTCAGAGGGGACTTGGCTTTTGTCAGAGCAACATCAGAATCCGTTGTGAGCAGTCAGCAAGACAGGGAGTGTCTTAGATAGCTGGCAGGAGAAGTCTGTGGAAAGCTGACCAGGAGAGTCAGACAGCAGACTTAGATCTCTTAGGTTAAGAGATTGGCTCACACTTGGGAACAACTAACTAGGGAGCTCTTGTAGGGAGTTAGTTAGTGTGTGCCCGAAGCCTGAGTGGATTCTCAGGGAACTAACTAAGATTAGTTAGTTGAAGAAACTCACTACTAGTTTCAAGATTAGAGTGAGGGAGTATTTTGACAAGCTGTAAAAGACATGCCAACGGTCTACTCCTGTATCAAAGTTTAAAGATGCATGTTTTATGAAACCACCAAGCTACTGTACCTTTCTTGACAACCACTTATGCTTCTGTGCCTTTCATAGTGGATAGTTCCATCAATAAACCTTTTCATTGTTAATTTTTAAAGAAAAGCCTCTCTTGTGCCTCATTCCATCTAGCAGTTAATTAACAGCTCCAGTATGGTGACAGTTTCAGCTTTTGGGCGGATTTTTTACCTCAGTAATCCTCCCAGTCCTTGTTAGTATAAGAGCCAAGGCTAGTGTGGTGTGTGTGTTAACTTTACAAAATCCTAAAGGCTATTTTAGGTTGGTGGCAGCGTTCCCAGTGGCTTAAGCCTCCACGTCGTGACACCTCCCCTCCCCGCTAATTGAAGTGTGTGGTAAAGGTTCTTTAGATTTATGAGCATTCAATATAGAAGTTAGAATCAATGTTAAAAGGATCAAGAACAGGCATGACCTCACTTTTTAACGCAACCTGGTGTTGATGGCAATGGTGAATTAATCTCTTCATCACTTCCATGGCATACTTGGCAAATCACATACATTAGTGAGCATTTCCTATCGTACTCTGTGCAGCCACGGGTTAAAGTACATGTATAGAGTGGAATCATAACTAATTAAGCTGAAAAGCCTTTTTGGTAGCAGGCTATTATGCTGAGCTTTTTAAGTTGAGTGCCTTAGAAGCTTTCATCTCTCCTAGGGTGGTTATAAAAGCACCACATACTATGAGCACACTTGAACATAAACCCTATAAGCTTGTAACTCTTCCAATAATATGATACTCTGTCATTGGTGATAGGATTCTCATAGCAGATATAATTTTCTGGTTCATGAGCAATGGACTTCTGATACCTGTGTATTATTTGGAAGTCTCATCGTGCTGCACATTATCTATAAGAAGTACAAAGAATTCCCAGAATATGTTAGATAGAAAGGACACAGCATTTCTGGTCATGTAAAACACCCTTTCCTCCCAGTACAACTGGGAGGAGAGGAATTTGCCTCCCTCCCACGGGAAAGAGGAGAGTTTAGAAGAGGGGGGCATGGCCTTCCTATTGGAAGACCAGCCCCTATCAGGCTCAGTGTGCGCCTGGACGTTGGCCCACGATGCCTGCCCATCAACAGTATTGACTTTGGCTGCCCGTTGGAACTGGGTAGGAATTTTTTGTCACACCTCAAGGGCCTCAGGCATCACTTTTGCTTGAGCAAGACTTTGGTCAAGAAGGCACTAAGGTGCTGTCCAAGCCAGCTTTACTGTTTACTCTTAAACCTTGTCCTGGGCCTCCCTGCCTTTTCATGAGAAGCCAGAGATGAATGCATAACATAGGCAGCTCAAGATCCCAACCAGCCTCCCTGATAGCGAGGCACTCTAGAAAACATAACTCCTGTCCAGATGTTCCTAGCTGCAAAAGACACTGAGGTAGCATAACATATGACAACTATCAATCATTCAGCTGTGATGTTCGATGCACTGACATCAAAGCCAGGGAACCCATATCTGCCCAGAGATCCCCAAAGAATAATCTCGTACCAACCATAAGGAGATGCAGGGGAAGAGGCCTCCTGGGCCTCCCAGCCAAGCTAGTGCCAGCCAGCCTGCACCGACTGACTTGTTTCAGCGGCTGCCTTGTTCCCGCTCATCGTGAAATGCATTGATCCTGAAAGACTTTGCTGCCTAAAGAACTCTTTGCCTAAACCAACCCAGCCTTATTGCGCGGCTGTGTTTAACTTTCCTTGCATCCGGCTTGTGGTCCCGATTTCCTCTGCTTGTGATCCTGTTGCTGCGGATCACCCTACCCTGCTACTCCTTGACTTTGGCTGCTATTTGGAGGCACCATAAGAATTGCCTCCAAACCATTTACTCAACTTATTAATCAATAAAGCTTGTTGTACCTCAGCTGCTGTGTGGTTTATCCAGGGAGGTCAGGTCCCAAGGCCCAAGGGAGCGGCACCCTTCACCTGACTTTGGGGGGGGGGGTTGCCCACCCCTTAGATGGGGTGGTGATATTTTATAAATAGGCCTTAGCGGAAAATAGCTAGGGAAATCCCATAGTTTGTGTGCACCTTAGGCACCGCCTTCAGGGGTGAAGGCCATTAAGTTAAACACTCACCTTAAAGTTCAAGTTGATGGGTGGGAAATAGGTAGAGCCTGATTTCAATATCTTGAGAATAGACCTCTCACTCATTTCCCTTAAAGGATTGCCCTGGTTGGCTAATCAGGCAATCCAGGTGTTTCGCCCATAAATTACTTATATTAAGCCGGGTAGGGAGGCTATCTGGCTTGGATACACCATATTCCTGACACACCTTGAGTTAAGTTAAAGAAAGTTAAATGGGTAACATTTAAATAAAAGTTGCCCAATTTGAACCCAAGAAAATGTGTGGTCTCTTTATTTCAGGGGTGGGCAGGCAAATATGATTTGATGAACATGCGGTGTATTGATAGCACCTGGGCAATGACTGTGAATGTCATGATGACATACCTAAGGGGGGGGGTGTTAATGGCTGAGTCATAACCATGAGGTGTGCAAAGGGTGTATCAAATGACCTGACAGCAGGTGGCTATAAAAGGAGGATAAAAGGTGTTATTTTTCTCTCTCCTGAGTGACTCATTGTGAGTATCTGTCTTTTCTGTGTGTAACTCTCTGAGGATCTGATAGTTTGTAAGAACATGCTTGAAAGTGCATCTGCCTATCCTGACAATACATTTGTATACATTGGATGAAAACCTGGATCCATGAGTTCATTAGACAGTGTGTAGATAAGGTCAGATGCTTGCAGTTGGACTGCTAAACAGGCTGATGTGTGTTTTTGCTGTGAAAGGACTCTGCTGTATTTTGCTTGCTTCTGGGACACTTGCTATCCAGAGCTCACTGTTTCAGGGAAGTTGTTGTTGCTGCTGATAGGAGAGATAATACCAAGAGCAATCCTTTGTTTGAGGCAGAAAAGTACTGTTTATTTTCAGCTGAGACCCTGGCGTTGAATCTCCTCCAAAAGCAAACCAGAGTGAGGATAAGACATTGACTTTCCATTTTATACATCTTCATATGCAGGTGAAAATTGGAATTGACTTTTGAATCGAACAACCAGCGCTCCCTACCTCCGAAACGAGTTTTGAACCTTTTTTTTCTAATCAAACAAGCCTAATGTATGGTGAACTCTGAGAGTGGAAATCAGCTCCTGACACCTCTTCTGAATAAATCTTGCCAAGAACGTCCTATAACAAGCTTGTCATATGTCAAACTGAAGGCACACAACAACAAAAACACAACGTCATTGCTAGAATCACATGTCCTGATTATTGTATTGTTGCCTGTCCTGAAATGACTTGTTGTTTCATTTATCTTAAATGGATATTAATAAATATTAATAAGTGTCAAAGCTCTGCTTGACTCCTGTAATGACAATGTTATGAACTTCAATGTTAATTGGCATATTGTTGTTCTGTCAGTGTAATCATTAATGCTTGCTATTTACTATTTTCTTTTTCAAGCTGTTATTTCTCATACATATTGATTTATTATAAAGTCTTAGTCTGACAGGTGGCCACTTAATTGTTTCAACCATGTTGCTGCTAATCTTTGGCATGTTCCTTAGGTCTCTCACAATGTTGGATTCCTGTAGTGTATGTATTTTCCTGATTTTCAGGATGCCATTTTGTACAGCTATAAAAATTCTACTAAACTGTGCATCCTATGTCCCCCCCCCCCTTTCTCTTTATTTTCTTCAATTTTTGCACTCTCTGGGCATACATTTATAAACATTACTGTCTGGAAAACATGGGTGTTCTGATACGTTGTCAAGGCAATGCCTTTCTAATGCTTTCAATGCTTGCTTTTCATCATGGCAGAAAGATGCCTAAATTAATATCTGTCACCTACTTGTTCCAAGACAGATATGACATGAGGAACCAATCCAGTCGGGGAGAAAATTTCATGGTATGATGTGATGTTTTCCTTCTCCTACCTCGATAAAGTGATAAAACGGTTCTGGCTCGGCTTACTTGTCCGAACGCATCTACCTCTACATCCCACATCGTAATTTAAGATCATCTGGGGAGGCCCTGCTCTCGCTCCCGCCAACTTCTCAAAAGCGGTTGGTGGGGACGAGAGATAGGGCCTTCTTGGTGGTGGCTCCCCGTCTGTGGAATGTGCTTCCAAGCGACATACGATCAACCCCATCCCTCCTAGCATTCAGGAAAGCAGTAAAATCTTGGCTATGGAACCAGGCTTTTGCACATTAGCACAATGCAGCACTTTGGATTGGAATTTTAATGGCAAGTTGATGAATATGACTCAATACTCATGTTGTGGATGGAACACTTTTTTTAACTTAAGTGTTGTAAGTCAGCCTTCGGTGTCACCTGATAGCAGTGTTGTAGTAGAAGCTGAGTTATCTCCAGCTGGGAATGGCATGCAGTTGGGAGGAGCTGATGAGACTTCAGAGGCTGGAGTAAGCAAAAAGAGAACTGCAAGTGATTCTAGCACTAATGAATTAGAATAGAGGAAAAGAATTTGGCAGGTACTTACTGCTCCTACAGATTCAGAGTCATTCGAGGGTTTCCCTGGAGATGTGAAAATGGAATCAGAAGAGAGTGCTACTGATCTAGATTGGACTCTAGTACAAGAAGTTCAGGATGTATGTAATGCTGACTCTAGTCGTGACACATTTATGGGGTTTGACAGTGACAAAGATTGGCCCTCTGAAACTGCTGGGAATGATTGGGAAACACTAAGTTTTGAGAGACGCTGGGAGACCTGGAGAGTCGTTGAAAAGGTGTCAGCTGCTGAGAGGAATGCAGCTGCTTCACCTCAGCTGGAAGGGTGTGACTCAGATAAGTCTGATCTTTAGTGTATAAATTATGAGCTTGAGAAGGGAATCCCTGCGGCAGGTAAGGTGTTGTGTCTGGTGTTCTGTTATCTTGGCATCCTGTTACCTGGTATCGTGTTCCTGACTACTCGTGAGTTAAGGTTTTTTACTCTGCCTCTTTTTGGGATTGGAATGCTGTGGCTGCTCTGGCTGCAGTTGGGGGTTTGGGGCTTCAATGTTCTGCTTTTTATCCAGTTACAGCCCTGTGTTCCTAGTGGTGGGGTTTGACTCTATTGGATCTTCTGTGAGTTCAAGCTGCAAGACTGGTAATGTACTACAATGGAGGGAGGTTAACACTGTGATTTATGGGGATTACGATGTGTGTTATCCTTATACATTTAGCTCCTGTCGGACCTTAGACTGTTTCCTCGTTTTCCTCCATCATTCTCCTGCCCTTCAACTTTGGACCGGTTACAGACTTCGCTTTTTGGATCATCCCACGAAGGACGTCGCAGAGGACGTCCCTGTGTTTGTTTTGGGTTCTCCTGCAGTGCTTTTTTTGGGCTTCCTTTGGGTTTTTGCCAGTTTGGCTAGGTTTTTGTTAGTCCCATTCTAATTCCTTGTAAAATAAACCTTTTTGTTACCCCCTTTTTATCCTGGGCTTGGCTCTATTGGCGTCTGAGTTACAACATTAAGTGAATGTGTATTATGTGTTAATGCTAACTGTTTTTTAATGCTGAATGTCTATGGTTTTATATTGTATTTATATTGTGTATTGGCATGGAATTGTTGCCTTTTGACAAGCCGCTCTGAGTCCCCCTCGGGGTTGAGAAGAGTGGGGTAAAAATGGTGTAAATAAATAAATAATAAATAAAAGTTAGCCCCTTTTTTTGATCTGGTACCTATACAAAGGCTTAAGGTGCAAATATCTATGTTGATTTGTTTAGCTATTCTTTGATTCCTCTGAAGTAGTAATGCCCAAACTCTGGTCTTGCACATCAGGTCCCAAAATTTATTTATTTATTTTATTTACATTATTTATACCCCGCCCATATCAGCCCAAAGGCGACTCAGGGCGATGAACAATCGGCACAATTTGATGCCATTTAAAAACATACATCAATAGAATAAAAACATATCATCACAATATCTAAAAACATCAAAACATCAAAAACCAAGACAATAAAGATTTTACATTTTTTTTAAAAAATACTGTATCATCATATTCAGTCTATTATCCATTCTGTCGTCGTTGTCGTTCCTAGGTCATTTCCGATTCAGTTGACTAATTAAGCTGAAACTCCAAATGCTTGCTCAAAGAGCCAAGTTTTCAATTTTTTCCAAAAGGTTTTCAATTTTTTTCTGAAATTCAAAAGCCTCAATTGGCTTGGCCAATGATAAGAAATACTGGAACTGAAAACACCTGGAAGACCAGTTTGGGAAACACTGCTTCAAAGAAATGATTATTTGCTGGATGGCAACTCCGTTTCTGAACTTTCATTCCAAAAGCCTCAGCCAGCATTATCAATAGTGAGGGATTCCAGGAGATCACATACAACAGCATCAAGAGAACTGGTTCTCAACCTGTGGCCCCTAGATGTTTTGGCCTTCTACTTCCAGAAATCCTAACAGTTGGTAAACTGCTGGGATTTCTGGGAGTTGTAGATCAAAACATCTGGGGGCCCACAGATTGAGAACCACTGATCTAGAGCCTTCTTGCTAAAAACCAGTTTTGTGCAGAATATGATATTCCAATCTTACAAATCTGACAGTACATGTTTGTAGTCTAATGTGAATTTGATGTCTGACACTCCAATCTATGAAGTGTGAACATCATGGCAGGTGAACACAAATGCCAAAGTAAGGTTGTGATTTTACTTAAACCCATAGGGATTTCTTGGATATTGAAATATGGATGCCAACTTAGGTATGCACATTGAGAAGACTTTATATTGCATGTTGGGTCTCCCAACTCAGCTTTGTATCTGTTTTGAATGAGGCCCGAAAACACTCAAAATTCAGTACAGTTTGACTTGTTATTCAACTTGGAGATTGATAATCTAGGTTTATGTGTTCAAGTTCAGTGATTTTCAATCTTTTTTGAGCCACGGCACACCACCAACCAAAATGACACAAAATTACACTCTAACCGTCATTTTACTAACTGTCACCCTCCCCCTCGTGACGCCGCTGCTTCCGCCAACCTCCCCTCCCCCCGGGAGGCCCACATGCAGGAGGCCCGTCAACGTCCCACGGGGGAGCGCTGCGCTGAGTGGCTGAAGTGCACTTGGGCTCGGCTGAGCAGGACGAAGAGAAATTGAGCACACGGGGTGGATCCGAGCCTCGGAACAAACTGTGGCGGAGACTCGCAGCCGTTGCTACCCCAGCTCTTCTTCCTGAAAGGGTTCAGCACCCCCCCAGGAGTGCCTCCCCTGCATGCGTCCCTTTGGCTTCCGTGCTGTCGCCTTGGGACTAGATCAGGAAGAAACCAAGCTGGGCTGTGGAGCTGCGCATCCCGGCCTCTGCTCTGCAGCGAACACTAAGCCCAGCCAAGAGAGGCCAGGAGATGAGGGGTTGCTCCCCTACTCTGGCGCGGAGAGGCTAGAGGGCAGAAAGCCTCACCTCGAGCCTCCGGGAGTGGGGTCGAACGGGGGCAGCTCCCGTGGACTCTTCCTCCCTTTCCTCCTCCTTGCTGCCAGAGGGGAGGAGGGCGGAAGAGCGCCCAGGTGCCAGGAAGCAGGAGGAGCCGCAGCCCGGCCAGGTAGCCCTTGGTGTACAGAGGGAACGAAGGAAGGAAGGGAAGGAGAGAGGGGAGGAAGGGAGAAAAGATATGGACGCCGAGGGCTCTCCCTGACTGCAGCCAGGCTATCTGGCATTGCTGCTTTGGCCAGGAAAGCCTCATTTCCGCTGCCTGAAGTTTCCTGCTAGGCTGGCTCTCTCTCTCTCTCTCTCTCTACACTGTAATTTCACACGGCACACCTGATGATCGCTCACGGCACACTAGTGTGCTGCGGCACACCGATTTGGAAACACTGTTCTAGTTGACCTGCATTTCAGATTAAAACTTCATTGTGACACAAGGTAGAAAACAGAAAAGGAGCAGAAACTGGGAAACATTCACTGGTATCTTCAGAAAAAATAAAGTATGTCTCTTGTTTGTTCTGTGAATCCCTTTTTGAAGATGCAATATACTTTGTATTGCACTCGCAATTCTAAAACACTGTTTTATTGGTGTTACTAGGCAACCCATGATGTGGGCTGTTTTTCAGATTGAATATTTTCATCATTCTGAAATGCTTATTATGTTTGATTTGCTTTTTATAACAATTGAGCATAGCTTATTAGATGTGTTTGCACAATCATATGATTAGTGTATCCCTGTTAATGTAGAAAGTATATTGATTCTGCCTTCCAAACAGGGGCGGTCCTACAAGATAGGCCAAGTAGGCGGCCGCCTAGGGTGCCATCTGGGAAGGGGGCGCCATCCTGGCTGCATGGGGCGCCATCCTGGCCCTGCCGATGTTCCTCAGACAGTGCTGCAGCTGCCTGCTTTTTGACCCCGGCCTTGTGCGCTCCGACGCCGCTTCTGGGCATGCGCGGAGGTTTTCACGCAGGCGCAGTTGCTCCGGAGCTGAAGTTGAGCACAGGCGCAACTGCACATGCGCGAAAACCTCCGCGCATGCCCAGTAGCTCCCTTGCGCAGAAGCCTGTAAGCAAAGCACTCCCTCGGGCAGGCAGGGAGTGCTTCCTCTCTCCCTTTGTCTCCGCCGCGCGCGCATTTGCAGGGAAGGAGAAAAGAATCAGTGAAGGAAGTGTAAGTGAAGGAATGAATGAAGGGCTTTCCTCCTCCTCCTCCTCCTCCTCTGTGACATCTTCTCTCCCTCCTTCCTTTCTTTGGCTCTATTTCTGTCTAGACATGAGGGGCCTGAGGCTATGAGGAGTTGTGGGAGGGAGGGTGGGCCCAAGTTTGCCCAGGCCGCGCTGCCTGTATTCGACCTCATTTGAACATTTTTGCTGTTTTTCTATTTACATTTACATTGGGATCCTAATTTTGGACTTATGGGAGACTCCTATGAATTATGAGTCGGGTGATAGGTAATATATTCTGATTTTGATGCATTTACATTGCATTTCTTGTTGATTATTATGCAGTTCTGCTTAATATTGCCATACAATATAATACAAATACAATATAACAATAGAATAATGATATATTTTATATTACATGTAATATTACAAACAATATTGCAGTATAGTGGTATTGTACAAAATAGTAGTATATAATATTTTATTTTACTTTATTTTGGGTTATTTGAGTTTTATAGGAGTAATGAAAATATTTAGTAGAGGATAATTTTATTTAAATAAATTATTTTATTATTTTATTATAATAATATAATAGAATGTTACATTATATTATGTCAATATATTATAATATAATTATATTGTAATGTAGTATAATATAATTATGATATAATATAGTATGAGTATGGTATAATATATTGTATATACATTGATACAATATAATACTACTAATGGTATTGTGATATTGTAATTGTATTTTTGTTTTACATGGGGCCGGCAAAATAATGTTTTTTTGGGGGGGGCACCAAAATAATGTTCGCCTACCATTTAAAATTACCTTAGACCGCCCCTGCTTCCAAAGTCATGGATCTCAAACAAGCAACCCTAAATAAAACTAGCGCACTGACTACCTACTCTTGAGGACTTGTTTGAGATTAAGCTTTCTGTCATTAAAATAAACTTTCTGCCATATAGAACTTATTCATGGCACACAGTGTGAACTGATGTTTAAAATATTGCTTAATTTTGCAATCCAAATAAGAATTAGCCTGATTCCTGCTTCATTAACTTCTACTAGAGAATAAAGTATTTTTCAGGCATAGTGTTATGTTTTAAAATATTGCTTAATTCTTGATAATGTTCAAATTGAAAGCATCCATAAATAGCAGCCTGATTCCAACCTTTTTTGAGCACACTTTTAACATTAAAAAATCTACTACCAACCAAAATGACACAAAATGACACTCTAACACAGTAAAGAACGGCTTTTGGCCAGGCAGCTGCTGGGAGGGCCAAAGCCGGGGAGGGGGCGGAGCCAGGCGGTGCCATGCCCGCCCCATTTTAAGCTGCTCCAGCCTAAGTGCCATAGTGGTGCCAGAGCCAGCACACTCCCCTCAAGGCTGGAGCTGTGCCCTCCATTGCTGCATCTCTGCAGCTGCTCTCCTACAAAGGAGCATGAGCGGTATGAAGAGAGATGGTGGGAGTCATGGCTTGGAGGCTGGCTGGGGAAATGGCCAAAGGAGGCGGCGCCCGTCCCTTCTTCTTTTTCTTCGCCACTGCCGGCCCTTCCCCCAAGCAAGGGGTTCAGGAGGGGGGAGGAAGGGGGCAGAGCTCCATAAATAGTGCCACGGCACACTGGTTGAGAAAGACTGGCATAGGCCATCTTCTTTACATGGTCACTCTCAATTTAGGAGAGATGGAGAGGACAGGGCCTGCATGTCCACCACTTCACTTATTTATTTAAGCTAGTTAGCAGACTGCCTGAATAGGGCTTTATTGTCTGGCATAAACGAAGGAGATGTACATATCTCCAAATGCTATTTGCTTTTTATTTTATTTTTTAAGGTTTAAAATAACAAGCATAAAACACAAGCGTGAATCAAAACACATAAGAGATACTAAGAAAGAAAAAAGAAGTAGAAGGAGGAAAGGAGAAAGAAAAAGAAAAAAAGAGAGAGAAATAGTAAAAAGAATTGATGTATGAATATGTACAAGGGTATCTCCCGAGGAAGGATTTATATATCGTACAATATAACAAGATATTTTAATAATTCCATACATTTTAACCTTCTTCTATATCTAATTAAACAACCATTAGTCACCTTAAATCAACTAAATATTAATTATCCATTCAACTTTTTTAAAAAAAATAGTCTATCAGGGGAGACCAGTCGGTCTTCTTCATTGACTTATTTTGAGCTAGTGATGTCGTTAGACAGTCCATTTTCATAATCTCCAGGATTTTTATTCTCCGGTCGTTTAGTTTAGTCTTTCTCCTTCCATCTTCTTGCGATGATCAATCTGGCGGCAGTGATGCAGTATATAAATAATTTTTCAACAATTTTATCCATTTTAAAATCTATCAAACCCAGAAGTAGATACTCAGGTTTCATGTCAAACTTTATGTTCAAGGCACACTGAATGTCTCTATATATTTTTCCCCACATTCTTTTCACCTTCTTACACACCCCACCACATATGGTATAGACTTCCTACCTCTTTTCTACACTTCCAACAATTTTGGCTATAGTTCTTACAAAATTTAGCAAGTTTGGAGGGGGTGAGATACCATCTGTGTAGTATTTTCATGTAATTTTCTTTTAGGTCATATGAGTAAGTGTAATTCAAATGGACTTTCCACGCCCTTTCCCAAGTTTTGAGTTGGATGTTATGACCGAAGTTTTTTGCCCATTTGATCATGCTATTTTTAATCAGTTTGTCTTCGGTTAACCATTCTAAAAGTTTTTTTTATATATTAACAAGATTCTTTTTTTTCTTTTTGAAAATTAATTTATCCCAAAAATTTGGATTTAAATTGAATCCCTGTAATTTGTCCTTCTTAAAAATCTCATAAAGTTGATTATGTTGAAACCAATTATAAGACTTATCTTTTTCTTTAATTTCATCCAGATCCCTTTTACTTACTTTATTATTGACCTTTCTCAACACTGTCTGGTATCTCATCCAGGATGTTTTACCAAATTGTCTTCTGAAGAAGGCTTCTTGGGGGGACAACCAGAGAGGTGTTTTTTCACAGAGTCTACATTTATATTTTAACCAGATTTTGAGTAGTGGTGCTTTTATAATATGATTATTAAAATTATTTTCTATTTTCTCCTTATTATACCACATGTATCCATGTCTGAGTGATATGAAGAGAGAGTGTTCTCTACAATTGGAAAGCATCCATAAATAGCATAGGCCATCTTCTTTACATGGTCACTCTCAATTTAGGTGAGATGGAGAGGACAGGGCCTGCATGTCCACCACTTCACTTATTTATTTAAACTAGATAGCAGACTGCCTGAATAGGGCTTTATTGTCTGGAATAAACGAAGGAGATGTACATATCTCCAAATGCTATTTGTGTTCCCTCCTCCCCCCCCCACCAGCTAACAAATTCAACTCCCAAAAACAAGGGGATTTAAAAATAGCTAATCATATTCCTACAGCACAGTGGTTCTCAACCTGCAATGTCAAACTGCATTAATACTACAGTTTTGATGCACCCTTCATTAAGTGGGATTTCCGAGTCTGGACATCTGCTGTCACATTCGGTTCTATGAGTGCTCAACTGGAAACAGAATCAACGGTCCATTTAACGCTTCCCAAATGTGTACCAAGCAACAAAGTTCCCAAAAGTTCACATGAAAAGCAATGAGAGGTAGGAGATAAGATGTATTTATTGATAAGAACATTTATATACCATCTCTGGGGGGGGGGGGGAGACTTTAACAAGTTGTTTATTATATTAAAGCAATGTAACACTTCAGAGTATCTTGGCTGTAAAGAGAAGCCTCGAGCAGAAGATGCCATGAAAGCAATTTTAGGAACATGTGATATGTCAAGTTCTCCAGCGAAATTCCCTCCTTAATTAATAAACCTAATAATGCTTAGTGATCAAATCAAACATTGTTGGTTTTGAAAACTGGAGATTACCATGGTAACTGAAATGCAAGGGAAACCCAGAGGTCATTTTTAATCTGCCAGGAGCATCCTATTTTTACTTGCTATTTAAGTTCCAAAAGAGAATGTGTGACCGGGGTCATAATTTTCTTTAAAGGTGATGACGGTATATAAAAAAGGCAAGTTAAAAGACATTATAAATTGCACGGGGAAAATCAAAACTGCCAGGATTTTTCTATCAGAATGTTGAGCACTGTCCTGTTTGCAGCTGTGGAAGCAAGAAAAAACTTCAATAACTATACTACTTAATGTAGATCTCTTAAGAAAACAAAATGGGAGGAACAGGGAATGAAATAGAGCTCCACAGAAGAACAATTAAGGCCTCTTTGACTCATCTCTAACAGGCCTGTTTTATCATGGAAAAAACTACTTCAAAAGTCAATTTGGATGTAGGGGGCACTGGCGCCTCGTATCTGATAGACTTCCGAATTATTTAGAGCTTTTTTCTAAATTGATTCGGATGTATTTCCGAAATTTAGAAGTCTTTCTTAATGGTATCCGCAATTGCGCAATGCGTGGAAACCTGCAGAAGGGACAGTCAGAACTTGGGGGATTCCCTTTCCCTTCATGTTTGACCACTATTACTGACAAAACTAGCCACACTGGTACAAAATATTGAACACATTAATAAACATTCTAAACATTTTAAACGCAATGGGACAAAATGTTGCACTCCAGGAGACGAGAGCCCTCTAAATGCACTCACACAACACCAGCACTTGAAATATAGTCATTTATTTAAAGCAGGCAATATCCAATAAAATGCAGCAAAGAATAAAAGGGTAAAAGGAAAAAGGCAATCAATAATCCACACAGGAATGTTCCAGGAGCCAAAAGCAAAACAGATGATATAAAATATCCAATAAAATCCAAGCGAATCAATGTCCCAAAAAACCCAAGCTAGAATTTCCAAAAGTAAAGCAGAATCTTCAGTCCATGAACATGAATACAAAGCTAAGCCAATCTGCAAGAACCATCTATTAACGAAGTTGCCAGAAGTCTGATTTCCCCCAAGCATGCTGAACTATATATCTAAAGCTAGAGTTATTTCATTTTCTCCTAATTGGCTTTCTCAAGCCACAGCAAGAAGCAAGGCCTTGAATCTGCCAATTAACATTCCTTCTATGCGAGGCTTCAACCCACAGGTGTCTTATCTCTCAACTGCTCTGACTAGGTCCCAGGAGAAACAATTCCCTTCAGCTACTTTCCGAAAACACTGCCTTTGCAAATTTCCATCCCCTTGCACTCCAGATTCCACAATCCCTGAAGCCAAAGGCCCAACACAAAAATAGAGAAGGGCGAAAATGACATACGATAGTGGCCATATCGTATCATATCGATTTGCGACTATGGGGAGTGTTGGATCAACCAAGTATAAAAACCAAATTTCAGGAGTTATTTAAGGTAATAATAGGAGCAGCCCATGAGGTGATTGCTAGAGGATGGAAAGACAAAACGAAATGGACATTAAGTAATTGGAATGATTATATGTATGATCAAGTGTTATTAGATATTACGGGAATTATGACTAATCAAGCAGCAAAAACAGACAAACAAAAAGGACATTACAGATAGAAGATCTATTTCAACTGGGTGAAAAATGGAGGAGCCAACGTTCACATCATACAAAAAACACAAAGACTTTACCAGTGGCTGGATCTGCAAGATTAGTAGAAATATATTGTGGTTGAGGGAGGGAGAGGGAGAGAGGGAGGGAGAGAAAAATGTAATCTATACCAATGTAATGTACTATAATGTCTTTAATATTTGCTGAATAAGAAAAAAAAGGAAATGATATACGAGCCCTAGCCGAATATGGCGACGGAGACTTTGAAATGGCAAATCCACTTCCTGTTTCCTTAACTCTCTTCGGAATAGCTTCAAACATCAAAAACATTCAAATTACATCCGAATTTTGGATGTATCTGAAGTTCGAAAACAGGCCTAATCTCTAACTCTACAGCACTAGTTTGAAAAGAAGTAGTAGTCTTTCTTTCTTCACAGCTACTATGTAAAGGCATTTTCTTCAGCTAGTTTTTTTTTTCTAGATTTCCTCCCCTCTCAGATTCATAATCCATGTTGAATCCTTATCATGCAATTTAACATGTATTCTCATTTAAATCACTTGAATTCAGTGAGACTAACTTCCAGGGAAGAGTGCATAGAATTGGAGCCTTACACAGAAAGTACAAATATGGTTTAATTTTGTGATATGTTGAATCATGTGTATGCATATTCATGATTCAATGCATCTTATTGATTCAACAAGCAATCACAAATTCCTAACTGGCTATCTTATAATCCTGGTGGTCTTCTGTTTTTTTTAAAATTAATTGGAAGTGTGGGGAATTAGGTATTGAAGAAGTCCACCCATGAGAATGAATTGTTAAAGTATTCAGGGCAGGTTTCTGAAGTTATTGAGCACAGCACTGGCTTGCAGAAATTATCATCGTCCACCAAGCCTTCATGGGGAATTGAACAGCAGTTCACTAGAGCCTCACACAGATTTATTTATTTATTTATTTATTTATTTAAAACTTTTGTACCCGCCCATCTCACCTCTATCGAGGGACTCAGACCGGCATAACAGCAAAAATTCAATGCTATAAATTTAAAAACAACTACAATAACATATTAAAATACATTAAAACTCAACATAAAACCACATCGCCATTAAAACAATTCCACTCAATCTGTAAATGTGGTCATACATTCAGACAATAGCCAATCTCTGGGAAGGCTTGGTTCCACATCCGGGTCTTCACCAGCCTCCTAAAGGACAACAGAGAAGGGGCAGATCTAGCATCACTTGGTAGAGAGTTCCACAGCCGAGGGGCCACCACAGAGAAGGCTCTGTCTCTCGTCCCCACCATCCGCGCTTGTGAAGCCGGCGGGACCCAGAGCAGGCCCTCTCTGGAGGATCTTAATGTTCTTGATGGTTCGTAGTGGAGAATCCGTTCGGACAGGTAAACTGGGCCAGAACCGTATAGGGTTTTGGAGGTTAAAACAGCACTTTGAATTGTGCCCGGAAGCTAATTGGCAGCCAGTGGAGCTGGCGCAGCAAGGGAGTTGTATGCTCCCTGTGCCCTGCTCCTGTCAGTAACCTGACTGCCGAACGTTGGACTAATTGCAGCTTCCGAGCAGTGTTCAGAGGCAACCCCATGTAAAGAGCGTTACAGTAGTCTATTCGGGATGTAACCAGAGCGTGGACCACTGTGGCCAAGACAGACTTCCCAATGTACGGGCGCAGCTGGCGCACAAGCTTTAACTGTGCAAAAGCTCTCCTGGCCACCGCCGAGACCTGGGGCTCCAGGCTCAGCGATGAATCCAGGATCACTCCCAGACTGCGAACCTGCGCCTTCAGGGGGAGTGTAACCCCGTCAAGCACAGGCTGTAACCCTATGCCCTGTTTGGCCTTACGACTGACCAGGAGTACCTCTGTCTTGTCTGGATTTAGTTTCAATTTGTTAGCCCTCATTCAGTCCGTTACAGCGGCCAAGCACCAGTTCAGGACTTGAACAGCCAGTTAAAGCTGGTTACATCCCAAATAGACTACTGCAACACGCTCTACGTGGCCTTCTTCAACAGCGGTTTTATAATAGCTTGTTTTAAGCTGGCTGGAATTTTGCCCTCCTGAAGGGAGGCATTAACCACCACTTTCACCCACTCTGCCAACCCCCCTCTGGCTTCCTTTACAAGCCAGGATGGGCAGGGGTCTAGGCAGGCCAGGATTACCCATAAGGCCAACCTAGGCCAAGGCCTAGGGGTGCCAGTCGAGGGGGGCGCAGATCAGATACCAAAAAAAGTTGAAACAAATAAAAAGGCAACACGCATGGAGATGAGGAAGGAAGGATACTGGAGGTTCTCCTTTTCGGCGCTGCCCCTGCCCCTTCCTGAATACCAGCTCCTGCCTGTGCTATTGTTTTGCAAACGGCGTATGAGCAGTGGCTCTCAACACTGGTGTCGACGTCGACAGGAGGAACAATAAACTCCCTCGATGCCGACAGCATCCACTTGCTGGTTCCTTCAGTGCAAGTACAGGAAACTCGATTGCGCAGTCTGCACATTCCCAAACACCATGAAAGCTGGTATTCCTCCTCCAACACAAGGAGGAGACTCCTTCTTACTGGAGAGAGAAGCGCAACTGGCGGCTACGGCACATGCACAAACCCCAGTACAGGAGAAAAGCCCAACGCGACAAGCCCCGGTATCGGAGAGAAGCGCGGCATCGGTACAGCTACTGACTACAATGCACGCGCAATTCCTGATACCGGGTAGGAGCCAAGTGCCTCAAGCCCCGGCATCGGGGAGGAGGCTCCTCCCCCCATGCCTGCATTCATAGTGCCTGCTGAGAGGGAAACTCCTGTGGCAGACCTGGTAGAGCGACACCGGGAGAGCTGGATGCGGGGCCCTAAGGGGGACGAGTGGATGAAAAGATGTGTGTGGGGGGGTGCGGTAGAGGTTGGCTTAAAGGGGGTGTAATTCCAAAGTGTGGCCTAGGGCGCAGAAAGCTGTTAATCCGGGCCTGGGTCTAGGATGCATGTGGTCACTCTCTGTCACACCTCAACAGCCTCAGGCATCACTTTTGCTTGGACAGAGCTCCAGCCAGGAGAATCCAGAAACACTTTCCAAGCCAGCTTGCTTTGCTCTCAAACCCTGTCCAAGGCCACCTTGTCTTTCCCGTGAGAAGGCAGGGGATGTTATCATAACAAAAGCCTCTCAAGGTTGTACCGTCTTAACTCCCTGATAGAGCAAGCAGGCTACAGAGACCGAGAGCTTGACTCCCTTTTTGCCACAGATGTTCTTCGCTAATGAGCACCACATTCCAAGAGTACTGAGTTCACAAAAACATACAGGAGACCATCAATCTTTGCTTTTGACGTGCGACGCAACTCAAGAACACTATAACTGCCCTGCAGACCCTAGTGCCAGTGTCTTGTACCAACAACGCATTTGGGAGAAGATCTTGCGGGTTAGGCCAGTCGGGCCTTCCAGCAAGCCTTGCTAGCCAGCCCGATTTGGGCTGACTTGTTCCAGTGTTGCCTTGTTCCCGTTCGTCGTCGAAACCCAGTGATTGATCCTGAAAGACTCTTTTGCCTTTTGAACTCTTTGCCTTTAATCAATGCGTCCCAGCCTCACTTGCTTCAGCTAGGATCCCAAGGAACTCTTTGCATCCGGCTTGTGTTCCCGTTTTCCCACTTGTGCTCCTTTTTATTGTGGAGCACTCACACCTTGCTGATTCCTGTTTGCTGCTAGTTGGAGGCACTAAGGATTGCCTCCAACCACTTTCCTATACTTACCTAATATCAATAAAACCCGTTGTACCTCAGCCGCTGTGTGGTTTATCCAGGGGGGTCAGGTTGCCAAGGCCTCAGAGGGCGATACTCTCGCCTCTCCAAGAATCTTGTCCACATCCTCAAGCTGAACAGATCGAAATGAATCCATCAAAGCCGGACAAGCAGGTGCTCTTGTTACATCCTCAGAGACTGCCGTTAACATGGGGTCAAAGCCAGAGCGGATCGAAGCGACTAGAAGATTACTAGAAGGTGTCATTCAACTATCTTCCCTCCTCTTACATAGTTGGAATGCAGGCTATCTTTTAACTAGGGAGCAGGCAGCAACCATCCTACCTACTTCTTGCACATCACATCTTCTTAAGACTATCCCACAGGGGGAGGGAGGAAAATGGGTGGAATCATCTTCTTTGTGCGGTGTTTCATGGGGTTTCTTATTTAAAGAAGATTGAGAATTTACTCACCCCCACCACACAGGATTGCTTCCTCCCACTTCTAGCTCAGCCATCACCTTAATTCCTCTTATACAGGCAAGTGATGTCTTCTCCCATTTCAAGGATACCAGCACACTTTTTTTAAAACAGGCATCCTTTCTGAGATGTCACTTTCTCTTGTAGTGCCCTTACACTAAAGAGAAAAGGCAAGATTCTTGAGACATCACTATTCCCTGGAATCGCTTAATCCTCAAGGCCAAAAGAGAGGAAAGGCAACATTTTTGAGATACCCACTTTCCCTGGGATCCTTTTCTCTCAAGCCCCTTACTAGATAAGGAACCCCTTTTAAAAAGTTCCTTTCAACAGGACCCACACCATCTTTAAAACCATTATTGGGAACAGAAGAAGCATTAGCAGACCACCCACAAGAATACCCACTCTTTAATGTTACTACAACAATCTAAAATAGGGAGAAGGCAGATGTCATCCCATTTATGTTCTTGAGCTATAAGTAATCATTCCCCCCCACCACACACACACAATCACGCAACCTTTTTTTAAAACATCCTAACAACTTGTTGAATCCTATGAAACAGTGGAAGCCAAGAAGCTACAAGATGACCATATGGATGTTATGTTATGGAAGGCCTACAACAGGGGTCAGGAACGTATGGCTCGGGAGCCAGATGTGGCTCTTTTCATGATTGCATCTTGCTCTCCAGAGCAGCCCGGGCCTCAGTTTCCCAACATGCAGCAGGGAGGAGTGACACATTCCCCATTCTTCTTCTTCTTTCCTTCCTTCCTTCCTTCCTTCCTTCCTTCCTTCCTTCCTTCCTTCCTTCCTTCCTCTTCCTTCCTTTCTTTCTCCCCCTTCACCCTTTCCTTCTCCCCTTCCTTTTCCCTCCCTCTCTCAATTTCCTTCTTTCCTCCATTCTCCCTCCCTCTTCCTTCCTCTTCTATTCTTTTTTCCCATGTCTTTCTTTCCTTCTCCTTCCTTTCTTTTCACTTTCTTCTCTCTCCCCTTCTTTCTTTTCTTCTTTTCCCTTCATTATTTTACTTTTTCCTCACTCCCTTTCCTTTCCTTTCTTTTCCCTACCCTTTCCTTTCCTCCCCATTTTCTTCTTTCTTTTCCCCTCCTTGTCTTTTTCCTGCTTTTCTTTCCATAGTTTGTTCTTCTTTTCTTTCTTCCTCTCCCCCTCCCTCCTTTATTTCCTCTCTCTCTCTCTCTCTCTCTCTCTCTCTCTCTCTCTCTTTCTTTCTTTCCCCCTTCCTTCCATCTTCTCTTCCTTCCCAGAGTCCTGAGCATGCCTTTTGCAGAGCCAGGTCTGAAGTGTCCAGTCATTCTGCCGGGGGAATCCTTTTCTCATAGTATGTACGTATATACTCACATTTAGTTGAATTTGGTCTTAAAATATATATATTATATAGCTCTCACTGAAATAAATTTCCAAATATTTTAGTTTCATGGCTCTCTGAGTCAAAAAGGTTCCCGACCCCTGACCTACAATTTGACCTGTTAGATTAGGCATGGGCAAACTCAGGCCTGGGGGGGTTGAATGCAGCCCTTTAGGCTCTTTGCTCTGGCCCCTGTCTGCGTTGGCTCTCCTTTCAGTATGTGGATGCAGCAGTCCACTGCGTCCCCAGGCTGAGAGGACGGTTGAGGTGGAGAGACACTGCTGCCAAGCACTCTTTGGAGAGTGCTCGGTAGCAGCATGTTTGTCTCCCTCCTCTGGGCCCAGGGAAGGTGAGTCGCTGCCTTCCCAGGGCAGATAAGAGCCGAGGAGACAAACACGCCACTGCTGACCATGCTTGATAGTGGCTTGTTTGTTTCCCTCCTTTGGTCTTGAGAAGGTGGGCCACTGCCAGAAAGATTTCCAGCAATTGCCTCTCTCCTCTTGATCCTTTCAGCCTGAGAATGCAGTGGGCTGTGGCCTCCCCAGGCTGGAAGGAGAGCGGGAAGGACAGGTGTTGCCAAGAGAGAGCTCTCGGCAAGGGCCTGAGGAAGAGAACTACCAACTGAAATGGCTCAATTGCCATTTCAGCTGGTGCCTCCTTGCCTTGCCTCTTCTCAGCAGAAGGAGGTGGCTCCCAGCATAAGGTTAGGGCAAGTAACCCCAACCTTTTTTTGGGAGGACAGCCAGCCAGATGATGACATGCCCCTTCACCCTCCCACCCCACCCCAGCCCCATCCTCTGGAGACCCACCCTGTCCCTCCTGGATCCGGCCCTGTTCTTCCGGCCCATGATCCCACCCCTTCTGGCCCTACTCACACTCCCTCCCAACACGGTCCTTGTAGCCGGGCCCACAAGGCGGCCCCAGGGCAAAAATATTTACCCATGCCTGTGATAGATTTTTTGCATTAAACAAGGAAGTGTATGGAAATACGAAATTTATCTAAACAAAAGTTATTTCAAATAATTTTGAGCAGGTCTGACAAAGGTATTTTGATTTCACAACAACGTATTATATAATAGATTTATAGCCAGTCAGGCTATGTGCACACCAATAGAACATAGTATTTATTGTGAGGTTTTTTTCTCTTTTATTGGCTTTTCCTAAACATGTTCCCTAAATATCAAGGATAGTAGGGAGGTGGTTTTTGTGTGTGTGTCTGTATGATACTGCTAATTAAAATTAGCTAATTAAAAACTGTTGTCTTCTAGCTGCATGATCATACCCTTTGATCACACTCTGTTGTTAATCTGACAGATACTGTTTTTTTCTGTGAAAGCATAAAGCTGGGATGTTTTGGCTCTGATGTCAGTAGGCTGGTGATTTTGCTTTAGGCTTTAATCCAAAATTCAGGTTCAACATCTTGAATAACACCTATGAAATTCAATTAAAGTTCAGAGTGAATTCTTTATTCAACTACCATTGAAGCTACCAGCCTCCACAAACAGGCTGGGAGAGACTCAACTATCCTCTTTAATGTCCTCACAAAGCAGAGATCAGAGCAGCTTTTTCTTTCATTTACACATCAATTTTTAACAATTTGTCTTTGACCTACACAACTGTTTGCTAAGCAGGATTCAGCCCTACCATCTGTTATCAGTGCTGTATTTCCCCCTCTGGCATCTCTTTCATGGGGACAAAAATTAAACACTCTTAATATATAGCATCTCCATTTGTCATATGAGTGTAAATAATTTGTTTACTTTTATGACCCTTAAAATCAGACATGGAATTAAATCTAGGAGCCCATCCACATCTAAAACATTGGTGCTTTCAACCATCCCTAGATTCCACAGAGGTGTTTACATGTTTAACTCCCAAACTTCAGCAGCAGTGGGAGCAGAGCCCTAAGCAGGGCCGGTTCGTCCATTAGACGGACTACGCAGGCGCGTAGGGCAACGTCACCGGGAGGGGCGACGTCACCCGGGAGGGCGCCGCCGCGCCGGTTTTGCTGCTGCCCGCGCAGCGTTGCTGCGGTTTGCCGCCGTGCCGGCCAGGCCTCCGCAGCTGGCCCCGCAGCCACCACCGCGTGCGCCGCGCCTTTGTTAGGCAGCCCGGGGCGCTCCGGCCACACTTCCGCATGCACGGAGCTTTTTGCGCATGCGCGAAAAGGTCCACGCATGCGTGCTGGCTCCCGCTTTGGAGCCAGTGCACGTGTGCAGATTGGCGCATGCGCACTGGCAGCCAAAGCGGGAGGCGCGCTCTGGAGCCAGTGCGCGCGCAGATTGGCGCATGCGCACTGGGGGGGCGCAAATTTTTTTCACGTACCCCCCAGGAACAGCTTGGTCCGCCCCTGGCCCTAAGTGTCTGGTTGGACCAAACCAGGTTCAGTTCCACTAGACAGTCACTCTTATCTTTTCTGTTGTTTGCCACTGCAGCAGAGGCCACAGAGTTCAGCAAAGGCACTTGGTGCCACCATAACAAATGACAAAAAGTGCACACACCCCCACACACTTTTCCTGTGCCACAGAACATAGGGAAAACAGGATGGTAGCACTGATCCATGTGGACAACTGGATCAGTTCACATTAGAACCAGCCCAGTTGTTCATAATAGCCTTGAAGTGCCGAATTTTGGGGCAGCCCTGGAACATTCCCAAACTTTTGATAATCCCACACTTTTTACAAGCACGTTGATGACTAAAAAGGCCACTCTGAAAAAGGCAAGTTCGGTTACAGAAAGCACAGCAGAAAGTCTCCTTGGGTGATGTTGTTTCCAAGTTGCGGTTCTTTCTGCGTTGTCGTTTCTCTTCGAGACCCATTCGGCGTGTCTTCTCGAAAGAGGTTGCAGCATTGTGGATAGTGCATCTCCATACCTCTCGATGTGAGGCCAGGGTGGACCATTTTTGGTGATCAATCTGGCCGAGCCTGAGATGTTGTTTCAGGGAGTCCTTATATCTCTTTTTGGGGGTGCCTCTCTTGCGCTGACCTGTAGTGAGTTCACCATAGAGTAGTATCTTTGGAAGGTGGTGGTCCTCCATCCTAGAGACGTGTCCTGCCCAGTGCAGCGCAGCTGTGTTCTCAATAGCATGGCCTCAATGCTGGTGATCCCTGCTTGCTCAAGGACAGCAACATTAGTTACAAAGTCGGTCCAGTGTATATTTAGGATTGTGCGAAGACAGCGCTGATGAAAGCGTTCGAGGAGTCGTAGGTGTTGGCGATAGGTGACCCATGTTTCAGACCCATAGAGGAGAATAGACCGTATGGTAGCTCTGTACACACTGATTTTGGTGCTTTGCCTCAGGTGCTTGTTGCTCCAGACTCTTTTGTGAAGCCTTCCAAATGCACTATATGCCTTTGATAATCTGTGATCTATCTCTTTGTCAATCTTGGCATCTGAAGAGATGATGCTTCCCAGGTAGGTAAACTGCTGAACTGACTTAAGCACAGATTTGCCTATGCTGACATGGGGATGACGACGTTCTTCCTGTGGTGCGGGCTAGTAGAGGACTTCCATTTTCTTCAGGCTGACTTCCAGCCCAAACAGCTCTGCAGCTGCTGCAAAGCAGGATGTTAGATGCTGCAGAGCTGCTTCTGAATGGGCAACAAGGGCAGCATCATCAGCAAAAAGCAGCTCACGGACTAGATAGACTAGTGCGAGTCCTCAGACAGCTTAAGTTTAACAACCTACCGTCAGTACGATAGCGTATATATATGCCGTCTTCTTCTTTTTCGAGGTCTGCCATAGCCCTTTGGAGCATCATGCTGAAGAAGATTGTAAAGAACACAACCTATTCCCAAACTTCTGATAACTTTTTTTATCCTATGTTAGGGGCCGGAAGTCCATCAATATTATGTGGATGGCAAGGAGAATGGCTAATGCTCTTTCAGGTGGTGTGGCTCCCACTGAAATATAGAACCTAGGCTACTGTTAAATGTATCAAAGCATGTTTTTTTAAGTTGTCCTAGGGCATGTCTACATGGACCACAAACCCTGAATTGGACAGATGTCACTCCTTGCCATCCCTTAAATCAGCTTCATTGAAAGTGTGTTGAGGGCAAACGATCCCAGAAAGGGTGGCTTCTTAGGACTGATGTCTTATTGAAGGATAAAAGGAGAAAGTGTCGGAGCTACTGGAGTGCATTCTCAGCTCCGGTTGATTAAATGGACTGAAGAAATTGCAGCCATAAAGTAATCAAACTTGTTTATTCAAAGCTAAAGCTAATATATACGCCACATCATAAATCCGTCTTTATGATGTGGCATATATATATAGCTGAGGACCCGACGGTGCCCAGGTTATTTGAGGAAGGCATTGTGTGCCAAGGTTGGTTCCTATTTGATGTTTATGTGGCTTGCAGTGGTCTTAGGAACTTAGTGAAGGTACTGCGAGTCCCTTTGGCCATGGTCCATCCCCCTCCAAACAGCACCATAATGTAGAGTGGCTTATGGGGGCTCTGTGTGTCAAGTGTGGTCTTGATCAGTCATTGGATGAGGGTGGCAGCGGTCTCAGAAAGGTAGGTACTTCAACTCCCATCATCCGTGGTCCGTCCCACTCAAAACTGCACCAAGATGTAGAATGGGTCATGGGTACTCTGTGTGCCAAGTTTGGGCCTGGTCTCTGATTTGTAGGGGCTGCAATGTTCTGTGGGAAATGAATTGGGTGAAGGTACTGCAAATCCCATCATTTGTGAGCCATCATGCCATAAACCGCAGCAGGTTTGTAAAGTGGGCCATTGGGGCTCTGTGTGCCAAGTTTGGTCCTGATTTGTCATTGGTGTCGGCCACAGTGCTCTAAGGAAGTGAATTAAAGTACTGCAAGCGCCATCATCCATGGTCCATCCTCCCTCAAACAGGATGTAGGGTGCATCTTGGGGGGGACTGTGTGCCAAGTTTGGTCTTGTTCTGTCATTGTTGGGGGCCTAGTAGGGAAAATCAAGCTGAGGAAGCCTTGCTGTCAATTTTGGGCCTGGTCTGTGATTTATAGGGGCTACAGTGTTGTTTGGGAAGTGAATGATGTGAAGGTACTGCAAATCCCATCATTCGTGGCCCATCCTGCCCTAAACCACACCAGGTTGTGATGTGGGCAATTGGGCCCCTGTTTGCCAAGTTTGGTCCTGATCCGTCATTGCTGTGGGCCGCAGTGGCTGACTGCCTGAGGCCTTTCCTTTTCCCTCTGAGTCATTTTAGAATGTTGGAATGTGGTTGGCCAATCGGAGTCCTTTATACAAATACCATTTCAGTGGCAACAAATCCCCTCTGTCTGGATCCATAGAATGTTGGAGTTCTGAGGCTGGCCAGTCAGAGCCCTTTATGCAAATAATCTCACAGTGGCAGCCAATCGAAACCCTGGCACATATTCCTCCCACCGCACCACCACAAACACTGACTTTTATTAGATAGATAGATAGATAGATAGATAGATGATAGATAGATAGATAGATAGATAGATAGATAGATAGATATTATTATTTGGCAGAGAAGGCTAAAAAACGTGTTTAACTACCCCCTCCCAATGATTCCATAGCCTTGAGCTGTGGCTATTAAAGCAGTGCCAAACTACATTAATTCTACTGGGTAGCTGTGTAGCTGCATCGTTGGCCTGTTTTTAGAAGACCGAGAGATTTTTTTATATGCCCCCAAACATTATAATTGCAATGGTTGTGTTAGGAAACAATATTGCTGCTGAGACAACTGTGCCCATCAATATCCTTGGAACACAGTGAAGGCTTTATTAATGGACTTCTCAGCAAAATCTTCTATATTAAAAACATCTAGCATAATATAGTGCTGATAACCTATAGGGACCAGAAGAGTTTCTGTGGTATATTTATGATAGAAATTATGGGGATGTCTTTTCCTTTTGCTCTACAATCTGCAGTGACCAAATCCATTTAGGGATTGGTCGCCCTCAAAGCGTTTCCTAAAATGATAAAGATGGTGACAGATGGTACTACTTCTGGAGGGGATAGCAACAGAGATTTAAGCTGCCTACACAATACATGCTCCCTCTCTTTCTAATCTCAGATCAATAACATTTTGGAAAGGAGTGAAACATTATTCAGGGAAATCAACCACATTTTTAAATTTATGTATTTTGGAGTCTACGTGCATAGATAACAGCTGTGCGTTTCATAGTATGAGGACATTTTAGGATTTTGGAAGGCAGATTTTAGGAACAGGAGACCTCCCCACCCACTCTATGGCCAGATCAGATTGTCATAAGAAGAAAATAATTGGATGTTTGTTCTTTGGCAAAGTAGGCATTTTTTTAGAGCTTCAGAAACCTGCCAAATCTTCCAGTGCATAGAGAGATGTGTTTTATCTTCAATACAAGGTTTCAAAGTTCAACAGAGCATAAAATTTCAAATTAATTAAAACCAGGGACCATTTATTATTGGAACCAAACCAGAAATGAGCAGATGAGGAACACTGTGACTGAATCAAGCATCCCATGTTCCTTGTTATTATATACATATGGTTTGCTCCCAGTTTTATTTTCTGGCTTCTTGTTCATTAAAAGGGAAGATAGATGCAGATTTATGTTAGCACCTAGTAGTAGTGTAGCGGCAATTTGGAGTCCCAAAACTCCTTAGGCAGTAACTTTTTACCTCAGGCGACGTCTCCGTGCGAGCACAGGGGCAGATGGATAACGCGACAATCGTTACTATGGTACAATGAAGCCAAACTTTATTTGCAGGACATCAGCTGATGGGTTCGGCCCGCAGAACTAGCTGCTAAAGGGCAAGAGCCCCGAACAATCTCCACACTTTGATTTTATACAAACAATGGTGGCAATATTTCAGTCCCACCCTTCTTCATGCATTTTATTGGCTGGCATTCATGAACTCATTTTATTATCCAATTAAACAAAGCATTATTCTAGCATCTCACTCCTATTTGTTAAAATGCATGGCGTAGGTATTAATTCTGATTCTCAGGCTATGTTATCTGCCTCTGATGCAGCGTGTTCTCAAAATGTTACAAATCTATGCAACTTCTTTCTAGCATTCAGGGAGAGAAGTCTTTAATTGCCATGCGCACTATCTATCCATTCAAGAACATTGTAAACACACGCACGTTGCTAGCATTTGGCCAATTGGGGCCACTCTTATCTAAAAGGCACATGATGTTCCCTGGCAAATCACTGCTTGTGCCTTTGTACCAATCAAAGTAGCTTATTCTCGTCATTATTACTTGGCAAGCTACCCCGGTATTCTGAAGCCTATACTGAGCAGCACTCTCTCCTGGCATTATTTCTACTAAAAGCATCAATTTCCCCTTTAGTAGTAGTAGTAGTAGTCAGGCATGTAGCCAGGGGGGGGGGCTAAGGGGGCTTCAGCCCCCCGAAATTCTCAGGGTGGTCCGCGAAAAGGCCTTACTGGTACATTATTTAAACTGTTATTTGCATTTAAATCATGATCTGATCACCATGCTCATTATATCCCACATTAATGGGGTTATTGGGATAACAATACAAAAGGTTTGCTAAGGTAGACCCTCTTCCACCCAGTCTCACCCCGAACCAAACTCAGCCCCCCGAATCAAAATCCTGGCTACAGCCCTGGTAGTAGTAGTAGTAGTAGTAGTAGTAGGAGGAGTAGGAGGAGGAGGGCCGGACAGATAGCACAGGACAGATAGCAGGACCGGACAGATAGCACAGCGGTAACAACAGCTGTGCTGGCAATCTGAAGATCTGAAGATTGCAGGATCGAATCCCGGGCTGAGTTAGACGCCAGCTGTAAGCCCTGTCTACTGTTTACCCAAGCAGTTCAACAGCCCAGCTGTGAATTAACAACAAATTGGGGACCATAAAAGTGGGGAAGGACTTTTGCACAGACTTGTCTGAAATAGGCTGACGGAGAAGGGAGAGGCAGAAGTGGTGGAAACAAGAGGCTCCTGTCATGAGGATGGAACAACAGCACCCCCTTGTGACATGATGGCACAATGACACAGGGACATAACAACAATGATGTAATGGAGCATTCACACCCGATGACGCCCACCTGTATGACGCAGCCAGGAAAGAAGAAGTCCTTCTAAAAACTGCACTGTATTTGTCTTTGTGTAATTGTATGTCTTTCCGACAGGGACTGTCTGTCGTATGTGTATTGTAATCCGCACTGAGTCCCCTTCGGGGTGAGAAGAGCGGAATAGAAATAAACAGTATTATTATTATTAATAACTATTATTATTATCTAAAACACAATTAAATAACATGAACATTGCATATTAAAGTACACAATTAAATAACATGAACAAATGCATATTAAAGTACACAAAACAGAGATCAAACAAAGGACTATTCATGTCCTTTGTTTGATCTCTGTTTTGTGTACTTTAATATGCATTTGTTCATGTTATTTAATTGTGTACTTTAATATGCAATGTTCTTGTGTTCAGGACTCTGAAGGTCTTGATGTTGATAACGGGACACCTGGGAATTTTAACGAGTTTACATTTAACTGCCGATATAGCATTCGGGAATCTAGGCAGGCTGCCAGCCTGTGACATAGCAGTCGGTTTGCAAACCGAAACTGATTTGTCTTTATATTAGATGGCTAGAGAAATTGTCTTCAGTTTCCAGGCTTCGTTTAGAATACTATGCCAGATCTTGTCTTGTTTCCAAGCTCCTGATTTTGCCTAGGCCTTTGTGCATCTTTTGCTCCTTTAGCTGCCTTGTATTACTCACTAGCTGAGGACCCGGCGGTGCCCGGGTTATTTGAGGAAGGCATTGTGTGCCAAGGTTGGTTCCTATTAGATGTGTATGTGGCTTGCAGTGGTCTCAGGAAGTTAGTGAAGCTACTGCAAGTCTCATTGGCCATGGTCCATCCCCCTCCCAACAGCACCAGAATGTAGAGTGGGTCATGGGGGCTCTTAGTGCCACGTTTGGTGTTGATCATTCATTGGATGAGGGTCGCAGTAGTCTCAGAAGGTGAGTGAAGGTACTTCAAGTCCCGTCATTCATGGTCCGTCCCCCTCCAAACAGCAGCAGGATGTAGAGTGGGTCATGAGGGCTTTGTGTGCCAAGTTTGGTCTTCATTAGTCATTGAATGAGGGTCGCAGCAGTCTTGGGAAGTGAGTGGAGGTACTTCAAGTCCCATCATTCATGGTCCATCCTCTTCAATACTGCACCAGAATGTAGAATGAGTCATGGGGGCTCTGTGTGCCAAGTTTGGTCTTGATCAGTGTTTGGATGAGGTTGGCAATGGTCTGGTGAAATGAGTGGAGGTACTTCAAGTCCCATCATCCGTGGTCCGCCCTCCAAACTGCATCAGGACGTCCATTGGGTCATGGGGGCTTTTTGTGCCAAGTGTGGTCATGATTATGCACTGGATGAGGGTCACAACGGGCTTGGGAAGTGAATGGAGGTACTTGAAATCCCATCCTTCATGGTCCATCCTCCTCTAAACTGCAGTAGGATGGAGTGTGGATCATGGGGGTACTGTGTGCCAAGTTTGGTCTTGTGGTTCAGGGCCGCCTTCGTTTGTGGGGAATGAAGAGTTTGAAAGTACTACAAATCTCATAACCTGTGATGGTACTTCAAGTCCCATAATCCATGGTCCTCCCTACTCCAAACTGCAGTAGAATGAATCATGGGTCATAGGGGCTCAGTGTGCCAAGGTTGGTTACTGTTAATTCAGGCCATACACAATGTCCCATTAACTGAGGCCTAGTCAGGGAAATCAAGTTAATGAAGCCGTACTGTAATTTTTGGGCCTGGTTTGTGATTTGTAGGGGCTACAGTGTTTTCTGGGAAGTTAATTGGGTGAAAGTACTGCAAATCCCATCATTCATGGCCCATCCTGTCCTAAACTCTCTTTTGGGGCCTGGCCATACACAATGTCCCATTAACTGAGGCCTAGTCAGGGAAATCAAGTTAATGAAGCCTTACTGTAAATTTTGGGCCTGGTTTGTGATTTGTAGGGGCTACAGTGTTTTCTGGGAAGTGAATTGGGTGAAGGTAGTGCAAATCCCATCATTCGTGGCCCATCCTGTCCTAAACTCTCTTTTGGGGCCTGTAATGTTCTGGCCTGCTCTGCTGGTAATTGGTAAGTTTCAAAGGCCGAATGGCAGGCAGCCATTTTCTAAAAGCTGAGGGGGAGGAGAAAACAGGAATCCATTTTGTTTTCACAGAGCCAAGTGGGGAGGGAATGTTGATGGTGCATTTTTTCCCCTCAGTGGGAAGAAATCCTGTTGTTTGAATGTAGAGGCCTGGATTCTGGGATGCTGGCTAATCAGTGGCAATCAATGCCCTCTGTCTGGTGCCTTAGAATTTTGGAGTGGCGAGGCTGGCCAATCAAAGGACTTTATGCAAATAGCTGCCACATATCCAAATCCTGTTGTTTGAATGTAGAGGTCTGGATTCTGAAATGCTGGCTAATCAGTGGCAATCAATGCCCTCTGTCTGGTGCCTTAGAATTTTGGAGTGGCGAGGCTGGCCAATCAAAGGACTTTATGCAAATAGCTGCCACATATCCGCCCTTCCGCCCTTCGCACACATACATACATACATACAAACATTCCGCTTTATTAAGGTATACAGATGGGATTTTCATCAAGCATTTTACCTTTGCCTTTGGATTTTGGGACTATATCTTTGCCTTTGGATTTTGGGACTATTTGAACTGTGCGTTTTACCTTGGATATATTCTACTTTTGATCTTCTTTTAACCCTTTTGTTGGACACTATATTTGTTTCAATAAAAGCCTATTATTCAGAGACTGTCTGTTGTGTGTGTAATTAGGGGGATGCTCCATGTCCGAAGTGCAACACTGCCAAAAGAGATGTGTCCTTAGATGGTTTTTAAATTCCAACAGCCGATCTACCTGTTGGAACTCTTCTGGAAGGTCATTCCATAGTCTTGGGGCGGCTCATGAAAAGGTCCTTGTAATGATGTCGATTATTTGTGTGTAAATGTTGTATAACATATGTTAAATGTATGTTGTTTTGTGTAGTTCAAAGGAATATCCTATGAATTGTTGATGTGGGTGAGACAGAAGGGAGGCTTGGCAGAAGCTCTGAAGAGCTGTCGCCATAGCAACCAGGGCCAGAGCCTTTTAGAATGTTCAAGGTATGAATTTTACAGTTGGTGAAGAGCGGTTGGAAGCCAACTGCCATGAGAGGGGGGAGGAGTTTGTTTTGAGTTAGTTGGTCTTAAGGACTGTAAGAGAACAGTTCAGTCTTTAGTTAGTCTTAAGGTCTGCAAGAGAGCAGTCCAGTTTTATGGGTGTAGAGACCCTTGTTAAAGATGGAAGAGTCCAGAGGTCTATAGAGTGTTACTGGGAACCCTATAGTATAACCCCATTTGTGTTTTGTGTAACAGAATAAGTTTGTGCCTCTGAGGAAGTATAAAACCAATCAAGATTTGTACCCATTTGTGTCATAATAAATTATTTACATCTTAAAAGAAAAACACCTCTGTTAGTTCTTTTATTGGTGGTGGCCCTCAAGGTCAGTGGTCAGACAGACAAATGGTGGCAGTGTGGTCAAGTGGTTACTGAGAAATTTAAAGTCTCTGCAATTCAATGGTTAGTGGGGAGATAGTCTACCCTGCCACAAGACAGAAGTTGCTGAGGTAACCTCGAGGCCCCCTTGCATTTAGGGTTAGCGGTTTGGATTCCGAAAGATTGTCCAGTCTGGGGCCGGTCAACAAGGAGTTGTCACATTTTGGCGGCAGAGCGGTGGGATCGTATAAGAAAACTGATCCAGTGCGAAAGCAAGGCTACCAGAAGAATTTGTTTAATATCTCAGTTTAGTGACCAAAGTCGTGTGGTAGTAGGAACTTTATTAATTTAGTTTAAAGTTCTGAGGTAAAAGTTCGGTAAAATGACCACCCGGAGACAAACGAGGGCTTTGGAAGAAACAGGGCAGCCTGAGGGTCTGCAGGAAGGAGAAGACTATGAAATTTCAGAATCAGAGTCAAGTAAAATGTCTGGAGAATGCCGGTTTAAGCTTGAGGTGATGAAACTAGAGATGCAAAGAGAAAGAGAAGAAAAGGAAAGAGAAGAGAAAGAAAAGGAAAGAGAAGAGAAAGAAAAGGAGAGAGAGGCAAAGAGAAAGAGAAGAAAAGGAAAGAGAAGAGAAAGAAAAGGAGAGAGAGAGGCAAAGAGAAAGGGAAGAGAGAGAGGAACGTAGAGAAATGGCCAGGTTGGAGTTAGAGAGAGAGAAGTTGAAGGCCTCTCAGCGTGCCAGGCCAGTTCAAGAGGTTCAGGCAGAAGTTTCTATAGACCAACTCCTGAGGAAATTCCCGAAGTATATAAAAGGGGATAGTGTGGAGAAATTTTTGGTTTCTTTTGAAAGATGTTGTTATGATTTTGAAATTGAAGAGGAGAGATGGATGACATATTTACGTCCACAGATCTGTGGCCAGTTGCTGGAGATTTATAGCGATATGGCAGAACAGGACCACAAGGTTTACCAGAAGTTTAAACAACAGGTCCAACAGAAGCTTCAGTTGACGCCAGAACATTACAGAGTTAAGTTTAGGTCCTTGAAAAAGGAGAAAACCGAAAGTTTCTGTCAGCTAGCATCAAAGCAAAGCCAGTATTTTGATAGTTGGTTAAAAGGTGCTCAAATTACCAGTTTTCAGCAACTTAGGGATCTGATGATCCTGGAACAATTTTACCAAAATGTTCCCTCAGAGTATAAATGGTTGGTTCAGGAGAGGGATCCTGGGACACCCAGTCAAGCCGCTCTTATGGTGGATAAGATGGTGACATTGAGAGAGGGAGTTTGTAGGGCTGAAGGCTACAAACCAGTGGAGAAACCTTCTTTTAAGAAACCATTCAAAGCTTTGTCACAGTATCAAGAGGCTAAAAATGCTGCAGGAGAGTACGCTCGTTACAGAAGGCCTGAGGAGAAAAATTACCTCAGAGATGGCTCCCTCAGTAGTGGAAATCGTCCAAGCTTTGATATGGCTAAGAGAATGTGCTTTTCATGCGGCAGGTTTGGACATGTAAAAGCACAATGTTATCTACATAGTAAGGAAAAATCTTCCTTATGTATAACTCCAATATTAGAAAAGAGTTCTGAGAAGAGGCTTGAGTCTAATATAGGAAAGAGTTCTTCGGAACCAATGCAAGTACATAATTCCTCAGAAAAACAATGCCTTTTTGTTATGTTGGACACAGATAGAGATGATTACTTTGAACCACTCCAAGTAGATCAAAACGAAATATTAGGATGGAGGGACACCGGATCGGAGGTTTTTGTGATTCGCCCTGAACATGTGCCAGAGGCATTCCGAAAACCTGTGTCTCAGCTTAGACTAAAAGGAGTAGGAGCAGCGTTGTCCGACGTTGTGTCTTTGCCAATTCAATATAAAAATTGGAAAGGATTTTGGGATTTTGCAATATATGATGACATTCCTTTTGATTGTTTGTTGGGGAATGATCTTGTAAGGAAGATCAAGTATTTAACAAGAGGTGATCAGTTAACCGAAGATCCAGTTAAACAGCAAGATGTTTCTTATTTACCAGTTGATATTATCCCTGAAGGAAATCCTGAGACAAGTTCAAATATAATAGAGTTAGTTAAAACAGGAGCAGGGGAAGGGGATATTGTTAATGAGCAAAAGGCAGATGAAACACTGAGATCTTTGTTTACTGCGGCTCAGGATGAGACGAAAGTCTTGTCAAAAGAAAATCCTTCGAGATTTGTAGTTAAAGGATGAGTGTTGTATAGAGAGACCATGTGTGTAAAGTCTCCAGGAGAAACTAGTTCCTGTACACAAATAGTTGTGCCCCAAGCTTATAGGGAACAACTTATGAATTTGGCACACGCAAGCACACAAGGTGGCCATATGGGAATTCGGTGCACTACACAGCGCATCACCAGAAATTTCTTTTGGCCCAATATGTATCAGCACATTAAAGAGTTTTGTCAATCGTGTGATACATGTCAGCGTATCGGAAACGGGAAAGACAAGACCAAGGTTCCCCTAGTTCCTATGCCACTAATTGAAGAACCATTTTATCATGTGGGGATCGATATTGTGGGACCTTTACCAAAGGCAAGTCGTAGAGGACGTCGATATATCCTTACTTTGATGGACTATGCCACAAGATACCCAGAAGCAGTGGCGTTGACTAATATTGATACAACCACAGTGGCAAACGCCTTGTTGTCTATATGGGGAAGAACAGGATATCCCAAAGAACTGGTTTCAGATTTGGGAACCCAGTTTACGTCAAGACTGATGGAAAGACTGTTGGAGATGTGTGGAGTTAAACATCTGACATCATCCGCTTACCATCCACAAACTAATGGTCTTGTGGAAAACCTAAATAAGACCTTAGTAAGAATGATCAAGGCGTACACTCAACAACATCCAGCCGATTGGGATGAGAAACTACAGCAACTCCTGTTTGCATGCAGAGAGACTCCACAAGGCAGTACAGGATACAGCCCTTTCGAGTTACTCTTTGGAAGGAAGGCGAGAGGTCCGCTTGATCTAGTGAGAGAGTACTGGGAGACTTCCTCGGTTGCAGAGCCAGTTCCAGTGAGTCGGTATCTACAGAATCTACGAGAGACGATGGAGTTGGCACGAGTTATCGCTCAAGACAACCTTGTAGCAGCACAGCAGAAACAGAAGACCTGGTATGATCAATCAGCCCGGGAGTTAGTTGGTCTTAAGGACTGTAAGAGAACAGTTCAGTCTTTAGTTAGTCTTAAGGTCTGCAAGAGAGCAGTCCAGTTTTATGGGTGTAGAGACCCTAGTTAAAGATGGAAGAGTCCAGAGGTCTATAGAGGGTTAGTGGGAACCCTATAGTATAACCCCATTTGTGTTTTGTGTAACAGAATAAGTTTGTGCCTCTGAGGAAGTATAAAACCAATCAAGATTTGTACCCATTTGTGTCATAATAAATTATTTACATCTTAAAAGAAAAACACCTCTGTTAGTTCTTTTATTGGTGGTGGCCCTCAAGGTCAGTGGTCAGACAGACAAATGGTGGCAGTGTGGTCAAGTGGTTACTGAGAAATTTAAAGTCTCTGCAATTCAATGGTTAGTGGGGGAGATAGTCTACCCTGCCATAAGACAGAAGTTGCTGAGGTAACTTCGAGGCCCCCTTGCATTTAGGGTTAGCGGTTTGGATTCTGAAAGATTGTCCAGTCTGGGGCCGGTCAACAAGGAGTTGTCACAGTCCTCTGGGTGGTTGTCGCTACTTGGGTTCGGGGCGGATTGTACAGGAAAAGGCGATCCAGAAGGTAACCGGACTCAAACCATGTAGGGCTTTAAAGGTCAAAACCAACATGTTGTACTTTGCCTGGAAACTAATTGACAGCCAATGGAGTGACATTAGGATTGGTGTAATGTGCTCACTCCAAGATGTTCCTGCAACCAATCTGGCTGCCATATTTTGAACCAACTGAAGTTTTCGAACTTGGTACAAAGGTAGAGCAATGTAAAACGCATTGCAGAAGTCCAACCTTGAGGTTAACAGTGCAAGCTGGTAGTATGCACTCCTGATTGTCGCATCTACCTGGGCTGACATTTGGAGAGATGGAACCAGGAGCAATACCAAGCTGTGAACACAGGCTTTCAGGGGAGTAATTGGTTTGCATACCTCCTGCCCCAGATTAGGACCCTTGAGGGCAAGTACCTCTGCTTTGTCTGGATTCAGTTTCAATTTGTTTTTCCTCATCCAGCCCATTACCTCCTACAGGGATTCATTCATAGGATACATGCTATCCTTAGTTGAAGCTATTTTTGAAGGCACTGAGAAATATATTTGGGTGTAATCAGCATACTGACAACACACATCCCCTTACCTATGGATAATCTCTTTCAGCGGCTTCATGTAAATATGAAAGAGCATTGAATGAAATATGAATGGCATCTTGTGGAAAACCATATAGCAGCTCCTTAGGAATGTAAATCCTTACATATTTTGTGTATGTATTTAAGAGGAAAGCATTCTTTGTTTCCTGCTGGGCAAGATTGTATTTATTTTTACACATTTTATAGTGATTGTTCTTTGGGCTAGGGAGATAGCACAGTGGTAACACAGCTGTGCTTGCAACCTGAAGGTTGCTAGTTCGATTCCCTGAGCTGGCTTGGACAACCAGCTGCTGAAGTCCTGTCCTTCTGCTCACCCAGCAGTTCGAAAGCAGCCCAGCTGTGAGTAGATAAAACCGGGAACCACGAAGCGGGAAAGATTTTTACAGAGGGACTTTACAACGCCTGAAATTTGATTGTCCGCAAGCTGGAATGCGGAACAGAAGCTCCCGTCATGAGGATGGAACAACGGCACCCCCTTGTGACGTAACGACGCAATGACATAACAACAATGACGTAATGGAGCAATTCACATCCAGCGACGCACACCCCACGAGGCAGCCAGGAAGAAGGAATCTTCTAAAATTGCACTGTGTACTGTGTACTGTCATTTGTATGTCTTCCAACAGGGACTGTCTGTCATATGTGTAATGTAATCCGCACTGAGTCCCCTTCGGGGTGAGAAGAGCGTAATATAAATAAACAGTCATTATTATTACTATTTGTGAAAAATTTACTTTAGCAAAAACCAAATTATTGAGTTTTGCACAAAATCAATAATTATGATGCAGAAACCTGTGAATCTAGCATGAAATACATTCTCCTCTATCAAATGGCAGTGCAGACTCATATAGTCCAGTTCAGTGAAGTTCATCTGCATTCTGAAACTACATTGCAAGACAACGTAAATCCATCCTATGAAGTGGTGAGTCAGAGAAATTGACTTCCCTGGATCTCAAAAGATGAACAGAATGGGAGAAAATGATACTTTAACTAGACCTCTATGTTTTAAGACAATATTTATTGCCTTCCCCTTGCTATGTTTGGGCTTTTGAATTTTTAATCGGCTCCTGTCAGTGATCCTTTCAATGGCAACCTCATGTGCAGACATGGGGATTATCTTTTTAAATAATTACATTAATTTAAAATCCCTATCTCCCAGTTGTGAATAGCTGCACCTGTTTATTTGTATCCATGAAGCTGTTCTCCCCTCTGACGTTAATTAGAAATGCCCAACAGATGCAACAGCTTAAATGGAGATGGGGCTGCTCACATAGCATATTGTCCCTGAGATAATCTAAACATTTGCTGGCTCACTTCTTATGGACTTTGAATATTTTCATACAGGTTAAGATGACATTTTTCTAAATCTACACAAATCTCAAGGTATCATGCAGGATGGTGCTTTCAACTTTTTCTGTTGCAACAAGACATGAAGGTATTAAAGTCTCGCATTTTTCTGTATATGTCTATTGTCGTTACATCCTTTTCTCCAATGAAGAAAAGTTGGCATGCATGGCCATCTTCTTCCCACTAAATCTCACAGTAATTCAGAGAGGCAGACTAAGTTGATAAAGACTCTTGCCCTGATGTTCCTTAGCTACACATGGTTCAGTTTTCATCTGTGAACTTTTGGTAGATGTATGGCCTGACACATCTTTGCAGCCCACTAATATGTTTGAACAAATCTTGCCAAGAAAACCTTGTGCTAGGATATGTGATAATGTCCTTAGGACAATATCACATTAGCGTTTTAAAGTGGGAGTTCCCACTTTCCTATTGGTTGGCTGTCTTCTGCAGAGTTTTGAGAAACTTAGTTTAGGGCGGGCTCTTTCGAACAGCTAGAGAGGTCCTCCGCTTCCCTAAACTACATTTCCCAGAATTCTGCAGGAGACAGCAACAAGATAGGAAAGCGGGAGCACCCACTTTAAAATGCTAATATGATATTGTCTTTTGGATTGCCATAAGTCAGAAAGACTCGAAGACACACACTATTATCGGTGAAGACTACTGTCTTCTTTGAGGCAGGAGAATCAAATCAGGAGATGGATCATAACCTCATCTCCCTTATTACTAATATTTACAATCTGGGTCTGTTAAATTTAGCTGGATTTGCCAGACTAGCATTAAACTATGATTGAGTGGAGATTCTATCTGTTCTGACTCCTGGAGAATTCAGTTGACACCAAGGAAGGTTCGAGTAATAATGGAGGATTGAAAAACCCAGCTGCAACACTGGGCAGGAGAAAGAAACAGAAGCTGTGCTCCTCAGTTGAGCTCACTTATGACAAGTTATGGGTCAGACTGCAATATTAGTATGTTACATATTTGAAAACATCTTAGACTACAACTACTTGAGTCCTGCAGCTAACCTAGACAACTCCTAGAATGGGGTTGGGGGTCGAATTTATATTTTCCCAGCTTTGGCAGTCTTGCTGCACATTCTCTCATAGCATAGTATCCTAGAAAAAAAAAAGGCAAATCTACATCTACTATGTGCACATCACATTGTCAGTCTTCCACCTCCCAGGAATAAATTGATGGGAAAACTCAACAACCACAGATCGCAAGACGGGCTCATCACTTACCTAGTGTGAAGAGGCCATTCTGCACTACAGTGACGTCAGGTGGCGAGATTCTTTTTGCCCCCCCGCCCACTATTCCTGCAATACTTATTTTTTATTTTGATGTTTTATTTTTAGTAGCTTCATTTTTTTAACTCATAAAAAATAATTAGCAGCAACATTGTGGGAGGGCAGAGTTACCAGGTGAAGTCTAAGGATCATGGTGAATCCAGCATGGAGTATGGACTCGTCACCCCACCGCACCCCTTACCTCATCATGTGGGGAAGAATTGCCACCTGGCTTCCCCTTGTTCTTCTCTATGCAACATGGAAATCCTCCTGTGTTGTTGGACCTACCTCTTACAACAGTTCAACCACACTTTAGGCATGGAGTCAGAAATAGAGTCACTTTAGGCATGGAGTCAGAAATAGATCTACATCTATGCCTGATGTGAAGTCAGACCATCTTAGGATGGGGAATTTTGGCATGTGATGAAGTCATAGGTAGGCCTGCAAAACCACGGATTGGTGAATCAACGTAGTTGCTTGAATGCCAAAAGGTGTGAGTGCTTATCCTAGTAAGTTGCTGCTATCAGTGACCATGTGACCATGGTGAGATAGTGGCTTTGAATAAGAAGTTCCTAAATTTAGGCCGTTCACTTTATCACTCATGCATTTTGTTGCTAAACATGAAAAAACCTGGTTTGCTCAGAATGTCTTTTTTCAGGATCAATTTCCTTTCTGCTGGAGTGCATTCCCATCTCAGCTCTGCCAATATGAAAGCTCATGACGCTGCTTGAGAGATATCTCAAGTACATGATCACATTTGACACAGAGGTTTTGGTGTAAGGATGTCTGCACCACAAAAGCTAGTACTCTTGTTCTTCTGAGTGAACACACTTCACATTTTATGCCTCGTAGGCTGAGGCTGTTCCATCAAATTAAGACTTCCTTTGTGCAAGAGACAAGACACCCACATATACCAACTGTCTGACTAAGATAATTGTATACAAGCATTTAGACATTTTATGCTATGAGATCATCTCATAGTTTCCAAACTTTTGGATATCACACTCTAAAACAATGATTCAGTTGTGAAACCCTTCAGAAGACATTCCTTTTCTGTGGAACCCCAAATCTATCTCTGATTTGCTAAACTCCTACAATGCTTTTACAGAACCCCAGGATTCCTAGGAACACTGGGAACCTCTTCTCTGAAGGCTTTAGAGTTTTTGGTTGTGGGCTTCCAACGTGATTAGTGGTGAGATTGTTTGAATAGGAATGAAAAGCTCACAGTTTGAATCCCTACTCAGCCATGAAACCCCAGAGGGGCCTAGGAACAACTACTATTTTTCTCAACCAAACTTACACCTTTCGGGGAAGATTTATGTTCACACATTAGGATGGATTACTTCAGATTCACTTATTTTTCTGCAAGCACAGAAAAGTCAACTGAGCCCTATAAATGGTACAGAATGATAGGGCCATTTAATAGACAGGAGAACATTTTATGCAATCCTTGGGTTTGTGGTTCTGTGAAAGATTAGAACTCTGTGGGTGAGAATTCTCAATTCTTCTTTCTCAATTTCACACCCTATTTTCCCCCTCATCCTCCTTTTTATTCTAGTACTTGAGAATACTGTCATAAAAATCTTAATGTTTAGAAGCCCTGCACATTTCTATCACTGGACATTGTTTTTGTCTCAATTATCAAACTGCCTGTAACAGAATTAGGCCTCCTTCAGTGACAGGCCAATATACTGTACATGCCGATCAGAGCATTTCACTTCAGCTTCTCTTGGAACAGAAGCATCAGCTATTTTTATATTCCAACACTTGCTGGAACATTAAGTATGGCAAAAATCAAATGTATAGTTGGAAAGTGTTTGTCCCACATGGGTTATATTTGCAATAGTGTTGGTGAGCTTGTAAATGGTAAATGCCTGGGATACATGTATGGTTTACTGCTGTGTAGCTGAGTGTCCTACAAAAATGACACTGTAGGGATCCATTCAAACTACGTAACTACTAGGCTTGTTTGATCAGGGGGGAAATGGTTCAAAACTCGTTTTGGATGTAGGGGACACTGGCGATTCAATTCCTCTCTCCACATGGTTCCCCCTCATTGGCTGGAGGCAAGCATTCCAGCATGCAAGCTGCTGCTTGCCTCCAAACGCTGGGTCGTTTCCGATTCACTTCGTGAGTCGGAACAAAGATGGTGACAGTGGCTTTGAAATGGCAAGGATACGTTCTCAAATTGCTTTGAAATCGCTTCAAAAAGGAATTTGATCCGAATTTAATCTGAATTATGAAGATTCCAACTGGACCTAACCATGCCTACTAACTACTATTATCTCATGTTCACAGTCATGGTTCTACCCTATGGAGTTATTGGGTTTGGAAGGATACGTTATCTCTCTAGCTGAGAATTCAAGATGCCTTTCACTGAGCTGCCAATCCCAGACGTCCATAAGATGGAAGTGAAATAACAGTGCTCTTCTGTCCTCAGGGCCTAGAAAGACTTTAAAAGGGTGGACAAAACAAGCTTTGGCCCTGGGAATAGAGTTAAGGCCTTCCCTCATGCAGGAAAACCCAGGATCTCTATAAGATTGAGTGCTGGATTCAAAAATAGGGTGACCCCTGAGTGACCACATGGCAGAGAGTGACCGCATGGCAGAACAAAGGGACTATAGAACAAAGAGCCATGCAGGTGAAATACAGATACAGATGTAAACAGCCCCCTTGGGGGCGTCACAAGTACCATAACTATGCCGTGTGAGTGGGGACTTCCGGTCAGGGAGAGCATGGTGGTGGACGCCTGAGAGGCGAGCTCCGAGAAGAGCCCAATCCAAACTGCTAGGCCGGGTGGCTCAATCTATAATCTGATACCTTCTGGAGCAGGGGAAGGTACCCAAGCCGAGGACTGTTGATAGAAGGGTGGAGGACCCCGTTCCAGCCGAAGGAACGGGAGATTTACCCCCCCCCCCAGCAAACTCAGGCATAGGGCCCGCAGGTGGAAGCAGTCTCCGCATCCATTGAGGAGAGGAGACTGTAGCAACCCAGTTCCCTTTCGTGCCTGGGGGGCAGGGGGCGGCACCGGGGGGTCCCACTTGCATTAGGGCCAGATGCAGATGATGAGGAAATGGAGGAAGGGGCTGGTGAGTTAGCTGGGCCTTCCTCTCCCACAGAGAGCCTGGCCTGGGATGATGAATGGCCTGACGGCTATGAAAATTGGGAAAGTCAGGCTGACCCTGAGAGTGATGATTCCGATCAGTATGAGAACCCAGGTGGTTACGGGTCGCAGGAAAGGATTAGGGAAACAATGGAGGATGAGGCCATGGAAGCCGAAAGGGAGTTCGGCTCTCACGAAGATAGCGAGCCAGGTGCTGGGAGGCAAGGACGAAGTTTTGATAGGAGACGGAGCATTGAGTCCAGCAGGAGGGATTGGCACCGTAGCCTAGAGCGCCAGAGAAGCGCTAGATCCCGTAGCACAGATTGGCGGAGAAGCCTAGAGCGTCAGGGGCCTCGCCAAGGGGATTAAGTATAGGATCCGTGGGAACGGATCCTCAGTAGCTCGGCCACTTCTATTCTAAGAGGAGTGAAGCAAGCGGAGTTCCACGGAGCCATATTACCGGCTCAAGCCTTGCCCAGAAGTTTCTTGGGTTTGTTCCTGAACTTTGCCTTGTTCTTTGCCATGGACCAAGTCCTTGATCCGCATAGTTTTGCGGAGCCTTTGCCACGTTTGCCTTTGGATTTTACTTACGGACTCTTTACCTTTTGGATTAAACTTTTTGATACTTTTTATGGACAATTCACCTTTTCACCTGTTTCTTATTATTCAATAAATAGTTAGCTGATTACCGTCTCTGTGTGTGTGATTAAGGGGCTGGGCCAAGACCCTGCATCGTGACAGAGACACAGCATCCCATACTCCCAGACTTTCCAAGAAGACCAAGAGGGAAATAAGAGAGGGGAAAGACAACTAAGAGAGAGAAGTACCCTCGGACCCCGGTAATGACCAAAGACGCCCTGACGCGAACAGCCGGACGCCATTCAGGGCGAGACAATTGAAGTGCCCAAAGCGCCGAGTGAAACGCAAAAGGACAACGACAGCTTTCAGAAGAGCAGCAGTGAAAGGAGCGACAAAAGAAAGTAAGGAAGTCTTAAGATTGAATAAATCAAACAATTAAATAAGGCCGTTAAAGAAAAGGATACCTACTCGTGAGGTGGGGAAGAAGGGCATCGAAGAGAGATATCCGACGGACTTCCGGGGGAGCCAATTTGGGAGAACACACTTCCGGGCAAGAGCAGTCAAGCCCGGAGGTCCAACCTCCTAGAAAGGACGCCCTTAGAAGCTCCGAGACCAAGCGGAGAGACCCGAAGACGTGAGCCACGAAACCAAGCGAGGAGAGAGGGAAACGCTGAATACGTAGAGAAGCAGCGCGAGCCGCGCAAACTGCTCAAGTTGCGTAGGCTACGTAAACGGCACAAAATACGCAAATTGAGTGCAAACAGAGCGCAATCTGCTAAGAAACCCGGAGAAAGACGCAAAAAAGCAACACAGATAGAAGAAAGAGCGGGAGAGACCTCAAAGAGGGAAACCATAAAGAAGCCCTAAGCATAAGCATACAAAGTGCAGGCTGAGAAGGAGAGGTGAGACAGAAGTAAATACTGAGGCGGTGGCATTCCTAAGAGACAAATACCTAACTATAAGGGAACCCTTACCCTGACCCAAGACCCAGACCCACTATTATCAACAACCCAGGATGATGCGAACAAGGAAGAAGGGAGACAGAGGGGAAAGAGAACCCAAGATCCCAATAGGAAGAAGAGAATCATACCAAGAAGAAATGAGTATCAGAGATCAGTTGAAAGAGATGATGTCAGAAATGAAAAAGGAAATGATATTTGAAATGAGAAAGCTGAATGAGTCAGTAGGGAAAGGCACAGAGGAAAGGAAACAAATTAAAGAAGGGATTCAAGAATTAAGGAAGGAAATGAAAAAAGATGTGTCCACTTTAAAGAAGGAAATGATCTACTTACTGTATATGAGAAGGTAGAAAAGATTCAAAGGCAAGAGGATGAGATTAAAGCGAAAATTCAAATAGAAGAGAGGAAAACAAAGCAGCTCAATCACATACAACAAGACCTCATAAAGAAATCTATCCAGCTAGAATCACATCAAAAAGATTATATATTGAGAATTAGAGAATTGCCAGAGCTGGAGAAGGAAAAACCGGAAGACACCATGAAACTAATAGTGGACATGTCAGCACAACTACTACAAAAAGGAGAGGAAATCGTGGAGGAACTGATTGAAAAGGCCTACCGAACTAGCACAGCCTACTCAAGGAAAAATAAGACTGAAAGAGACATCATTGTTCAATACAACTCTTCTAAAACTAAGGAAAAAATTATAAGAAATCACTATGCGAAGCCATACACCCACAAGGAAAAAGCAATAAAGATATTGAGAGAAATCCCAACAGCAGTACTGGACAATAGAAAGAAATATTATTTTTTGACGGATGTTCTGAAAAGCAGTGAAACCAGATTTAAATGGAACAAGATAGAAGGTCTTCAATGCACTTTTAGAGGGATAAACTACTGGATCGACTCAGAGGAGGCGGCGAATGAGTTTTACAAAAAGTGGGCTCATATAATTGACCCTACATATCAACAACAAAAAAGGCAAGAGGCCAAAATGAAAGAAAGTTCGACCCAACGAGACTATCCCCAAAAGAACAGAGGAAGGCCCCAAAAAGAAATGAGAGGAATGGAAGGGAACCTGATAACAATCCAGCCAACAGGGGGAAAAGCCCAGAAAACGACCAGGAGGAAGAAGCATCTAAGGACCAAGACCCAGATCTAATATTGGACTCGGACATGGAATCAGAGGAAGAGGGACAATTCTCGGAGGCGGAACGGGAAGATTAAAAAATAATAAAGGAGGTAAATTGCTTTTCGGTTAACATCAATGGGATGAACATACCCGAGAAAAGGCGGCAAGCTTTTCATTATTTAGATAAGCAAAAAGCACAGGTGTATGCGTTGCAAGAAACTCACATGAAAGAGTCAAGAAGAGACCTTCTAGAGAGGAAAAAGTTGGGTTTATTATTTACATCAGCTACGGGGAAAAAAACAAAGAGGAGTAGCATTGTATATAAATCCTGGTTTGAATCCGGAACTGAAGTTTAGAGACGGGGAGGGAAGAACCATAGCAGTGATGGGTTGCGTAAGAGATAAAAAAGTTTTATTTGTCTGTATATATGCACCAAATACGGTACCGTATTTTTCGCTCCATAAGACGCACCTGCTGATAAGACGCACCTAGATTTTAGAGGAGGAAAATAGGAAAAAAAATATTTTCGCTCCCCCTCTAAAATCTAGGTAAGTCTTATCAGCAGGTGTTTCTTCTCAGAGGGCTCGCTGGTTCGCTCGCCCTCTGCCTCCTTTTCCTTCCCCCCACCCTTTCCTTGAGGGAAGAATTTGTATTTGTGCCCTATACAGTCATATGAAGCTTTCGGCTGGAATTATGGTTACTGCATCTCATAATCCCAAGCAAGATAATGGATACAAGGTTTATTGGGACAATGGTTCTCAGATCATTGACCCTCACGATAAAGGAATTGCACAAGCCATTGAGGGAAACCTAGAGCCATGGCCTCAAGCCTGGGATGACAGCCTGATTGATAAAGCCCCTCCTCCATGATCCGTATGCATCTATTAACAAGGACTACTTCAAAGACATACAGAAACACTGCTTCCACAGGAACATAAACAAGGAGACAAAGCTGAAATTTGTCCATACCTCTGTGCACGGTGTAGGCCATGAATTTGTGCAGTCAGCCTTTAAGGCTTTTGACTTTAGCCCTCCATTTGCTGTTCCTGAGCAGAAAGACCCTGATCCAGAATTTCCAACAGTAAAATACCCAAATCCTGAGGAGGGTAAAGGAGTACTGACTCTGTCCTTTGCTTTAGCCAAAAAAGAAGGAGCTCAGATTATTTTAGCCAATGACCCTGATGCTGATCGGCTTGCCTTTGCAGAGAAACTAGAAAGTGGTGAATGGAAAGTGTTTTCTGGCAATGAATCAGGAGCTCTTTTAGGCTGGTGGCTCTTCACTTGCTGGAAAAATCAGAATCAGAATCTGAGTGCCATCAAAGACATATACATGCTCTCTAGCACGGTGTCCTCCAAGATACTGCAATATCTTCCTTTGCTTCCCTGGAGGAAAGGGCGGAGGGAAGGAAAAAGGAGGCAGAGGGAGAGCGGCCGCGTCGCGTCAGCTGTGACGCGACGCGGTTCGCTCCTCCTCCGCCTCCTTTTCCTCCCTCCGCCTCTTCCTTGAGGGCGGGGGGAAGGAAAAGGAGGCAGAGGGAGAGTGAACCGCGTCGCGTCAGCTGTGACGCGACGCGGTTCGCTCCTCCTCCGCCTCCTTTTCCTTCCTCTCCGCCCTTTCCTTGAGGGCGGGGAAGGAAAAGGAGGCAGAGGGAGAGCGAACGCAAGCGTCAGCTGTGACGCGACGCGGCCCGCTCCTCCTCCGCTCCTCCCTTTCCTTCCCTCCGCCTCTTTCCTTCCTTGAGGGCGGGGAAGGAAAGGAGGCAGAGGGAGAGCGAACCGCGTCGCGTCAGCTGTGACGCGACGCGGTTCGCTCCGCCTCCGCCTCCTTTTCCTTCCTCCGCCTTTCCTTGAGGGCGGGGGAAGGAAAAGGAGGCAGAGGGAGAGCGAACCGCGTCGCGTCAGCTGTGGCGCGACGCGGTTCGCTCCTCCGCTCCTTTTCCCTCCCTCCCCTTTCCTTGAGGGCGGGGAAGGAAAAGGAGGCAGAGGGAGAGCGAACCGCGTCGCGTCAGCTGTGGCGCGACGCGGTTCGCTCCGCCTCCGCCTCCTTTTTCTTCCCCTCCGCCTTTCCTCGAGGGAAGCAAAGGTGGGGGGAAGGAAAAGGAGGCAGAGGGCGAGCGAACCAGCGTCCCTCCGCCGCCGCAACGGACCACAGAAGAGGAGAGGCAGTGACAGGGTAAGTATATTGCCGCCCTCCCTCTGCTCCAGCGCCTCCCCCCCCTGCGTCTTCGCTCCATAAGACGCAGCTAATTTTTCATCCCACTTTGGGAGGAAAAAAACTGCGTCTTATGGTGCGAAAAATACGGTAACTCCAAAGTTACGTTTTTTGAAGATTTGAACGAGAAAATAGCAGCAATCGAGTGGGACAAGTGTATAGTAATGGGGGATTTCAATGGGGTATGTAACCCAAAAATTGACAAAAAAATTCAGAAACCCAGAAAACAAGGAGCCAAGAACAAATTACCTAATACCTTCTTTAAACTACTAAAAGACAATGATCTATTAGACATATGGCGAGAGCAAAATGAGAAAGTTGAAGACTTCACATTTTACTCAGGAAGAAGGAAAAACTGGACGAGAATAGACATGATCCTGACATCTAAAAGCATAGCTAATAAGATATCAAAGACTAAAATATTTGACAGAATCCACTCAGATCACTCGCCAGTGGGAATAACCATAAAATGGGGCCGGAGGCAGTTTAAATGGAGATTGAATGATTCGCTCCTAAGATCAGAAGTCGACATACAAAAGAATAAAGCTATAATCAAGGATTATTTCCAATTAAACGATCAGCAAGAGATAGATCCATTTACAATATGGGAGGCAGGTAAAGCCGTAATGAGGGGTAATTTCATAGCGCAGGCTAGTTATAAAAGAAAACAATTAAAATTAGAACTAGATAAAGCACAAAAAGAACTCTCGATACTAGAAAAAAGAATAAAAAGCAATCCCAATGATAAGAAGACAGACGCAAAAATTAAAATAACAAAAAACCATATAAAGATGCTAACAACAAAGGAAATAGAAAAGAAATAAAAAAATTTAAAACAAAGAAATTTCGTAAGTGCAAATAAAGCAGGTAAATGGCTGGCTTACCAACTTAAAAGAGAAAAACAGAAAAATATGATTTCCAAAATTAGAAAAGAGGACAAGATATACCTAAAGGATGAGGAAATACTAGAGGAATTTGCTGGCTATTATCAAGAGCTTTATCAGGAGGACACTATAAATAGGGCCCAAATTCAAGAATATTTGAACAAACAAAAACTCCCACATATAACGGAACCACAAAGAGAGTTGTTAAATGGGAACATAACAGAAAAAGAAATACACAAAGCAATAGACAATTTAAAACCAGGGAAATCCCCAGGCCCGGATGGATTTACTGACATTTATTATAAAAGTATGAAGGAAGAATTAACACCATACCTAAAAAAAACTGATGAATGAAATACTAATAAGAGGCGATATGCCAGAAACCTGGAAGGAGGCGGAGATTGTGGTGATACACAAGGAGGGGAAAGACCCAGACCTCGTCCAAAATTATAGACCAATAGCGCTATTGAACTTGGACTATAAAATATATGCAAATATTTTAGCCACCAGGCTAAAAGAATTTCTAAACAAGTGGATATCACCAAAGCAAACAGGCTTTCTCCCAAAGAGATACATGAGGAAAAATATTAGATCAATAATTAATATAATAGAATTTTTGGACAAAAATGTTGGCGAGAAAACAGCACTGGCCTTCCTCGACGCCGAGAAGGCGTTTGACCGGATTAATTGGAAAATAATAGAAAGTCTCCTAGCGGAAATAGATATTGGTCATAACTTCACTTTAGCGATAAAGGCAATATATAAGTCCCAACAAGCATACGTGCTAGTCAATGGACAAAAATCAAAGAAAATACCAGTTAATAGAGGTACGAGACAGGGATGCCCCCTCTCACCCTTAATATTTAACTTTGTTCTCGAGCTATTATTAAAAGACATAGACAAGGACAGGGAGGTAAAAGGCTTGACAATTAGGAACAGACAATACAAGATATTCGCATTCGCAGACGATTTGACATGCGTAATTGCAAACCCCTCAGAAAATATGTACAAATGGATTGAAAAAATTGGAAATTTTGGGGAAGTATCTGGCTTCAAATTAAACAAAAAAAAATCTCAATTGTTAGTCAAAAATATAAAACATATAGAAGCGCAAGAACTGGAAAAGAAATTCGGCATCCCTATTGTAAAACAGGTAAGATACTTAGGAATAAATATTACAGCTAAAAATTGCCAATTGACCAAAAATAATTATGAAAAAACATGGAGAACGATTAAAGAAGATTTGGACAAATGGAAAAAATTAGACCTTTTATTGCTGGGAAGGATTTCCACGGTTAAAATGAAAGTCTTCCCTAAACTTAACTTTCTATTCCAAATGCTACCAATCTTGAAAAATCAAATCTTAATAAAAAGGTGGCAGTCAGATCTGTCAGCATTTATTTGGAGAGGGGAAAAGCCTAGAATTAGACTAAAGTATCTTCATGAGCCCCCACAAAATGGGGGCTTTGGCCTTCCGGATTTACAGATATATTATGAAGCAAATTGTATAGAACATCTGAAAGAGTGGATTGAAGTAAAAGACAAAGACCTATTAGCGGCCGAAGGTTGGGAGAATAAAGCTGGATGGCATGCCTACTTATTCTATGATAAGTTAAAACAGGACAGGAACTTTATAAACCATGTTCTAAAAGCCCCTCTAATGAAGGTCTGGGCAAAACATAAAGAAACGATGTGTAAAAAGCTCCCACTCTGGGCATCACCGGTAGAGGCATTTGCATTATATAAAACAGGAAGAGAGACCTGGCCAACCTACAAGGAAATACTTAAAAAGGAGAATAGTACCTATAATTTGAAATCCCAAGAAGAACTAAGGGAACATAAAATAAACTGGTTCCAATACAACCAATTAAAGGCTAGATTTCTGAGAGATAGGCTGGGAAGAGAGACTAAATGAAGGAGCGAAAATAATATTACTTTCAGAGAGTAAGAGAATTAGTAAGCTATACAAACTACTTCTAACAAAAAAAACATGAGAAGAAGCCAATAAAAGACTATATAGAAAAGTGGAGAACCAATTTAGGCTATAGAATCCCACAGCAATCCTGGGAAAAAGCATGGAGGAACAATATAAAATTTACTTGTGCGTACTCTCTGAGAGAGAACCTCCTGAAACTAGTTTACAGATGGTATATTACCCCGGCCCAATTACACAATATATATAAGACAGGCGAGGACCGATGCTGGAAATGCCAGCTAAATAGAGGAACACCCTTTTCCAATATTTCACTGCCTCCCCACAAGACCACCATTGGTGACTGGTGGTCTTGTGAGAGGAGCATGAAATATTGGAAAAGGGTGCATATATGGACAGAAGAGGTTTTGCAAATGAAAATTGAATTCAAGCCAGAGTTGTTTTTGTTAAATATTATAGATTCAGAAAAAATGGGTAAAGACACGGAAAGACTTCTCACCCACATTATAACGGCAGCTAGGATCATCTGGGCCAAGCACTGGAGACAGAACACAATACCGGACATGGACGAAATCATTTATAAACTCCTTGACACTGCAGAAATGGACAAGTTGACAGTCCTTTTGAGAAGAGGCTCTACCAAACAGTTTGCAGAGTCATGGAAACCCTTCATAGTTTATGTTAAAACAAAGAAAAAGGAGGACTTAAGAGGCTTCTGGATTTAGGTTTATAAGTCTGATCAAAGCATGAGCCCAATTATAATTATCATGGTTCATTACCGGTGGGTGAAGTTAACCTGTATGTTGTTTTAGATATATGCTGCTGTTTTGTTCTTTCTGTGTGTTGCTGTTGTTTTTTTTCCTTTCTTTCTCTTCCAGGCGTGTTTTGGCTGGTTGGCATTGTCAATTACTACCCATTGTCACCCCCCTTCCCTCTTTCCCAAACCCTCTCCCATCACTATGTTGTGTGGAATGACTGATATATGTTTTTTTTATTCTTGTTAGTCGATGTATTTTAACCAATAAAAATCATTTATATATATTAAAAAACTATGTCGTGTGAGTGGGGACCTGGACTTGGTCTTTAACTCTTCTAACATGAAAGGCAAGACTATCAGTTCCACTATCATTATTGATACCCACTTTAACAAACAATAATCTTTTCAAATCCTAGAATTTGAACATACAATTTGAACTACCCATCTTACCATCAGAAATTGCTCAAGAACCCTACTTGTAAATCATAAAGCAGAGGTTCCACTGGGGAAAATGTAGTCCCTAGTCATTTCCTTCATGTCTAAAAAACCTCAATCTTCTACACTCTACCTTAATGAATATTTATACCAATGGGCTGTCAGTGATTGTGATGTTTGAGTGAAAACAGCATCAGGAGTTCATGAGTTAATGCAATAGAGGGGAGTAACATTGAAGGAATGCAAGCTCCTTCGTTTCCAGTATCAAACTGAAGAGAAGACTAAAGTGTGTTGTATTTTCACCATTACGTGACCAAGATTGGACATGCTTCAGACATGTATGTCCAAAGATCGGACATACACTCCTCTGGGGAGATAGGGTGGAATATAAATAAAGTATTGTTATTATCATGTTGTGTTGTATATATTTTTGTAATTAAAGCAAAAAAAGAATCACTATTTTCGGGAACAGACTTTTGGAGTCTTTTTGAAGTGATTTACATAACATCCTGACTTTAAGGACAGTGATACTTTGAAGGTTGAGAAGAGGAGATAAAGCCGGCTGATATATGATTGCTTTATCTCAATTTTCTGACATGGGCAGGATCCATAAACAGCCCCAATGCTTACAATGAGCTTTACTCGGGATAATACCATTACAAAATTAATATTTGTCTCTCAAAAGATAAACTTGAGTAACATGTGTTCGTTTTCCAAGTTCCACACTGGGTTTTTCTGTGAGTCACACAGCATATCCCAAGATATTAGATCTCATCAATCATATCATAAGCCACGCAGAATTCAGCTAATGATCCCCAGAGTGCTTGACTAAAGAACATCAAGTCAATATAATAAGATTTAAGAATGCTAAGCACAGACCTGACAAACATTATCTATCTAATTTCTAATAAAAGTTTATAAAACATCAAACACCCATGTACTATTCCATATGTTATTTGCCTATGTATCTATTTATGAATCACCAAGTAGAAATGTCCCCTCCATATCAGCTATCAAAAATAATTCTTCCAAACCTGATATACTAGATGAATCTTCCTGGGATATTTCTTTTTAAAAAATAATCATCACTTTGCCCAATGTGTTGGTCAAAGAAAAAGTAAAACCCACAAGAATCCACCCATTTTCCCCATTTGCAGAAAGCTACATTGGACTGTGTTTCCGCTATCTGAAGTTAGTTGGTATGGTCTGATAAGACATTGCCATTCAGTATAAATTAATAATAGTCCCACAGGGAATAATAGAGCACAGGTAATTAATCACAATGTTAAACAGAGTGGGACTAACTACTCTCCCTTAAGATATCCCATTATTCATTTTTTTTAAAGTCTTTAAAAACCTGAGCCTGCACAAATCTCCAGTTTTCACTCATGGTAACACACATAGTCATTAAATATCTACTTATCAAATCCAAACCAGGGCACCTTTCAGATGGAACATTTAAAAAAGCCATGAAATATTTGGCATAACTGATACTCTTTCCAAATTTGGGTTCCTAGACAGACACCATGATCCATCATATATAATGACTGGCATTAGTAAGGAATGCTTCTTCAAATAGGCTATCAATTGACAACAGGGAAACTTTATTTCTACCTTGTAAAGTTTTGCAGTGGTGTTGCAGTGAGGATAACACAGTAGTCAACAATCCTGGCAATTTCAAGACAGTAGATTGTTGTAAATTTTTCGGGCTGTATGGCCATATCCAAGGTGGGAGAAAGGTGTGAATGTTTCACTTGGCAACCTTGATCAGCATTTAATGGCATTTAATCACCTCTCAATAAAGAATTCCCCCAAGCAATAAGAAGCCAGACCTTGAAACTGCTAGGTCATTAAATTGTAATCAAGGTGGCCAATTGAAACAGTCACACCTACCTCCAACAGACAAGAGTTTGTCTGTTGGAGGTAGGTGTAGAATGTCCCACCCTGGACATTCTACAGATATGTAAACCCCATTTTCCTAGTTTCCAACAGACCTCACAAACTCTGAGGATGCCTGCCATAAATGCAGGCGAAATGTCAGGAGAGAATGCTTCTGGAACATGGCCATACAGCCCGAAAAACTGACAAAAACTCAGTGATTCTGGCCATGAAAGCCTTTGACAAAACATCTTTCAAGACAGTTTGAATGTTAGAGAATAGACCTTGAATCCCAGCTCTAGCATGAAAGCCCATTGGGTGGCCATGGACAAGTCCCACAATCCCAAAAAACCCTGTGACTGGTTAACTTTAGGTTTCAAAAGAAATTGACAATTCAAGAACAATTTTTAGACTGGTTTTACAGTCCCAACTGGGTTCTACTGATTACTATATTGTAACTCCTAAATGTAGTCAACATAAATCTCAACAGGAGAATAGTGCAAAAGTCAGGTTCATATACATAACACAACTGTCAGAATAATATACATAACACAACTATTAAGTCCTGCTTTACAGACTCAACTGGGTGCTAATTGTACCTATACTGTGACTCCTGAACATAGTCTACATAAATGATAATACAACAAGTAATCACGGGTACAATATTCTTGTTTCGGGGATCCTTCTTCAGGTTGTGAATAGTCAACATAAATCTCGAAAGGAGAATAGTGCAAAAGTCAGATTCATAAGATAAGCAACACAAGAAAGTTTTGAATTGAAGGACAGAGCAAATGTCATTAAAGAAACAGCAATACATCCTTATAAAAGTAAGATTTTGAGACCACGGATTATATGAAGGAAATAACATATCTAAAGTTTGCTATAGATATGTTATTTTCTTCATATAATCCGTGGTCTCAAAATCTTCTCTTATGTTTATAAGGATATATTGCTGTTTCTTTAATGACATTTGCTCTGTCCTTCAATTCAAAACTTTCTTGTGTTGCTTATCTTATGAATCTGACTTTTGCACTATTCTCCTTTCGAGATTTATGTTGACTACGTTTAGGAGTTACAATATAGTAATCAGTAGAACCTAATTGGGATTGTAAAGCAAGACTAAAAATTGTTCTTGAATTGTCGATTTCTTTTGAAACCATTTTCATTACATTGTATTATAGATATCTGTGCACAATAGATGGTTAACTTTAGGGTCACCACATCGTATGACTTGAAGGTGCACAGCAACATCCTGAATAAGGGGTGATGATCGGCTATTATTTTTCCCCAGTGTAACATGGACTGATACAGTATTTTCACCCATTATCTACAATTGTTTCCTCTTATGCACTAGGAACTGGCAGACAATGATTGTAATCAGTCAATGGCCTATCACATTGAGTAGCACTGCTTTTTTAAAAAAAATGGAGTTCTTCACTGATTTCTATGAAATCTTTGCCTTCTGTTCTGGAGAATATTCAGTCCAGACAACAAGATGCAAACTTTTTATCTATGTACCTTACCATTAATGTCTGTCTCTTAAGTTTTCCCTATTCTTTAGCACTGAACCCTGAAAGACGGGATTTTTCTTAGTGTGTACATCTCACTTCAGGTTAAATCAGGAGACAACAATAACTGATTTTTTTTACTTTCTCAAAGCATCTGACTGGCACTGCATCTTATAAACTGAGGCAAACTACAAAATATTGGGTAAAGTACCCACCTAGTGAGCAATATTGGATTTGACAAAGAATTTATGGATTTAGAGCCCTTATTCAAAATAGTGGGACTTCCAACCGGCTCTAATCCCAACCCTGTCCCCATGGAAGGAGAATGGAAATAGTTGGCAGACCAGATTCACTAACCCTTCCCCTTTCCCCAATCTACTCCAAAAGAGTAGTGGATTCTGCAGATGATATTGGAGCTATGTGCTGTCCACAAACTTTCCTTAATCTCATAACTATGAGAATGGCAATAATTAACTATTTTGAATCCTCTGGCGCAGTGGTTCTCAACCGGTGGATCCCCAGGTGTTTTGGCCTACAACTCCCAGAAATCCCAGGCAATTTACCAGCTGTTAGGATTTCTAGGAGTTGAAGCCCAAAACATCTGGGGACTCACAGGTTGAGAACCACTGCTCCCGAGGGTTTGAAACTGTCTAGCAAAAGTGGGAACAAAACTTTGTTAAATTAATTTTTATTAGAGTTTTTAATACATATATGATAAAAAGAGAGAATAAGGGATGCAGGGAAGGAAAAGACTCGGGTATTTGGGAGGTAAATAATGGTACAGGGAAGGGGAGAAGAGATAGGTGACTCAGGTTTGGGATTGATACGGGAGCTTGGGAGGTAAATAAAGGGTGAAGGTAGTGAGAAAAGATAGAAAGGGGATTTCTTGAATTTCCATCTTCTTTCTTCGCTGGTTAATTATATATACTGATTCAGTTTCAGTTTAGTCATTTACTCTTTAGTCACTCCTTTCTTTATATTTCTTCTTTATTTTCTAATTATTATTTCCATTCCTTGTTCATTAAGGGTTATGCCGGGTCTGTCGAGTCTTCATATAGTCCTTAAATAATGTCCAATCTGTCTTTATTAATGTTTTTCCCTCTGAGTCTTTCAGATAGAAGGTAAGCATGTCCATGTCCATTATTTCCCATATTTTATCCTCCCAGTGTAGCACCCCAGTTCTCTTTCGTGCCTGGGGGGCAGGGAGCAGCACCGGGGGTCCCACTTGCATTGGAGCCAGCTGATTCTGAGGAGGATTTGGAGGGACTGGAAGAAGGGGAGCTACCTGAGGTAGCTGGGCCTTCTTCCCCCACAGAAAGCCTGGCCTGGGATGACGGCTGGCCTGATCCTTACGAGATGCAGGAAGGCCAGACGGTTTCAAAAGCAGTGATAGTGAAGATTATGAACGGCCGGGGGAGGTTCGCAAGAAAGAATGTGGGAAACAAGAGGTTTGGAGACAAGAAATTGGCACCCATGTCCCTGATCCCTGACAGACTAAACAAGAAGATAAGCAACGGCTGAACTCATTGTGAGACCCAACGGCCAAAATGATCAAAGGTTTGGAACCCAAGCCCTATGAGGAGTGGCTAATGGTTTGGATATGGATATGTTGTTTAGCTTGGAGCAGGATAAGAGGGGATGTGGTAGCCAGTTGTAAACATTTAAAATACAGTGTTCCCTCACTGTTCTGTGGTTTGCTTCATGTGGACTCGCTGTTTTGCAGGTTTTTTTTAAAAAAGCGAGGGAACACTGTATATCCATTATCAAAGTGTGTTGTTGTCCATCATAGATACTGCCACAGACTTGAAATGCAGTTACTCACAGACTAGGTTACAAAGCGGAAGAATGGCTCTCACGCTGCTCTGGGAGGGGGCAAGCCAGAAACCCCTTGGCAGTGCTTCCCAGAAGCCAGAAGCAGGGCAGGCTGGTGGAGGCAGTGGGCTGGGAGGGAGTCATTTGTGTAGCTGGAGAAGAGCCCAGTCTGGTGCCAGTGAGGGGATGCAGAGAGGGCTGCCAAGGCAGCTTCTCCTGGGACTTCTTCCTCAGGGCGACTGGGTGAGAGCCCCATGCCAGTGGGGAAGCAGGAAGGGAGGGAGAAGGGTGACTCCAGCAAGGGGAGGGGGGAGGGAGAGAGGAAGGGAGAGGGAAAGAGGAGAGGAAAGAGGGATTGGTTGATTGAGTGAGTGAGTGAGTGAGTGAGAGGGGGGAGAGGAGCGGGTGGAGCTATACTGTACATATACAGTGAGTATAGCATCCCTACATCGCGGTTTTTCACTTATCGCAGGTGGTCTTGGAATATAACCCCTGCAATAAGTGAGGGAACACTGTGTGTGGTTTTGCTGCTATAGAGACTGGGGGCACATCTACACCATGTTTTAAGCTGCCTCCAATCCACATTAAGTAGTAGTCAATGTAGACGTGCCCTAGGACGCAGATAAATGGATTCCAGCTGCAGGAAAAGAGATTTCATCTGAATATTAGGAAGAACTTGCTAATGATCATAGCTATTCGGTAGTGGAATACGCAGCCTCAAAGTGTGATGGAATCTCCTTCTGTAGAGATTTTTAAACAGAGGCCAGATGACCATCTGTTGTGAGTGTTTTGATTGTGTATTCTTGCATGGCAGGGGGTTAAGCTGAGCGGCCCTTGAGATACCTTCTAAGAATGGCTTAATAATTTATTGTATGCAAATACAAACAACAACGAAAGAGCTGTCTTGTTAACATCCGTAATTTGGAACAATTTAAATGATTTTAAAGTAGGCATGGGCCAACTTCAGCCCTCCCTCCAGAGCAACTACTGGCTCTTAGGGATTGTGGGAGTTGGAGTTCAAAACACCTGAAGGTCCAAAAGGAAAGTCTAAAATTTGCCCATGCCTGCTTTAAAATATAATAATGACTATAAAAAATATTTAACAAAAGACAACTGATGGACATGTTGACTAACAGACGGGATCCCAAGAGAGCACAAGCGGCCCTTGGGCAGACTTTGTACTCAATGGGATGAACCAATTGTTAAGCTTTTTGGCCAGAAATTGAAAAGAAAAGCACAATTTTGGCAACTGGTAGATTTGAAGTGGATCAATGACAAATAGGATAGGATTTTAAAAATGGACCCCCTGGTGGTGCAGTGGGTTAAACCACTGAGCTGCTGAACTTGCTGACCAAAAGGTTGGCGGTTCAGCTGTTAAATGACTATGGCAGAAAGGTATTTTAATGTGGGTGCATTTTTTTATTTTATGGTAAAAAGTAAAGATTTCCCCTTGACATGAAGTCTATTCATGTCTGACTCAGGAACTCTGGTGCTCACCTCCATTTCTAAGCCGAAGAGCTGGTGTTGTCCGGGACACGGGGTGACCAGGTTCTGCCAACCTAGCAGTTTGAAAACAAGCAAATGTGAGTACATCAATAGGTACCCCTCTTGTGGGGAGATAATGGCACTCAATGCAGTCATGCCAGTGGCCACATGACCTTGGAGGCATCTACAGACAACACCAGCTCTTCGGCTTAGAAATGGAGGTGAGCACCAGAGTTCCTGAGTCAGACATGAATAGACTTCATGTCAAGGGGAAATCTTTACTTTTTACCATAAAATAAAAAAAATGCACCCACATTAAAATACCTTTCTGCCATAGTCATTTAACAGCTGAAAATGTGTCTAAGCAGAAGGTCTTTCCTTGCTGGTACAAAGACTGTGGAGAGGGAAGCAGCCTTGCTTTCTGCGAGACAGAATCCCACCACCAAGTAAATCCTCATCCAATGGGCCCACGAGAGGGAGGAGACTGGATAAATGCCCTGTCTAAGCATCTGGACATTTGGCTTGGCTTAAATAGAAAGAATGGCTGGCCCAAGGAGGAGGGGAGGGAAGGAGGTGGAGGGGGAGATAATTTGGAAACTGAGAGCCAGTTATGTAATAAAGTCCAAATTTGGGAGGTCAGTGCTCTTACTGCTCGTGCCCCAGAATTGTCAAGATTTGTAAGTTATGCTGCATTTTTAAAGTGATAACAGGCCCAGTGTCTCAGGGTTAACCACAGGTGTCATTGTAATTGGGGTGTGGTGGCTAGTGTTGGTTCTTACCTTTAAGGCCTTGTACGGTCTGGGGCCAGCGTATCTGAGGGACCGGCTCACCCCTTATTGTCCCCTGAGATCACTACGGTCCGAGGAGGCTAACCTCTTGGACGTACCCTCGGTAAGGTTGGCACGACTAACATCTACCCGTCGGAGGGCGTTCTCTGTTATAGCCCCCACACTATGGAACACCCTCCCGGTTGAAATCCGGGCAATGAGGGACTTGCTCCCGTTTAGGCGGGCATGTAAAACACACCTCTTCAGGCAGGCCTTCGGTGGATAGGCCTATATTTGTAACCATGCCTCCACCCTAACTGTGCTATTGTTTTTATTGTGCTGCTGTTTTTAACTATTTTACTGTGTTATATTTTGTATTTTACTGTGCCTACGGCTGTGTGAGCCACCGCGAGCCTCCGGGAGTCGGCGGCATAGAAACCCGAATAAAGTAAAGTAAAGTAAAGTAGTGCTGAGAGTAGAGTACACAATAATAATGATGATAATATTATTTTATTTCTTACCTGCCTCTCCTCGCGGCTTGCGGCAGGTTACAGAATAATTAAAACACATCAATGTTGTAAAAAAATCACAATTACACTTAGTAGAATGTATTTCTTTAAAAGATACCATACATATTGAAATGTATTTCTATGAAATATGTATTAAAATACACAAAACAGGTTATATGTAGGTTGTAGTAACCCTGCGTTAGTTTGATGAGGGTTGTTGAGAGTTGATGTGGGTGGTGGTGTGTTGGAGGATTGTAGAGAGAGAGAAAGAGAGTTTGTACATGTTGCATATACTGTTTATACTGCTGCTGCAACTAAAGAGAAATGCCTTCCTTTTCGGAAGAACAACTTCGTTTGCATGTCCTTGCTCCTGAAGGAGAAGATTACTAACTAGAACGATCTGAAGGTAATAGAGTTGGGGAATTTTGTGATGGCATAGAATCCCTGACAAGACTTAGACTCCTTCCCTGAGCTAGCATGGTGAAAGGAGATAAATCATTTGCATTCAGAACCAATGGAAGATGCTAGATTGCTCACCCCTCCTCATCCATGCTGCCCCCAACCGCTTCCCAAATGGGCATAAGCGAGCATCTATGAATGCTTCACCTCCAGTTCATGATTTTGCTGGTCTGTTAATGGCAATCCCAGGGAATAATAAGATGAATGCAAAAAACCCAAGATTTATTCAGAGCAATGCTTTTAGCAGGAAAGGCGGTAATAGCATGGGGGTGGAGAGATTAAAAAATGGAATTTGGAAAATTGAAACAATTACCTGTTTGATGAAGTCCAATCAGACATGATAGCCTGCATAGTTCAAGAAGATACACAGGAGGATAAAACAGAAGAAATGAAAGAGAAAAGGGTGACTTGTCAGCTCACTGCAGTTGCTCCGAAATGAAGACACAGAACACCGTCCAGTATCACTAGGAACTTTTACTACAGTAATCAAAATATGCGAAAAGCTGAGAGTGCCCAAACAGCCCAGGGCACTCCCTTATATACCCACCCCCACATTCAAAAGTACATTTCCCGCTTCAACTCCAAGCCCACGCATTTCTCCTGCCAAGTCCACTGGTCGCTCCTTCCCACGCCAAGGCTCAGCAGGTGTCTTATCTCGCGTTGAGACTGTCAGTAACCTTGATTTTGGGTGCCAGAGCGTAGGCCCTGAATATCAGGTTCTGTCAGGATGTCTTCTTCCTCCTCCTGTAAGGGAATATAAAAGATATAGATCTAGACATCCCCGGTGTCCAATATACCTCTATACTTTTTTTAGCAGGCTACAGTGAAAGACCGGGTGCACCTTACCCAAATCCTTGGGCAGCTTAAGCTGATCACCTCATTCACCCTTTTCCATACTCTAAAGGGTCCTACAAACTTTGGCCCCAGTTTAGAAGGAAATCCCAGCTTGAGATTCTTTGTAGTTAGTCAAACTAGATCTCCTTCCCAGAATTCCTCCGTTTCTTGGCGCTTCCTGTTTGCTTGTATTTCCTCTGTGTCTCCTGCAGCGCCGCCAGTATTTTCGGCCAAGCGGCTTTGATTTGCTTTGAGTTCTAGCCCCTCCTCCTCCCATGTTGGTAATCTAGATAGTGGAGCCACCTCCTGTCCATAGACTACCTCGAAAGGGGAACACCCTGTAGCTGAGTGCACCGCCCCATTGAATGCCATTTCCGCAAAGGGGAGGAGGTCAGACCAATTGTTCTGCTGGTAGTTTGAATACGTGCGCAGGAAATGGCTAAGCGTCTGCTGGGTGCGTTTGACCCCCCCCCCCTGTTTGTCATTGGATGAAATGCACTGCTCAATCCTCTCTTCGCTTTCAACAATCTCAGAAATTCCCCCCAAAACTTAGCAGTGAATTGTACTCCTCTGTCACTAATCACTTTCTCGGGCATCCATGCAATCGATAGACATACTTTATGTACAAATCTGCCAGTTTTTCGGCCAAAGGGAGTTTCGGTAAAGGCACAAAATGAGTCTTTGGAGAAAAGATCCGAAATAGTCCACACGTATCTGAAACCCTTGCTTGGGGGCAGTTCCCCCATGAAGTCCATTGTGACACATTCCCATGGCCTCGCGGGCTCAGCCACACTTTGCAACAGTCCACGTGGTTTGCCTGGAGGTGCCTTGTTTTCTGCACAAAGTTCACAGTTTGTACCATATGATTTAGCACTCTTTCTCATCCCTGGCCACCAGCATTGTTTTATAAAGAGTTTCAATGTCTTTATTAACCCCAAATGTCCCGCACTTTTGTTATCATGACAACACTTCATCATTTCATTTTCCAACACCTCCGGTATGTACAGTCCCCCCCCCCCCCACAAACACCAGGTCGCCTTGGAGCTCACATCGCTCTTTATTCAATTTTAACCTATTGTCCTTTGAATAAGCCTGTCTCAGTTCTTGCTCCCATACCATATCTGCTGCTACAATTGTGAATTTGTTGTCCCTTGCTGCTTGGGCCCGGGTCTGTACCGCCAACCTCCACTGATCATTAGAGAAAACACTCCCAGTGGTCCCCCCCCCCCCGGGTTTGAGGCAACCAGGAAAGGTCATCCGCCAATATATTATGCTTCCCTTGGAAGAAGTGCAGTTTGAAGTTAAACTGACTGAAGTATTAGGCCCAACGGATTTGTTTGGGTGACAGTTTGTGTGGGGACCTGAGATATTGCAGGTTCTTGTGATTGCTCCATACTTCAAACGACATTTTTCTCCCTTCCAAAAAATGCCGCCAGCATTTTAGAGCCTTTAGTACCGATAGGGCTTCTCTCTCCCCAATCGGCCATTGTTTATCCGCATCACTGAATTTCTTGGACAAAAAAGCACATGGTCTTAAGTTTCCCCCCTCATCCCGTTGCAGTAGCACAGCCCCATAAGCGCTATCGGAGGTATCGCAGTGCACTACAAACGGTGTAGACATATCCGGGTGCTGCAGCACGGGTTCCTGGGTGAACCTTTCTTTTAATGTCTCAACAGCTTTTTGGCAATTGGCTGTCCATACTAATTTGGCCCCAGGGGATTTTACCTTGGCGGTCTCCCCCCTTCAACAAGTCGGTCAAGGGTAGGGACAACTGTGCAAAGTCTTCAATGAATGTTCTGTAGAAATTGGCGAAGCCTAGAAAGGACTGCAGCTGTCTGCGTGTTTTTGGGGCTTCTCATAGCACGATGTCTTCCACCTTCGCTGGATCCATTGCTATGCCCTGGGATGATATCCTGTATCCCAAAAAATCTATTTGCTCTTTGTGGAACTCACATTTGGACAGCTTTGCATACAGCTTCGCCTCCCTCAATCGCTCGAGCACCTCCCTCACCAATTGTACATGTTGCGCTTTATCTTTACTCATTATTAGAATGTCATCCAGAAAAACGTATACACCTTTGTATAATAATGGGTGCAGAACCTCATTGATCAGCTGCATGAATGCACCGCCCCCATCGGACAGACCAAATGGGAGGACCCAAAAATTGTACTGTCCATATGCGCAGGAAAAAGCGGTTTTCCACCTATTTAATTCTCAATTTATGATAGGCTTCAATTCAGTCTAATTTGGTGAAGATTTGGCCATCCGACAGTTGCGTAATGAGATCTTTTACTAAAGGTAATGGGTACTTATTCACCGTGCTAATGGCGTTCAACCCGCAGTAGTCCACACACAGCCCCAAAGACCCATCCTTCTTCCTGCAGAACAATACTGGGGCCGCTAAGGGGGATTCCGAGTGCTCAATAAAACCTCGCCTCAAATTCTTGTCAGTGTTCAATTCCTCCTTCTCCTGCGCTGACATGGGGTAGATTTTGCGCTTAGGGAGTTCTGCCCCCTTTATCAGCTCGATCCCCACCTCTTAGGAGGGAAGCTATCTGCCTCTTTTTCATTGAACACATCTGCGTAATCCCTATATTCCTCTGGGAGTTCGCCTTCTATTTTAGCCATTCGGACTGACTCATCTCACTTCCTTTGTGATTCCTCTACACTCTCTTTTGTGCCTCCCGCTTCTTCTCCTTGCCTGAACACCAGCCTCCTAGTTCTCCAGTTCACTAAGGGGTTAACCTCCTTCAGCCAGGGCATTCCCAGGATTACATGATAGGTTGCTAAAGGGGCTATTATGAATGTTATCTCCCCTCTCCAAGGCCCCCAAAGCCCCCACAGATCCGTCTAGCTGGGAGAAAGCTATCTGCGCCTCTAAAGCTATCTGGTTGCACCCCAGTTCCTCAGCTAATTTGGGGGGCTACTATGTTCCTGGAACATTCACAATCAACGAAGGCTTTGCAAGTGGCCCTAGTCTTGCTATTTTCTAGCCTGGTGGGGAACACTAGCATACCCTCATTACAACTCACCAACCCCCCTTCTGCATCCGCAAGCAGTTGCTCCTCCTCGGCGCGCTTTCTGGCCGCCACCGCTGGTTTGGGCTGGTGCACTTCTCCCTTCCTCTGCCAGCAATCGGCAGCGCAATGCCCCAAGGGGCCGCAAACGAAACATCCAGCCTTCCGCTCCTTTCCTCCTCCCTTGGGGTCAGTTCGCTTCCCGGCGGGTAGTGGATCTTGTTTACGGCTCTCCCCTCTTGGCTGTGGATGCTGGGGTTGGTCTCTGCAGTGTCTCCGCACTTGCGCCAACGTCGTCTCGATCTGTCCTGTGAGCTAGATCCACCTGGGCAACGTCTCCGGGTCGTCGCGATGCACTGCCCAGGATAGGATCTCCCTTTTTAGCCCCTCTTTAAATAGTTCCAACTTTGCCACCACAGACCATTCGGACACCTTTTCCACCAGAGTTTGGACTTCCTCCGCATATTCCGAGTCTGAGCTCTGGCCTTGGGTAATTGTTTTGAGTTTCCCCTTTGCCCGGACTATCTTAAGCGGGTCCCTGAAGCGGGCGTCTAAAGCAGCTAGAAACCTCCTCACGGACCCCAGGCACGGATCATGTCTGGAATGGCATTGGCCGTACCAGCTCACCACTCGCCTCTAGAGGGTTGTCCGATCGCCCGAACTCTGCTGGTTTCGTTCCGGAAGGTAGGACCATAATCTTCCATATAGCCTCTTACTGTGTTGAGGAAAAAGTCCAGTTCTGAGGATTCTCCGCCAAAATCAATTCTCAAATCCTCCCTCCTCTGTGGTGGTGGTGGCGGCGGCATCCCCCATGGTCTTGCAAACGGCCAACATGTCGCCCCTTCCCATGCCCGGCATTTGCTCGGGGCACCGGGGTCGCCGTTGGGATTGGTGGTGCGCCGTGCTGCCCCATGCCACGCCCAGCGTTGGCTAGGGGCACCGGGGTTGCTGCCTGTGGGATGGATGGATGCCCGCGAGGTGCTCTCCTGCTCTCCTCCTCTTCTTCCTCACTTTCTTCTGCCTGCATCTGCTCCGTCAGGGACTTTGCAGGAGTTCCTGTCTCCTTCAGCTGCGTATTCCCCTTGGACATTGGCAAATCAGCAAATCCTTGACTGCTTGCTCCGCTGAAGCTCCACAGGGACACTGCTTGGTCAGTCGTTCCCTCCAGTCACTCTGCCAACAGAATAAGGCGTTCCAGTGCTTGGGTCATCCTGGACAGGTTGTCCTCCAACACCATCACTCTCTCCTCCAGGAACGCCATCCTCTGCGGGGACTGAAACTCCAACTCCGGCTCCTCCTCCTCGCTGCTCTTATGCGCCTTCACCCGCCTCTCGGTCACCCCATTCAGGCAGGCGCTAGGATGCCGTGGAGGACGCTAGGGCTGTTAGCTGATAAAGTTCGACTTACAGAGAATTGGAGATGAGGAGTGGCTCCCCTCCTGCCGCTCCGGGGATATCTTCTTGCTGGCTTCCCTCCTCCTGCATCTTATACCTCACTGCGGCCGCGGGATGGTGCTGGCACTCTCAGCTTAGATGTCAGCTCACTGCAGTTGCTCCCAAATGAAGAACACCGTCCGGTATCACTAGTAACTTTTAGTATAGAAATCAAAACATGTGTAAAGCTGAGAGTGCCCAAACAGCCCAGGGCACTCCCTTATATACCCACCCCCACATTCAAAAGTACATTTCCTGCTTCAACTCCAAGCCAGCGCATTTCTCCCACCAAGTCCACTGGTCACTCCTTCCCATGCCAAGGCTCAGCAGGTGTCTTATCTCGTGTTGAGACTGTCAGTAACCTTGATTTTGGGCACCAGAGCGTAGGCCCTGAATATCAGGTTCTGGCAGTGACTTGTATGGATTGGATAGAAAGGGGTGAAGCCAATATAGATGTTGTACAAAGATTAAGATACAGGTATAAAGAAAAATGGGGGGGGACGGGACACGGAGGTGGAGGGAGGAGGGAAAAGGGGGAAATGTGAAAAGAAGAATACATTTGTCAAAGAGATGAATCAATAATAGAGAAATACTTCATTATTAGAAAGGGTTTAGTAGATATGCTGGAAAACCTTCTCCAAACCCTCCAGATTGGACTACAGTTCGCACCATCAGACTGCATCTCTTTGGGCAGCTTGCATATAACAACATTTCTGGCATGCTAAACCATAGGAATTCACAATTGGATTGATAGCTTAGTCATGGAGCAGTGAGTCCTTTGCATGTGAAAGTGTTTAGTTAAAGGGGTCAGGTTGCTGCGGATAAGGAATACTTTTGCCTGGGATGCAGGAGAGCTTCTGCTGGTTGGTCGGAGAGTGTTTGACAAAAATAAAGCGGCCTGGTTTAAGGTGTCTTCCTGTCCTTAAAGTGAGGATTACTACTTAAATAATTGCCTAGACTCATACAGATTTCTGAATAAAATGTGATCTGCTACCTACCTACTGTACATCTGCATTTCTTTACTCTGTGTTTTCACTCTTGAAGCGAGCCTGTTAGACAAGTTGACTTTCAGAAAACAAACCCTATATTTAAGAATGTTAAAATTTATTTATTTATTTATTTCGTTCGGCTTCTATGCCGCCACTCCCGGCGGACTCGGGGCGGCTCACAACACCGAGAAACACATCAAAGAAACAGCACAGAATAAAAACAGGGCATAAAAACATCATTAAAATATCACTAAAATCTGTATCTGTATACCTTTATAAAGCGGAATGTTTGTATTGTGAGAACGCTGCAATACGTCTGTGGGGACCTTAGGCACACGGCAAGCACACGCACACGGCAACTTGATCCAACGAGATTTATTCCAGGTATAACGCCTTTGATGCCAGAACTGGCATCAAAGGGACAAACACAGCTTATATACAAAACACACCCCCATCACCTGTCCATCATCCCAAAGGCCCAACCCCCCTGACATGCAATGCCCAGCAGAGGGTGCATCATATCCCCGTGACCCAGATTCCCAATGTCCAGTGGATATTTCATCATATCCTGCTTTAGTCCACGAGCCAGGGCTGTTCATGCTGGTGTGGTGTGACCCAAGGCCCATTTCCAGCTCTGTGCGTCTTCAAGGCCACACCTGGCAGAGATTATGTTGCTGGAAGGGTATGAGATAAGAGCCCTATCAGCTCTTTTCGACAGACACTTACAGAATGCTCCTCTCCCTCCCCCCCTGGGGAAAAAGAGGACTCAAAACGCTATCCCACTCTAATCTTATCCCAGCACCAAATAAAGTCATAACTATCACTATTATCCACAAGGCGAAGTGAGCCCACCTCAGCCTTTCTCCAGTTAAACACACACTGGGACAAAGCTTCTTCATACACCAATCTTGAACTCCTACACACTCAGATAACCAGACATTCCTCTATCACAAATGCCTAGCTTGTTCCAGGCCAACTTCCACCCTTAGTCATCTCTAAGCACTCTTCACATGCTACCCTTCTACTACCATGCCCATCATTCTACAATTGCATGGTCCAAAACTCCAAACCTCCATCTGAACCCCCCTTGGGCTAAACTATATATTCCGCATTCACCATCAACCAGGACACACTCGGCTCCCACACTCAGCTTCCCAAATACGTGGGCCTTGTGCACCTCAATCTCATAATGCACACTCATGCAGCCTTCCACTACCGGCCACAAATCACTTTCTCACAAGCCAAAGTGAACTTCACTATCTTCTACCACCATCTAAGTCCCAAGACTCTATAACTTCTCAAATATGAACTCCTATAACAAAACCTAAACCAATCTCTTCCCTCTACTGCAATAGCAGGAGGTACACCCATAAAACTACGCTTCGCTATATAACCAGTCACCACTCCAAAACCCATCAAACTCTCTAATTTAACCCACCTATCAACTCATCGCACAGGAATAAGTCAACTGCGCATTCTTACAGGAAAACCCCAAAATCACACCATCAAGACTCCAAGCTCTACAGCTCCCACAACCCTCCACTGCAAAAGCAGGAGGTACCACGTACAAAACTACAATTCCCTAAACCACCAAAACACATCTGCGCCTTCTCAACCCATAACTCAATCTAAATCTCTACACAATTCCGACCTCATCCACAAGCTGCACAGGACTAACTTAACTGTGTCAAGCTAACCATACCAGAGAAATCCAATACCCTTGCCACCTTGGCAAAAGGCACATACCAATCTCTCATGCAACAAAACACCGCTATCTAAACTACCTAGCCATCACATACATCCACACGTCCATTTCAATTCCAACACGCCATCCTAGTACTCTATTCCTCTGAACAAACCACTACACCCCCCTCACTTGGGGAAAAGCGCCTAGGAAAACTACAACTCCCTCTACTGCGATGGCAGGAGGCACTAATCAAACTACAACTCTCCTTACAGCCATCAACCGCTATATAATCTATCATACGCCACCACTATAACCACAAGGTACTAACAACACCATAACTTCTAAACTGACCCTAAAATCTATCCTCCCAACGCAGGCATATCCATCTGCGTATAACCAACACATACACATCTTAACTTATACTATATCCCAAATCACCTCTTCTCCTGGCAAATTCAACAGGAGATAATATCATTTCTAAACTGACTCTGTAGCCTATCTTCTAACCAGAGCATTCCCACAATCTTTTCAATACTAGCTTCCCTCCATATCCAACAAGTCCTCAATCCATGTGACACATATCTCCCCAACTAACACATTTAAAGACAGGGTTATAACACAATGCAATATATGAAGTTCACAAACCCCCCATTACACTTTCTCCAATTAACACTGCCTAAGCATATAAATACATTCCACAAACATGGATTAAACAGCTACATATTTAACTCTGCAATTTACACAATCCATGGAATATCAGAAGCACACTTAGAAATACATTAGGCACATGACTCTATATTATATAAACAAAATAGTCTTGGACATACAAAATCCCAACGTCATACAATCCCAGTCCTGCACTGTTAATTCCTGCATTAACTAAGCATGGGATACCTTTCAAGTCACATCTGACTCCCAGAGCACTTTCTTTCCCCACGAAAACATAATCAGGCAGAGCATATACATTTCAATCACCCTGCCACCTCCCAAAGTCAATTGAGCCAACCCCAAAATACTGGAACACAGTTCAACTTTCGAAGGGCCCAGGTTCAGCATACTCTCAGGTCTGCCCCTCAACTCAGCAAGGGTTTGCTCCCATAGTTCAGGCACCAAAATCTTCTTCGGAGTAACGTTTCCAAACATCCCCTTATTCCATCCTCCCACCGAGTGACCAAATAACCCTGGGGTTTTATTCAGAACAGAATCAGCCAGCACCACCTCCAAGGACTCTGATTCAGCATTCCTTCTCGAACTCAGGACCTCACTGCACTGGAAATCTTTGTTCAAAATAGGATCAGCCATCATGGATCTCGCCAACTGCTCGTTCTATTCGTCCACAGCTGACTCGCACTGGAAATCTCCGCTCCGCTGCACCAACGGCAAGGCCCTTCCTGCAGCTTTCTCCCCCGTAGCTCGCTCCGAACTGCTCTCCCCATTCTCTTCGGGGAGCCCACAAACTTGATGGGAATTCCCACTCACATCTTCCAGGCACAGGCACCACAAAGCAGCAGACCAGGCAAGTGTGATTGAGACGTCAAGGAGGGGTCTTCTGACCCCTTTTCAGACTTCTCCGGCTGAGAAGCCTTCTCCACACTTTCTTCCACAGCAACATTTCTCACTGGCACAAGGGCCTCTTTCACTTCTATCTTTGTAGCACACACTCCAACAACTCCTGACACCCATTCAATTCTCACCGGTAATGCATCTTCCACCAGCTCCGACTTGTCTTTACCATCAGCGATAGGGACTTCGAAACTACCAGTCAGTTGACTTTCCAACACCACAGGCAGCGTCCCCTCAGCTTCGGCAACACAGCCATCACAAAGGAGCTTCTTCTCCGCAACAGCTTCAAAGGACAGCAAAATCACTCCCCACACTAATAAACTTCCCAGAGCCTCGGCAGCTAACACAGTTTCACTTTCCCCTTTACTGCAGGCTGAGACATCAAAGGACAAACATTCCTCTGCCGCTTCTCTCTCAGGAAGCTCGGTTCCCAAGACAACCTTCTCCAGGGCAAAGCTGTCTTCCTCAAAAGCGTCTTCATAACGCCCCTCTTCCCCGGCTGGGAGACATGACATCATTTCTTGAATTCTTTGGACTCTCTCCTCCAACGCATCCGTTTTTCTCCGAAGTGTGCCCACATCTACCTTTCCATAATACAGGGGCTTCTTCAACTTTTGCAGTTCGCAAAAGCTTCTCTGCACTTCCTGGTCCAACTCCTCCCTGTTCCAAACGGAGGATTGCACAGCACCTTCCTTGCTGCTGCCTGGCCCACCTTGAGCCAGCACTGGGTCCACCTGAACAAATGTGCCTCTCTCCCACGTTGTTTCTCTGGTCCCCAGGAAATCCACCTGAATGGGAGCACAAGCACCCCGCACTCCCATTTCTCTGGATTTCACTCCACTGGAGCCCACCTGAGTAGAAAACATCCTCTGTCTTCTTACTTCTTTGAGCTCGTCCACCTGAATAGGAGCACCCTGTACTCCCATTTCTCTGGACTCTTGGGATCCCACCTGAGCGGAGGCACTCCAAACCACTTCCCTGGGCACTTCCTGGGCTCTTCCCTCGTCACTCTCCTTCCAGGAAGGCTGGGACAGGCCAACTTTCGTCCTCTCCTTCCCATACGGTCCGCAGGGCTTGTAGGCAGTCATCTCCGAAGCCTCCACCTCTCCCCATAGGGATGGGATGCTCCATCTTCCTGTCCGCCAATCCCAAACGGGGAATATAACCCCCGTCACGGCCCCGTCTTCATCCGCATCCCTCCAGAACTCCTCGGGACTCACCCATTCTACTTCTGTAAAGGGTTTCGACATTGCGGATGGCATCACAAGCCCTCAGTAGATCCTTCTACGATAGGCAGTAATGGAGTTCTGGCATCTGTGAGAACGCTGCAATACGTCTGTGGGGACCTTAGGCACACGGCAAGCACACGCACACGGCCACTGATTCAACGAGATTTCTTCCAGGTATAACGCCTTTGATGCCAGAACTGGCATCAAAGGGACAAACACAGCTTATATACAAAACACACCCCCATCACCTGTCCATCATCCCAAAGGCCCAACCCCCCTGACATGCAATGCCCAGCAGAGGTTGCATCATATCCCCTTTGACCCAGTTTCCCAATGTCCAGTGGATATTTCATCATATCCTGCTTTAGTCCACGAGCCAGGGCTGTTCATGCTGGTGTGGTGTGACCCAAGGCCCATTTCCAGCTCTGTGCGTCTTCAAGGCCACACCTGGCAGAGATTATGTTGCTGGAAGGGTATGAGATAAGAGCCCTATCAGCTCTTTTCAACAGACACTTACATGTATGTATGTATGTATGTATGTATGTATGTATGTGTGCGGAGGGCGGAAGGACGGGAGGGCGGAAGGGCGGAAGGGCGGATATGTGGCAGCCACTTTCACAGGCCACAGCGACCAGCGCGGGTGATGGACCTGCACCAAGCTTGGTACACATAACCCCCCTAACCCCCTTTACGTCCTGGTGCGGTTCAGTGGACATGACCCACAGATTATGGGATTTGTAGTACTTTCAAACACTTTGGTTCCCACAGACCACTGAGGCCACCAAAAAGGACCAATACAGACCACACTTAGCACACACAGCCCCCATGACCCACTCTACGTCCTGGTGCAGTTTGGAGGAGGGTGGACCATGGATGATGGGACTTGAAGTACTTCTCACTTCCCAAGTCCGCTGCAACCCTCATCCAATCACTGATCGAGACCAAACTTGGCATACATAACCCCCATGACTGCCTTCACGTCCTGGTGAGGTTTGGGGGAGGACTGACAATGGATGATGGGATGTGTAGTACTTTCACACCCCGCTATTCCCACAGACCACTGTGGCCACCAACAAACACTGATAAAGACCACACTTGGCACACAGAGCCCCAGTGACCCACTCTACATCCTACTGAACTTTGGAGGGGGGCAGAACATGGATGATGGGACTTGCAGTACCTTCCCTCCCTTTCCAAGCCTGCTACAAACCTAATCCAATGGCTGATCAACACCAAACCTGGCACACAGAGCCCTCATGACCCACTCTACATCCTGGTGCTGTTTTGTGTGAGACGGACCACGGATGATGGGACTTGAAGTACCTTCACTCACTTCCTAAAAACAATGCAACCCTCATCCATTCACCAATACAGACCAAACTTAGCACACAGAGCCCCCATGACCCAATCTACATCCTACTACACTTTGGGAGAGGGTGGACCAGAGATGATGGGACTTCCACTACCTTCAGTAATTTCATGATGCCACTGCAACTCCCAATAATGATGGATCAAGACCAAACTTGGCACACAGAGCCCCCATGACCCACTCTATATCCTGCTGCACTTCTCAAATGACCCGGGCACCGCCGGGTCCCCAAGCTAGTAGCATAATAAAACACAACAGTAAAAACAGCGACCTGGAGTATGAGTCTCTTTAACAGGGGGGTGCATAGCACTAGGACCTACACCTGGAAGGTGAGTTGGAACAGGTGGGTCTTGCACGCCCGCCTGAAGGGGAGCAGGTCATGGATGGTACATGTATCTGCCGGAAGGGCATTCCAGAGCGTTGGTGCAATCACCGAGAATGCCCTTCGGCGGGTGGAGGTGAGTTTGGCAGCCTTTGCGGAGGGGACAGCCAGAAGGTTAGTATCCTCGGAGCGAAGCGATCGCATAGGGCAGTATGGGGAGAGACGGTCCCTCAGATACGCTGGCCCCAGGCTGTGTAAGGCCTTAAAGGTAAGAACCAACACCTTGAAGGTGATCCGGTGCTCAATTGGCAGCCAGTGCAGATCCTGCAAAATAGGTGTTATGTGGCAACCTGCTGGAGTGCCAGACAGGAGCCGGGCGGCAGTGTTCTGCACCAGCTTGAGCTTCCGGGTCACCGACAGGGGAAGGCCAACGTAGAGCGCGTTACAGTAATCCAGTCTCGAGATGACCGTGGCTTGGATCACTGTGGCCAGGTCGTTCCGGGATAGGTAGGGGGCCAGCCTCCTTGCCTGTCTAAGGTGGTAAAACGCAAGCTTGTTGACCGCAGAGACCTGGGTCTCCATGGTCAGCTGGGGAGCCCAAATGGACCCCCAGGCTCTTTACGAAAGGCGATGGGCATAACGCCACACCGTCCAGGGTCGGAAGCTGGACATCCCCACCACCCGGGCGGCCCAGCCACAAGATCTCAGTCTTCGTCGGATTCACCCTCAACCTACTGGCTCGCAGTCATCCAGTAACGGCTTTGAGGCAACGTTGGAAATTATCGGGACAGATCCAGGCCTGCCCTCCATCCTCAGAATGAGCTGGGTGTCATCCGCATAAATGGGTGGCCTCCTTTCTCCGGGATCGGGGACAGCGGGTGGAGAGGGGAGAGGAGGTCTCCGGGAGGCTCCCATTAAGTTGTGGGGTCCCCCAGGGGGCCATCCTCTCGCCCTTATTATTCAACATCTACATGCGCCCCTTGGCCCAGCTGGCCCGCGACTTTGGTCTGGAGTGTTATCAGTACGCGGATGACACCCAGCTTCTGCTGAGAATGGACGGCAGGCCGGATACCGTACCCGATTGTTTCCATCAATGCCTTGAAGCCGTGACTGGATGGCTGCGTGCCAGCCGGCTGAAGGTGAACCCGTCGAAGACGGAGATCTTGTGGCCTGGTCGCCCTGGGCTGGATGAGTGCCGGTTGCCTACCCTGGATGGCGAGCAACTTAGCCCATCACCTTTGATTAAGAGCTTGGGTGTTAAACTGGACTCCCAGCTGACCATGGAGGCCCAGGTCTCCGTGGTCAGCAGGGTTTCGTTTTTCCACCTACGGCAGGCTAGGCGACTGGCACCCTACCTGTCCAGGGATGACCTGGCCACGGTGATCCAAGCGATGGTCATCTCGAGACTGGACTACTGTAACGCCCTCGTTGGCCTTCCCTTGTCGACAATCCGGAAACTCAAGCTGGTGCAGAATGCCGCTGCTCGCTTGCTGGTGGGAGCACCAGTGAGGGAGCATATCACTCCCATCCTCCGGCAACTGCACTGGCTTCCTATTGAGTACCGGATTGCCTTCAAGGTGCTGGTTTTAACCTTTAAGGCCTTGCACGGTCTGGGGCCTGTGTACCTGAGGGACCGCCTTACCCCGTACGTTCCCCCGAGATCACTGCGCTCGGAAGAGCAAAACCTGTTGGTGATTCCATCGTCCCGCTCCTGCCATCTATCCAGTACTAGACAGAGAGCTTTCTCTGCTGTGGCTCCAGTACTTTGGAATTCGCTCCCTGAGCATATCCGAGCGACCCCTGAACTCCTTCCCTTTCGAAGGGAATGTAAGATGGCTTTTTTCAGGTTAGCGTTTGGCTAAACCCAAACGTGACTGGCTCGCCCTGTCTCAGCAAAGAACTGTAGACCTGTTCCACCGCGGTTATGTACCATGTTTTTATTACCTGTTTTACTGTATGTTTTATTGCATGTTCGATATTGTGATCCGCCCCGAGCCTGCAGGGAGGAGCGGAATATAAAACCGAAGAAATAAATAAATAAATAAATACTGGTGACACTCAAGCCCATAACTCCGCACCAGCTGTGCAAGCGGCTGCATGTAGATGTTAAATAACAGAGGGGAAAGAATTGACCCCTGTGGCACTCCACAAACTAATGGGGAGGCCTCAGAGACCACCTCGCCCCTCCTCACACGCTGAGACCGCTGGCGGAGGAAGGAGGTCAGCCATTTCAGGACTGTCCCCCTCACTCCAGGCATGGCCAGGCGGTGGGTCAATAGATTGTGGTCGACCATGTCAAACGCTGCCGTGAGGTTTTGATTGATTGATTGATTGATTTTATTATTTATGAGTCGCCCTCCACGTCAGTGCTCCGGGCGACTTACACATAAAACACATAAAAAGAGTTCAATAGTTAAAAGCTAAAAGAATAGGAAAATTAATTAAAATAGTTCCAGTAACTCAGGCTAAGTCTGGAGGGTGTCCTTAGCCGTAAGCCTTTCGGAAGAGCCAGGTCTTCAATGCGGTCAGGAACTGGGGCATGTCCCGGATAGCTCTCTGATCCGCCGGCATCAAGTTCCAAAGAACAGGGGCCGCGATGGAAAAGGCTCTTGAAAATGTCCTTTGCTGTCATATAATGCCCTGAGCAGTAATTATGATCAAGCCCATTATATTACATGTATTAATTGGGCTGGAGTTACACTTCAAAATGTACTGTTCTGATTTACATACAAATTCAATGAAAGAACAAACCTACAAAACCTGTCTGAGCAAACTTGGGCCCTCCAGGTGTTTTGGATTTCAACTCCCACAATTCCTAACAGCTTACCGGCTGTTGGAAATTGTGAGAGCTGAAGTCCAAAACACCTGGAAGGAGGGCCGAAGGTGGTCCAAGCCTGTTCTAAGTATTAAATAAAATTGAATTGAGAGGTAAGTTCCCAGTTCTTTGAAGCTCTCTGGGAGTGAGTGTTTGCTTACTGTTTAACCTATATAAGCCAGGGTTGTGTGCTAACGAACCCACACCTTTACCCCTGCATACAGAAAATAATATAAAACAAAGACACAAAAGTCCGCAGATGAAACAAACACAAAACCTTCCCATCTCATGCACAAGCTGTGGCATGTTCAGCTTCTTCACGCAACAATTACTCACTTACATCTGCCCCAAGTGTAAACAGATGATTCACATGGAACAGAAGATCCAACAACCCGAGGACCGTATTAAGACCCTAGAGCAGTGTTTCCCAACCAGTGTGCCATGGGACACTAGTGAGCGATCATCAGGTGTGCCGTGGTAAATTGGAACCTCCAATACCCTTTCTTCCCCCTCCTGCCAAACACTTTTTCTTCTCCACTCGGGCTCCCTTCTTCCCAGCCTCGCTCTGCTCGCTTTGCCTCGCTTTGCTCTGGGGTGAGTCTGCGCAGTAGTGCCCACACAGGTCACGTCTTCCTCCCTCCCACCTCCCCCCTGAACACGCTCACACTGCCCCCTCGGATCAAAATGGTGGCAGAAGCAGCAGTGTAGAAGAAAAAGTAAGTGTTCGGCAGGAGGGGGAAGAAAGGGTGCGAAAGGGAAGGGGGAGGAAGAGGTCTCTGTCAAAGGCTGGCATGGGCAAACTTGGACCTTCCAGGTGTTTTGGACTCCAACTCCCACCATTCCTAGCAGCCTCAGGCCCTTTTTCTCCCCCCCCCTCAGCCACTTAAGCAGGAAAGGGCCTCAGGTTGTTAGGAATGGTGGGAGTCCAAAGCACCCAGAGGGCCGAAGTTTTCCCATGCCTGTTTTAGGGACCTTAAAGTGGTGAGTCTCCTTCCAACATTGTGATTCTGGATAGGAAACAAACAACAACATAACATTGTTTGAGTCCACAGTGCTCTCTGGGTGTAGGTGAACTACAACTTCCAAACTCAAGGTCAATTCCCAAGCAAACCCTTTCAGTACTTTCTGTTGGTAATGAGAGTTCAATATGCTAAGTTTGGTTCAATTCCATTGTTGCAAGAGTTCAGGATGCTCTTTGATTGTGTGTTAACTATAAATCCCAGAAACTGTAACTCCCAAATGTCAAGGTCTATTTTCCCCAAACTCCATCTGTGTTCACATTTGGACATAATAACATAACATAACATAACATAAATTTATTACTTATGAGTCGCCCTCCACGGAAAGTGCTCCAGGTGACTTAAAGGTAACACATAAACAATACAGCAATGACAAACAGTGACAGATAACACAGTCCTAACAGGGCATCGTCTAGCCGTCGAAAGGCGGAATACTAGGCGGCCTGATCCGAATCATCGGTGGCTTACCACCAGCAGATTCCGCGTCCGACCTTCTGCCCTGTGGGCAGTCCAGGAGGGCTGTCCTGGTTTGCCACAGCAGTGTCTTTGTTGTCCTTACTAGGGCCAGAGCACGTCCGTCGGGGCTCTGGTTGCCCGTAGTGTGAGTTCCAGAAAGTTCTGGGCCGGGGGGCCCTATGTGGCCTGGCCTCAACCGGTCTGGGCCTCCTTCCCTTGGGGCGGGGCATCCACTACCTGGTAACCTCACCGGGTCGATGTCCTCGGTGGGGAGCCAGACTTATCCGATGTTCGCTCTGCATGTCGGAGGGGCTGGGCCCATGCCTGGGCCTTCGCCGACGTTTCCGCTTCCTCCGGGGGCTTTGCAGCTTCCGCTGTAGGCCACTTCCTGTTTCTGGGTCCTCCAGGGGCGGGAGCTTCCGCTGTGGGTCGCTTCCAGTTTTGGGGTCCTCCAAGGGCGGGAACTTCCACTGTGGATTGCATCCGGGGCTCCCTTCTTCCCCAGCCTGGTGCACCTGGTCTGACTGGGCGTCTTCAAGGTCAGGCGCCATGTTGAGCAGCTCCAGCTTGACTTGGCTCCCCCAACCACCCACGATGCAATGTCGGCGGGGGCGGGGGTTTGGAGCATCGGCCAAGACAGCCGAGATGTTCAGCTCTGCCAGCGGTGGGACCCCCAACGGTGGCGGGGCTTCGAGGTTCATGGCAGGCTCGTTCCATATAGGTGGGTAGGGGGCTTGGGGCTCAACTAAGTCCTTCAATCTTAGGGTCGCACCTCCCCCGGGGGTCGTCTCCAGGTCGTCCCTAGTGACGGTCTGGTCGTCGTCTACCTTGCAGTCTCTCTTCCTCGGCTCCGTCTCAGGAGCCCCAGTTGGGAAGTCCCACGACCGGTCCCAGTCGAGGTCTGGGCCAGTTAGGGTCTCATGCTGGGGGCGATCCATGTTATCAGCTATGCTGTCAAGCGCTGGAACTCGTGGGGTGGGCATGCCCAATCTTCCCAGGAGGCCGCCATACTTGCCGCCAAACTTAACAAACAAGTCCATAAGTTTGGTGTATTCCTCGACCAGCTCTGCGATTACCTGGGGATCGGGCTGGTCAGAGGAAGGGTCTTGCAAGTCGTGGGAGTCTTGCGCCTCATGCCGTCCCAAGGGAGGGCTGCTTCCCCGATTCTCCGAGGCCTCAGGGGTCTTGGTTGGCTGGGGCTCCAGGTCGGTTTCACGGCCCCCATTCGGGGGGGGGGGGCGCAGGATCGATCCCGGGGGACATTTCCTGCAGAACTTCCTTAGGAAGTGTGCGGAAGAGGCCGACACCCGTCGAACATACCAACGGCCTTGTCGTTCTGGTTGTCCCTTCCCTCCGATGCTGGCAGCCGGTGGGGTTGTTATTTCAATAGGCCTCTGCGTCCTCCAGGGCAGCGTTACCGCTTTTCCCAACCAGATCTGGTTGTTTGGGGTCTGTGGGTCACCAATGACCACTCCATGCTGCTTGGGGTCCTCCGCGACCTCGCCAAGGCAGGAGGGGTGAGATTGAAGGGTTGTATTCAGGAATCCTGGCAGACTGAGCTGGATCTCACCCTGAGGGAGCTCTACAGTCATCGCCATCTTGCCTCCTTTTGAGTATTCATGCCAAGTTTGGTCCTGATCCAACATTGTTTGAGTCCATGGTGCTCTCTGGATATAGGTGAACTACAACTCCAAAACCCAAAGTCAATGCCCATCAAACTCTTATAGCATTTTCTCTTGGTTATGGGAGTTCTGTGTGGGAAGTTTGTGTCTTTCTGCCATTCCTGCCAGGATATCTATGTTGTGTTCATCGAAACAGTCCCTGGTTTTACACTGAGTGTATAAATACATTTAAAAACATATTAACTATATGTATGTATGTATTTATTTATTTATTGTTCAGTCTTATATTCCGCTCCTCCCTGCAGGCTCGGGGCGGATAACAACAATGTAAACAGGCAGCATGTTTCAGTCATGCAGCCCTACAATAAAAACAAAAAAACATATTAAAAGCACATTACAACGACGAGGTATAAGATGACATACACGCACATTTCCTGGGTCAATGTGGTTAGTTAAAGGCTAGACCAAAGAGGGCGGTCTTACACGCCCTTCGGAAAGGGGCAAGCTCCGAGATGGCGCGGGTGCTGTCTGGGAGGGAGTTCCATAGCACCGGAGCTGCCACAGAAAAGGCTCTTTGCCTGGTTACGGATAGATGGCTAGGCGGTGTGAGCTACAGTTTAGCTAACTCCGAAGGCTTGTTGGAACAGCAATGTCTTAACTGCTCTCCTGAATGGGAGGAGGCCCTGGGTGGCACGGATGCCGGCGGGCAGTGCGTTCCACATGGTAGGGGCTGCAACAGAGAAAGCCCAGCAGCGGGTTGCGGACAGATGATAGGTCCTCACATTTGGGATGACCAGGAGGTTTAGCTCTTCGGAGCGCAGTGATCTGGTGGGATGGTATGGGACAAGGCGATCCCGCAGGTACACTGGCCCCAGACCATGTAAGGCCTTACTGTGTTAGAGTGTCATTTTGTGTCATTTTGGTTGGTGGTGTGCCCCAGGATTTTGTAAATGTAAAAGGTTGAAAAACAGGTCAAAAAAGGTTGAAAAACACTGCCCTAGAGGACATTCAGGAACTCGAGCTGTTCTTGGACACCACACATCACACTGTCCTAGACACGCAACCCACATCACACCAACATTATGGGGAGACTCATGAGGAGATCACTTCAGATGTTGTCAACCCTCAGGCTTGGAGGAATGTCACCCTTAAAAAGAGACACAGGACCAGGAAGCCTCTTCAAAATATTATTTATTAATTATTTACTTTATTTATATTCCGCTCTTCTCACCCCGAAGGGGACTCAGAGCGGATTACACTACACATACTTTGCAGACAATCCCTGCAGTTCAACATTATTATTATTATTCAGTTTTATATTCCGCTCCTCCCTGCAGGCTCAAAGCATACACAAAGCAGATACAAAGCATACAATAAAAACATACGATAAAAACATGCAATAAAACACAGTACATAACCATGATGATACAGGTCTACGGTTCTTTGACTGAGGCGAAGCAGACCGATTGCATTTGGATTTACCCAAACGCTAGCCTGAAAAGGGCCGTCTTACATTCCCTTCGGAAAGGGAGACGTTCAGAGACCGCTCGAATATGGTCAGGGAGCGAATTCCAGAGTACTGAAGCCGCAGCAGAGAAAGCTCTTTGTCTTGTACTGGACAAATGGCAGGAGCGGGACGATGGAACAACCAACAAATTTTGCTCTTCCGAGCGCAGTGATCTCGGGGGAACATACGGGGTAAGGCGGTCCCTTAGGTACACAGGCCCTAGACCGTGCAAGGCCTTAAAGGTTAAAACCAACACCTTGAAGGCAATCCGGTACTCAATGGGAAGCCAGTGCAGTTGCCGAAGGATGGGAGTGATGTGCTCCCTTACTGGTGCTCCCACCAGCAAGCGAGCCGCGGCATTCTGCACTAGCTTGAGTTTCCGGATTGTCGACAAGGGAAGGCCAACGTAGAGGGCGTTACAGTAATCCAGCCTCGAGATGACCGTGATCAGCCTCGAGATGACTCGAGATCACCGTGGCCAGGTCATCCCTGGACAGGTAGGGGGCCAGTCGCCTAGCTTGCCGTAGGTGGAAAAACGACGTTTTGCTGACCATGGAGACCTGGGCCTCCATGGTCAGCAAGGAGTCCAATTGGACGCCTAAGCTCTTAACCAAGGATGACGGGCTAAGTTGCTCGCCATCCAAGGTAGGCAACCGGCACTCATCCAGCCCAGGGCGACCAGGCCACAAGATCTCCGTCTTCGACGGGTTCACCTTCAGCCGGCTGGCAAGCAGCCATCCAGTCACGGCCTCCAGGCATAGATGGAAACAATCGAGTACGGTGTCCGGCCTGCTGTCCATTCTCAGCAGAAGCTGGGTGTCATCAGGGTACTGATAACACTCCAGACCAAAGTTGCGGGCCAGCTGGGCCAGGGGGCGCATGTAGATGTTAAATAATAAGGGCGAGAGGATGGCCCCCTGGGGGACCCCGCAACTTAATGGGAGCCTCCCGGAGACCTCCTCCCCCCTCTCCACACGCTGTCCCCGATCTTGGAGAAAGGAGGCTACCCACTTAAGGGCAGTCCCCCTGACTCCAGTCACGGCTAGGCGGTGGGCTAACAGTGCATGATCTACGGTATCGAACGCTGCTGTTAGATCTAACAAAACAAGCAGGGCTGATCCGCCCTGGTCCAGCTGGCGGCGAAGTTGGTCTGTAATGGCGACAAGCACGGTCTCCGTCCCATGCCCAATACGGAAGCCGGACTGGAAGGGATCAAGTCCAGCTGTGTCGTCTAAGAACCGCTTTCTTGCCTCTTTCAAACCCCCTGGGAACACTCCTTGCTCAAGGGAGCTGTTGATAATCTTTCCCAGGGGGTCTCGTAGCCCTTCCCGACAAGATCTAACAAGCCAGGAGGGGCACGGATCAAGGGAGCAGGTAGTTGGTCTAGCTGCAGCAAGTAACTTATCGACAGCTGCTGCGTCCACGGGTGAAAGTGGGCCCGCCGAGTGGCGGCGGGGTCTCGAGTTCACATACTGTATCAAGAGTGGCTGGGATATCCCGGCGGAGAGTCGAGATCTTGTCGGCAAAGTAGTTCTGAAATGCCTCACCTGTGGGAGCCAAACCCCAATCATTTGGGACAGTCGAAATTGTTGTCAGTGACCAAATTATTTTAAAGAGTTGAGCTGGGCGTGAACTAGCTGACTCTATCAAGGAAGAATAGTGAACCTTTTTGGCTTCCTTGATAGCACGCTCATAAACATCCTTGAATTGTTTATAAGCCGATCTCGATGCTCCGTCACGGAGGTCTCGCCACACGTCCTCTAACTGTCTCTTCCTCCGTTTCATCGCCCGCAACTCCTCGGTAAACCAAGGCGAGCGATTACACATGACATATAACATGTGACATTTAACACAATACAGAATAGTACATACATTTTGACATTTTAGACAGAGGCAAACATTCTGGCCACCAGGGGGAGCTGACGCATTCCTCCTCACTCTCAGCGTTTCCTTCCAGTGTCACTTTGTTGTTTCTTCCGCATTCCTCAGCGATTTTTTATGGCCTCATGAATCAGTTTAAATTTTGCCTCCCCACTTTAATGTGGTATCTTTAGCTCCTACTTGACAAATGTAACTGTCTTTCGGGCTGCAAAGTCGGCAGCAGGCTGCACTTAAGGTCGAGAACCCACCTTGACCCGGGCAGACCTCGACCTTATGACCTACTGGTCAGAGAGATCTTATGCAGCTGACACTTAGCCAGCTGCGCCACATTCCCGGTGCAATACTTCTTCTTAACTGCAGTTACACAATAGATTCCAAATTCTCACACAACTAACACCTAACCAGGAAACACAACATCTTGGGGAAGACCGGAATGGCTTAGATACTGCTCAGTGGAGCATCCTTGATCAGTGTGCAGGGGATAGCCCTGACTGGGACAACACTTCACAACATTCACACAATCATACAGATGTTCCATCCCCAATCATAGACCAGGTGCAACAGGAACACACTCAGGAAAATGATAGGCTCTTGGACGAATCTCAATGGATTCTCCTTGATGAATGCACCAGGGATGTCGAGGAGGAGGACAACACTTTACACCTACACAATTTACTTCATCAGGATCTCTTTTCTGGGGACCTGCACACTACATTGCACAAAAGGGACCCTGTCAATCCTCAAAGTAAACAGGTGTGAGGACGCTCCAATTCTCCGTAAAGATCACGCACAGGCAGTAGCTCGATCCAACAAGATTTATTGCAGGTACAACACCTATAAAGCCAAGGCAGTGTCCCATCACCCAAACACACCTTATATACCCCGACCCCCTCCCTCCTTTCCCTTGCAACGTCCGGGAAAGGTTGCATCATGTCCTGCTGACTCAGCGATCTCACTGTCCAAGGGATATGACATCACACCCCCACTGAGTCAGCATATTCCTATTCAGTGTCCAATGTCCAGAGGAGGTTACATCACATCCGTTCTGACTCAGCACTGCTCCCAGAGAATTACATCATCCTAAGGAATTCCCCAATGTCCAGCGTCAAAGCAGGTCAAGGCAGACTGGGAGTCTGAGCCTCCTCAAGGCTAAGAGCTCCCACCTCTGACATAATGGCTTCCTCCACTTCGTCCTCCCCCTGCGGGAATAAAACATCATTCAATCATTTGGTGGGAGGGGATTCGTGTACCGTTTTAACAAACTACAATGAAATGTAGGGTGAATCTTGTTCATCCCTTTTGGCAAAATCAATCTGTACGAGACTTTGTTCACCACCTGGCCTACCCAAAACGGACCAGTATATTTCGGGCTTAGCTGGAAGGCAACCCCAATTTGATATTCTGAGTGGACAACCAGACCAAGTCCCCCTCCTGATATTCCTCCCCTTCCTGTCTCCGTCGGTCTCCATATTTCTTATAAGAACCTTGCGCTTTCCTTAATGCTTCAGTTACTTCCTTCCATTCCTCCTGGGCCCGTACTCTCCACTCTTCCCCCCCTTCCTCCGAAGGCACGAAAAGCTGAGGCAAAGGAACTACCTCCTGCCCATAAACCACAGAAAATGGGGACTTTCCAGTCGAGGAATGTACCGACCCATTATACGCCATCTCTGCATATGGCAACAAATCCGCCCAATTGTTCTGCTCTCTATTACTAAAAATTCGCAAGTAACTTCCCAGTGATTTTTGCGTTCTCCACGCCCCCGTTACAGCAAGGATGATAAGCAGTAGTAAGCCGTCTCTCAGCCCCTAAACATTCTAAAAACTTCTCCCAGAACCGTGCAGTGAATTGCACTCTCCGATCACTAAGGACTTGTTCAGGACACCCATGTAGTCTATATACATGCCGAATATACAATTCTGCCAACCTCTCAGCAGATGGCAAACCTTTCAACGGAATAAAGTGAGCCTGTTTAGAGAACAGATCTAACACCGTCCAGATATATCTATATCCTCTACTCGAAGGCAACTCACCTACAAAATCTGTACTCACATGAGTCCACGGCCGAACTGGAGAAGCCACTACCTGTATCAATCCTTGTGGCTTAGCCGTAGGAGCTTTTCCTCTGGCACAAGCTTCACAACCTCGAACATATTCTCTCACGTCCGTCCTTATACCAGGCCACCAATAACGCCCCGTCACTGCCAAGAGAGTTTTGGTAAACCCCCAATGACCAGCAGTCTTGTGATCATGCCCTAGTTCCAACACCTTCCTCCTTAAACCTCGAGGAATATATATCTTAGATCCTACAAACCAGGGCTGTCCAACTGGCGCCCCTGGGGCCAGACCCGGCCCCCCAGCCTGTTGGGCACGGCCCCAGCTATGCCCCCAGCCGCCATTTTTAAATTTTAAAAAAATTCTAATTTTTTTTTTAAAAAATGGCGGCCGGGGGGAGGGGGAGGCGGGGCAGGGAGGAGGAAGAGAGCTAGCTCCTCCTCCCTGCACCGCCCCCTCCGTCCCTCTCTCCACGCCGAAAAGGAGGAGTAGGCGGCGCCAAGGGCAGCGCGTCACGCCAGGCCTGTGACGCGCTGCCCTTGGCGCCACCTACTGCCCTTTTTTTTTCGTGGCTCCCTGCCCTAGGAAGGGCGGGGGCGCCGGAAAAGGAGGAGGCGGCGCCAAGGCAGCGCGTCACGCCAGGCCTGTGACGCGCTGCCCCGGAGAATTACAGCTTTAGGAGAGGGCGGGGCCTGGCCTGGGGGCGGGGCCTGGGGCGGGGCCTGGGGGCAGGGCCGAGTGGCCCCCGAGGTCATCAGTGACCTCTATTCCGGCCCTGGACCCGGTAGAACTTGGACAGCCCTGCTACAAACCATAACCCATGTAGCCACTTGCACTCCTCTTTATGGCCACGTAACCAATCATCCCCCTTATAATGCTCTTGCAACTCCAAACACCATCCGTCCGCTTCAACCTCCTCTTCCTTCTTAATCACACTAGCCTGGGATCGGGTCTGCACAGCCAGCCCCCACTGACTCTTAGTAAACACACTTTCTAATCCAGCAGGAGGGTTAGGCCCAACTAAGGGATAACGAGACAGGGCATCCGCCACAACATTCTCCTTTCCCTTAATATGCTGTAATGAAAAATTGAACCGGGCAAAATACTGTGCCCACCTCACCAACTTCGGGGACAACTTCTGATAAGCCTTCAAATATTGCAAATTCCGGTGATCCGTCAACACCCCAAACGGGTGGACTGCCCCCTCCAGGAAGTGACGCCAAGTTTGCAGAGCACACCTCACTGCAAAAGCTTCCTTTTCCCAAACAGGCCACCCTCTCTCCTGTTCCCCAAACTTCTTGGAGAAATATGCACAGGGCCGCAATCGTCCCAGCTCATCCCTCTGCAACAACGCTCCCCCATATGCCCACGCCGAAGCATCACACTGCACCACAAATGGTTTCTCTGTATCCGGGTGCACCAACAAGGGGTCCCGGGTAAAACCTTCCTTTAACTTCTCAAACGCCCACTGACATTCTTCCGTCCAAGGCAACCTAGCCCCAGGAGACTTCGCTTTCTTGGTCTCCCCCTTCCCTTTAGTCTTTAATAGATCCGTAAGGGGAAGTGTGATGGTAGCAAAATCGAGAATGAACGTACGATAAAAGTTGGCTAGCCCCAAAAAAGCCTGCAACTGTCTCAGAGTCTGCGGAGCCTCCCAACACAACACATCTTCAACCTTGGCAGGATCCATAGCTACCCCCTTCTCACTAATCCGATAGCCTAGGAAATCAATCTGACTCCTACTAAACTCGCACTTGCTCAACTTCACATACAGCTTTGCCTGCCTCAACCGCTCCAACACTTCCCGGACCAAATCGGACATGCTCCTCCTTCGTCTGCGTCACCACCACAATATCGTCCAGATACACAAAGACCCCCTTATACAAAAGGGGGTGCAACACCTCATTTATTAACTGCATAAATATACCGGGAGCTCCGGCCAAACCGAAAGGCATGACAGTCCATTCGTATAATCCGAGAGGGCAAGAGAAAGCCGTCTTCCACTTATCACTCGCTTTCACCCTTACCATATGAAAGGCGTCTATCAAATCCAGCTTCGTAAAATACCTGCCTCCCCCTAATTGGCCCAACAAATCCTTAATCAAGGGCAGTGGATAACAGTTAGTAGTACTTACAGCATTCAACCCCCGGTAGTCTATACATAACCGCAACTTCCCATCCTTCTTTTCTCTAAACAGGACTGGGGCAGCAATGGGGGACTCAGACCTTTCAATAAACCCTTTACTTAAATACTCATCGATCTGCTCTCGTAAAACCCCCTTCTCCCGTACAGACATGGCATATATTTTAGGTTTCGGCAACAAAGCCCCTTCTTTAATCTCTACCTTGCATTGCACATTCCTAAGGGGGGGAAGGCACTTGGCTAACACAGGGTCAAATACATCAGCATAATCCCAGTACTCTTCGGGCACCCCTTGCAGCTTAATCCGATTCCCTTCCTCCACCTTAGGGCCACATTGCAGTAATCCCAACTTCCAGTCAATCTTGGGATTGGCCTGCTCTAACCACGGCATACCCAATACCACCTTATGGCCTTTAATTGGGGCCACCACAAAATCTATTTCTCCTTCCCAAGGCCCCACCCGGCCCTTTAACCCCTTAGTACCCAATGGAAACGGTCCTCCTTCGATAAATGACCCATCCAATTGCGCAAAATGTACAGGGGCAGGCATGACTTCAGTATTACATTCCAAATTTTCTACTAAACCTGGTGATATAATATTTTCAGAGCATCCACAATCTACCAAGGCTTGGTGGCTTTCATATTTCCCCTTTTTACATAATTCCAGAGGGCACTGAATACTCTGGGGACTAACACTCACCCCAGTACCCAACGACTCCACCTTGCCTCCCGAAGCGGCTCTAGCAACAGCCACTCTCTGACAACAGGTCTTGGTGGTAGGTGACTCCCTCCTTAGAGGAATGGAAGTCGTCATTTCCAGATTGGATGGGATGGCTTGAGATATATGCTGCCTCCTGGGGGCACAAATACACCATATCACTCAGAGGCTCACCGGGCTCCTCAAGCCCCATCACCCCCCCCCCATGTTGATTCTTTGTGATTTTAGATATCTGGTTGTATATTGTTTTTTATTTATATGTATGTCTTTTTATTGTGTTTATTGCTGATGTTTTGATTTTATTTTATTGTGATTTTTTGTTTGGGCTTGGCCTCATGTGAACCGCCCCGAGTCCCCATTGGGGAGATGGGGGCGGGGTATAAATAAAGTTTATTATTATTATTATTCATGTAGGAACCAATGATACTGCTAGGCATACTTTTCAAAAGATCATAAATGATTTTTGAGCTCTCGGAACAAAGCTAAAACAGTGGTCTTTTCATCCCTCCTCCCAGTTGTAAGATGCGGCCCTACAAGGGCCAGAAAAATAGTACAGGTCAATCAATAACTGGCTCAGAAAATGGTGTCAGGAGGAACACTTTGGCTTCCTCGACCATGGCCTGCTTTTCCAGGAGGATGGCCTACTGGCAAGGGATGGGGTACATCTCACACAAGTAGGAAAGCTCACAGACTTGCAAAGCTCATTAGGCGAACTTTAAACTAGGTCCTCTGGGGGAGGGGGACAACAGCCTTGTGAACAGTACTTTACCCACAATGTCGGAACCGCCAGATATAGTAGTCATGGGCAATTTCAACTATTTCCATATTTGCTGGAAAACAAACTCAGCCAAGAGTACAAAGTCCAACAATTCCTCACTTGCCTTGCAGACAATTTTATGGTCCAGAGGTAGCAGAGGCAACAAGGGGTGTCAGCTACTCTTGATTCCATCCTAACAAATGCAGAGGACCTGATCGATACAGTTGAAGTGGTCGGATCCTTAGGGTCAAGTGACCATGTGCTCCTGCAGTTTGAGGTACAAAGGAAGGCCAAAACTAAGACAAGACAAACCTGCATTTTGGACTTTAGTAGGAGAGCTGACTTCCAAAAAATGAAGGAAATACTGAGCAGCATTCAGTGGACACAGATACTAAAAGTCAAGGGAGTTACGGATGGATGGGAGTTTTTCAGAGTGAAATACTCAAGGCGCAATTGCAAACAGTGCCAACAAAGAGAAAAAAATAGGACAAGTGCAAAGAAGCCAGAATGGATATCCAAAGAACTGTACTAAGACTCAAAAGAGACATGTACAAGAAGAGGAAAAAGGGAGAAATCACCAAAGAAAAATTCAAACAAATAGCCAACACCTGTAAGGAAAAGGTTCGCAAGGCTAAAGCATAAAATGAGCTCAGGCTTGCCAGGGGCATTAAAAACAATTAAAAGGGCTTCTTTTTTATATCAGTAGAAAAAGGAAGAAGGAGGGATAGAACCTCTTCGAAGAGAAGATGGGGCAATGTTGACAGGGGACAGGGAAAAGGCAGAACTACTTAATGCCTTCTTTGCCTTGGTCTTCTCACAAAAAAGTCATCTTCAACCTCAGCAAGATGGAATGGATGAGGAATTAGAGGACATCCAACCCCAAATTGGGAAACAAGTCGTCCAGGAATACCTGGCCGCTCTAAATGAGTTCAAGTCCCCAGGGCCAGATCAACTACACCCAAGAGCATTGAAGGAACTAGCCGAAGTCATCTTGGAACCATTGGCAAGTTCTTGGAGAGTTCTTGGAGAATGGGAGAAGTCCCAGCTGATTGGAGAAGGGCAAATGTGGTCCCAATCTTCAAGAAGGGGAAAAAGGATGACCCAAACAATTACCGTCTGGTCAACCTCACGTCGATACTAGGCAAGATTCTGGAAAAGATTGTTAAGGAAGTGATCTTCAAACACTTAGAAACAAATGCGGTCATCGCTAATAGCCAACACGGATTTATCAAAAACAAGTCATGCCAGACTAATCTGATCTCTTTTTTCAATAGAGTTACAAGTTAGATAGATGTGGGGAATGCCGTGGATGTAGCATACCTGGATTTCAGTAAGGCCTTCGACAAGGTCCCCCATGACCTTCTGGCAAATAAAGTAGTCAAATGTGGGCTAGGCAAAACTACGGTTAGGTGGGTCTGTAATTGTTTAAGCGGAGGGTGCTTACCAATACTTCTTCTTCATCCTGGAAAGAAGTGACGAGTGGAGTGCCACAGGTTTCTGTCTTTTGCCCAGTCCTGTTCAACATCTTTATTAATGACTTAGTTCAGGTGTGCTCACACTTTTTCAGCATGCGAGCTACTTATAAAACAACCAAGTCAACCTACCCACTACAAAAATGTAAAACATATAACTATTTTCAAATTTATTAAGGATTCTTTGTATGTATGGTCATCCAGCCATAATAATAATAATAATAATAATAATAACCATCTCTAGCCCAAGGACCTTCTGCCTTCATGCAGCAAAATCACAATCAAAGCACCTCAGACAGATGGCCACCCAGCCTCTGTTTAAAAGCCTCCAAAGAAGGAGCCTCCACCACAATCTGAGGCAGAGAGTTCCACTGCTGAACAGCTCTCACAGTTAGGAAGTTTTTCCTCGTGTTCAAGGGGAATCTCCTTTCTTGTAGTTTGAAGCAATTGATTTTATCATTTGGGAGTTGTAGTTGCTGGGATTTCTAGATAACCCATAATCAAAGAGCATCCTGAACTCCACCAATGATGGAATTTAACCAAACTTGGCACATTGAACTCTCATGAGACCAACAGAAAGTACTGAAAGGGTTTGCTGGGCATTGAACTTGAGTTTGGGAGTTGTAGTTCTCTTTATTTACATCATTTACAGTATATTCCGCCCTTCTCACCCCGCAGGGGACTCAGGGTGGATCACATTGCACATATACAGGCAGACATTCAATGCCATAGACATACTACATATATAGACAGACAACGAGCTACACAATTGGTCGAGAGCTCACCCTGACCCGGGCAGGCCTCGAACTCATGACCTTCTGGTCAGTAGAGATATTATGCAGCTGACTCTCAGCCAGCTGTGCCACATTCCCACATTCTGGGTGTAGCACTGTTCTCCTACATCCAGAGATAACTGTGGACTCAAATAATGATGGATCTGGACCAAATTTGGCACGAATCCTCAATATGCCCAAATGTGAACACTGGGAAAATTTGGGGAAAATAGACCAAGACTTTTGGGAGTTGGAGTTGCTGGGATGTATAGTTCACTTACCTTGCGGAGCAGAGTCTCGCCGTGCCAGCTGACAGAGAGGAGGGTGGCCAGGAAGCGCTCCAGGGCCTCCTCGCCCAGGCAGGGGCTTCGCAGCCTCCCTTCCCTGCCTCGCATGAGGGGCAGCGCAAAGACACTTGCCGCCCAGGCCCAATCCCCTCGCCTGCAAGCAATGGAAGCAGGTGAGGGGAGAAGTAGGTGGGCAGAGGGAAGGAGGGGGCACCGCAAGAGAAGAAGCGCCAGCCAGCCACACCCCTCTCGTTCCCGCCAAAAGGTAGGGAAAAAGGGGCGCGCGTGACGTCACACACACCATTTTTCCTACTCTTTTGACGGTAACGAGAGGGGTGTGGCTGGCTGGCACTCCTTCTCTCACCCCCTCCTCCCTCTGCGCTCTGTCCTTCTTCTCCTCCCTGCTTCCTCCCTCCTTCAGGCTACGCTGCTCGGTCGGTCCCTCCTCCAGGCTACACGATCGACCAATTCCAGCTCTGCAATTGACTGGTCGGTCGCGATCGACCTAATGGGCACCTGTGAGAACGCTGCAATACGTCTGTAGGGACCTTAGGCACACGGCAAGCACACACACACGGCAACTTGATCCAACGAGATTTATTCCAGGTATAACGCCTTTGATGCCAGAACTGGCATCAAAGGGAACAAACATAGCTTATATACAAAACACACCCCCATCACCTGTCCATCATCCCAAAGGCCCAACCCCCCTGACATGCAATGCCCAGCAGAGGTTGCATCATATCCCCTTTGACCCAGTTTCCCAATGTCCAGTGGATATTTCCTCATATCCTTCCTGAGTCAGCAATGTTCATGCCGGTGCTTCTCATGTTGGTGTGGTGTGGCCCAAGGCCCATTTCCAGCTCTGTGCGTCTTCAAGGCCACACCTGGCAGAGATTAGGTTGCTGGAAGGGTATGAGATAAGAGCCCTATTAGCTCTTTTCGACAGACACTTACAGAATGCCCCTCTCCCTCCCCCCCTGGGGGAAAAGAGGACTCAAAACGTTATCCCACTCTAATCCTATCCCAGCACCAAATAAAGTCATAACTATCTCTATTATCCACAAGGCGAAGCGAGCCCACCTCAGCCTCTCTCCAGTTAAACACACACTGGGACAAAGCTTCTTCATACACCAATCTTGAACTCCTACACACTCAGATCATCAGACATTCCTCTTATCACAAACGCTTAGCTTGTTCAAGGCCAACTTCTATCCTTAATCATCTCTCAGTACTCCTCACATGCTACCCTTCTACTACCATGCCCATCATTCTACAACTGCATGGTCCAAAACTCCAAACCTCCATTTGAACACCCTTTGGGCTAAACTATATATTCCGCAATCACCATCAACCAGGACACACTCGGCTCCCACACTCAGCTTCCCAAACATGTGGGCCTTGTGCACCTTAACCTCACAATGCACACTCATGTAGTCTTCCACTACCGATCACCACAATCTAATTCCCAAGACCCCATAACTCTCACAAAGGAACTCCAATAACAATACCTAAACCATCCTTCCTCTACACTTCTCTCTTGCCACTATCAAAACCTCTAAACAACCTCATCCCTCTACTGCAATAGCAGGAGGTACACCCACAAAACTACGCTTCCCTATATAACCAGCAACCACTACAAAACCTATCAAACTCTCTTAGCTAACCAAATTGACAACTCATCACACAGGACTAAATCAACTGCGCTTCTTTCCAGGAAAACCCAAAATTACACAATCAAGAATCCAAGCCTCATAACTCCCAAAACCTTCCACTGCAAAAGCAGGAGGTACCAAATACAAAACTACAATTCCCTAAATAACCAAAACACATCTCAATTGACAACTCATTGCACAGGAATAAATCAATTGCGAATCTTCCCAGGAAAACCTAAAATCACACAATCAAGATTCCAAGCCTCATAACTCCCAAAACCTTCCACTGCAAAAGCAGGAGGTACCAAGTACAAAACTACAATTCCCCAAACAGCCAAAACACATGCGTGCCTATTCAACCCATAACTCAATCTAAATCTCCACACAATTCCGACCTCATCCACAAGCTGCACAGGACTAACTTAACTGTGTCAAGCTAACCATACCAGAGAAATCCAATACCCTTGCCACCTTGGCAAAAGGCACATACCAATCTCTCATGCAACAAAACACAGCTATCTAAGCTACCTAGCCATCACATACATCCACACGTCCATTTCAATTCCAACACGCCATCCTAGTACTCTATTCCTCTAGACAAACCACTACACCCCCCTCACTTGGGGAAAAGCGCCTAGAAAACTACAACTCCCTCTACTGCGATGGTAGGAGGCACTAATCAAACTACAACTCTCCATACAGCCATCAACCGCTATATAATCTATCATACGTCACCACTATAACCACAAGGTACTAACAACACCATAACTTCTTAACTTATACTATATCCCAAATCACCTCTTCTCCTGGCAAATTCAACAGGAGATAATATCATTTCTAAACTGACTCTGTAGCTATCTTCTAACCAGAGCATTCCCACAAACTCCTAAATACTAGCTTCCCTCCATATCCAACAAGTCATCAATCCATGTGACACATATCTCCCCTTAACCTCATCTGCACATGAAAACTATCATCCTTAACTACATAGAGGCAATTCTAACATGTCTAACAATAAATGCAATTTATATAAGACAACATATATCCCCAACTAACACATATAAAGACAGGGTTGTAACACAATGCAATATATGAAGTTCACAAACCCCCCATTACACTTTCTCCAATGATAAACTGCCTAAGCATGTAAATACATTCTACAAACATGGATTAAACAGCTACATATTTAACTCTGCAATTTACACAATCCATGGAATATCAGAAGCACACTTAGAAATACATTAGGCACATTACTCTATATTATATCACAAAATCCCAGCGTCATACAATCCCAGTTCTACACCATCAATTCCTGTCTCATCTAAGCATAGGATTTCGTTCATGTCACATCTGACTTCCAGAACACTTTCTTTCCCCAAGAAAACAGAATTAGGCAAAGCATATACATTTCTTTCATCATGCCACCCCCCAAAGTCAACTCGGCCGTTACCAAAATGCTGGAATGCAGTTCAACTTTAGGAAGCCTCAAGTTCAGTACGTTGCAAAATTCGCCCCTAAATTCAGCAGGGGTTTGCACCCATAGTTCAGGCACCAAAATCTTCTTCGGAGTAACGTTTCCAAACATCCCCTTATTCCATCCTCCCCCCGAGTGACCAAATAACCCGGGGTTTTTATTCAGAACAGGATCAGCCAGCACCACCTCCAAGGACTCTGATTCAGCATTCCTTCTCGAACTCAGGACCTCACTGCACTGGAAATCTTTGTTCAAGATAGGATCAGCCAGCATGGATCTCGCCAACTGCTCGTTCTCTTCGTCCACAGCTGACTCGCACTGGAAATCTCCGCTCCGCTGCACCCTGGCCGACTCTCTCTCTCTTTCAAGAGGAAAAGCCTCCAACGGCAAGGCCCTTCCTGCAGCTTTCTCCATTACTGGACGCACCTCAGGGGCCTCCCTTACTGGATGGGAATCCCCACTCACATCTTCTCCATTTAGCAACTCCACCGGTAAAGCCGCGTTCCATGGCTCTCCCTTCTCAGCCAACATCAAGGCAGCGACGCTCTCCCCCTCAATAGCAACTTCACCTTTCCTCTCATCACTCTTGGGAAGCCAGCCATAAAGGATTCCGACCCACACGAAAGCAACGGCCAAAGGGAACATCTGGTTGCTTAAGTTGCTCCCCTCGGAGGTCATCAAAACACTGAGAGCCAATCCAGACACCTCTTCTTCTATAAGCTGAGAAACCTCCTGCCTCCCTTCCCCCTCACTGGCATTTTCACTTTCCAGGAGGAGAAGCATTCCAGGCTTATCTTGCTGCCGCATTATCTCCTCAGCAGCTTGCTCTCCTTCCACCTTTGGAAATTGCAAAACTTTCTCCACACTGTATTCCTCTGCCGTACCTCTCTCAAGAAGCTCGGTCTCCAAGGCAACTGACTGGGCCTCTTTCTCCAGGGCAAAGGTGTCTTCTTCTCTCACCAGCACACTCTCGGCCTCCGGAACATCATCATAACGGCCTTCCTCCTCGGCTGGGAGACATACCATCATTCCTTGCATTCTTTGGACTCTCTCCTCCAACGCATCCATTTTTCTCCGAAGGGTGCCCACATCTACCTTTCCATAATACAGGGCCTTCTTCAACTTTTGCAGCTCACAAAAGCTTCTCTGCACCTCCTGGTCCAACTCCTCCCTGTTCCAAACGGAGGATTGCACAGCACCTTCCTCGCTGCAGCCCGGTCCACCTTGAGCCAGCACCGGGTCCACCTGAGCAAACGGGCTTCTGTTCCACGTTGCTTCTCTGGTCCCTCTGGCTCCCCGGAAATCCACCTGAATGGGAGCACCCCGTACTCCCATTTCTCTGGATTCACCTTTGCCTCCTCTGGAGCCCACCTGAGTGGAAAACATCCTCTGTCTTCCTACTTCTCTGAGCTCGTCCACCTGAATAGGAGCACCCTGTACTCCCATTTCTCTGGACTCTCGGGATCCCACCTGAGCGGAGGCATTCCAAACCGCTTCTCTGGGTCCCACTCCAGCCCCTTGATAGCCCACCTGAGTGGAGGCACTTCCAACCGCTTCTCTGGGCACTTCCTGGGCTCTTCCCTCGTCACTCTCCTTCCAGGAAGGCTGGGACAGGCCAACTTTCGTCCTCTCCTTCCCATACGGTCCGCAGGGCTTGTAGGCAGTCATCTCTGAAGCCTCCACCTCTCCCCATAGGGATGGGATGCTCCATCTTCCTGTCCGCCAATCCCAAACGGGGAATATAACCCCCGTCATGGCCCCGTCTTCATCCGCATCCCTCCAGAACTCCTCGGGACTCACCCATTCTACTTCTGTAAAGGGTTTCGACATTGCGGATGGCATCACAAGCCCTCAGTAGATCCTTCTACGATAGGCAGTAATGGAGTTCTGACATCTGTGAGAACGCTGCAATACGTCTGTGGGGACCTTAGGCACACGGCAAGCACACGCACACGGCAACTTGATCCAACGAGATTTATTCCAGGTATAACGCCTTTGATGCCAGAACTGGCATCAAAGGGAACAAACATAGCTTATATACAAAACACACCCCCATCACCTGTCCATCATCCCAAAGGCCCAACCCCCCTGACATGCAATGCCCAGCAGAGGTTGCATCATATCCCCTTTGACCCAGTTTCCCAATGTCCAGTGGATATTTCCTCATATCCTTCCTGAGTCAGCAATGTTCATACCGGTGCTTCTCATGTTGGTGTGGTGTGGCCCAAGGCCCATTTCCAGCTCTGTGCGTCTTCAAGGCCACACCTGGCAGAGATTAGGTTGCTGGAAGGGTATGAGATAAGAGCCCTATTAGCTCTTTTCGACAGACACTTACAGGCACCCTTGACTTAGATGAAGGGTTAGAAGGCATGATCATCAAGTTTGCAGAGAACACCAAATTGGGAGGGATAGCCAATACTCAAGAAGACAGGAGTAGAATTCAAAACGATCTTAACAGATTAGAAAGATGGGCCAAAACTAACAAAATGAAGTTCAACAGTGACAAATGCAAGATACTCCACTTAGGCAGAAAAAACAAAATGCAAAGATACAGAATGGGGACGCGTGGCTCGAGAGCAGTACGTGTGAAAAAGATCTTGGAGTCCTTGTGGACAACAAGTTAAACATAAGCCAACAATGTGATGCTGCAACTAAAATAGCCAATGGGATTTTGGCCTGCATCAATAGGAGTATAGTGTCTAGATCCAGGAAAGTCATGCTACCTTTCTATTCTGCCTTGGTTAGACCACACCTGGAATACTATGTCCAATTCTGGGCACCACAATTGAAGAGAGATGTTGACAAGCTGGAATGTATCCAGAGGAGGGCGACTAAAATGATCAAGGGTCTGGAGAACAAGCCCTATGAGGAGCGGCTTAAAGAGCTGGGCATGTTTAGCCTGTAGAAGAGAAAGCTGAGAGGAGACTTGATAGCCATGTATAAATATGTCAGAGGAAGTCATAGAGAGGAGGGAGCAAGCTTGTTTTCTGCTGCCCTGGAGACTAGGACGTAGAACAATGGCTTCAAATTACAAGAAAGGAGATTCCACCTGAATATTAGGAAGAACCTTCTGACTGTGCGAGCTGTTCAGCAGTGGAACTCTCTACCCCGAAGTATGGTGGAGGCTCCTTTTTTGGAGGCTTTTAAACAGAGGCTGGATGGCCATCTGTCGGGGTGCTTTGAATGCGATTTTCCTGCTTCTTGGCATGGGATTGGACTGGATGCCCCATGAGGTCTCTTCCAACTCTGTGATTCTATGATTCTATGAGAGGCAGGGCCAAAGAGCACCCAGGCTGTGCTTTGTTACCCGGCTGCCTCCCCTCCCCTCTACTGGTCCTCTGGCCTGCCCACGACCCCATCCATCCTGGCGCCACTGCCAGCAGCCAGTCTTCCTTCGCACGCAAGGCTGCCCCAGATCTCTGGCTGGGCTGGCGGCGTGTTTCCAGCCATAGACAACATGCTGCCTCCTTCCTAGCTGCTTTTTGGCAGCTCTTGGCCTGCCTTGCCTGCCCTAAGTGTGCAGAGGAGTCTTTAGGCGCAGCTGCTGCCAAGGCAAAAATAAGGATTATGTGCTGTGTTACAAAATAATGGGGTGGAGTATGTGTGTGTGTGTGTGTGTGTGTGTGTGCAAAGGCTTGGGAACACACGTAACAGAATGTGTGTGGAAGTAAGATGTTAGGAACGCGTGTGCATTGAGCAGGCCTGAGAAACTAGGAAGTGCTTGCAGCTGGGTCTTTGGTGCAGAAATCCCAAGTCTCTGAGGATCAGAGGCTGGCTTTGACTTGTCAGAGCACTCCTTGGTAAAGTTACTTCTCTGTTCTGCAGATCGCAGAAGCTCACAGTCAGCATGTTCATTGCAATCCAGGTTGGACTCAGGCCCCTTGCACACTGCCATATAATTCAGATTATCAAAGCGGAAAATCCACATTATCTGCTTTGAACTGTATTATATAAATCCCCAGTACCATATAATCCAGTTCAAAGGAGATAACCTGGATTTTATATGGCAGTGTAGAAGGGGCCCCAGGCCCCTTCCCCACAGCTGTATCAAATCACACTGAACTGGATTATATGGCAGTGTTGACTCAGATAACCCAGTTCAAAGCAGATATTGTGGTTTATCTGCCTTGATATTTTGATTATATGGCTGTGGGGAAGGGCCCTCGGAATCAGAACCAATGCAACCACTTGATTATCACGGAGGAATTCAAACTGTGTGTGTTTTTTGAGGGGGAGTGTATAGTTGCATAGGAAGCAAGGGCCCATTTTCAAATCTGTGCATCCCTGCAAACTACACAGCTATTTCTTATGTGCAATTGAAGGAATGGGAGTTAAACTGTAATGTTTATGTGTGGATTGTAATTGTTTGGGTCTGTTTTCAGTTGAAGAATTGCCCCAAAACTGACTCAGATATTTCAAAAACAAACCCAGGAGGTATCGTATTTTCCGGCATACAAGACGACGGGGGGGGGGGGGGGGGTGGGGTATAAGGCAACCTCCAACTTTTCAAGACAAAATACAGAGTTAGGGATATTCTTGCCATTTAAAAGTACTCCACATTCCACGGAGATCGGCCGGGGGTGATGGCCCGCTGGACTGTCCCCGCAGTTCTCCCCACTCTGCTTTTAAGGTCTTCCTCCACCCTTGCCACTCTCCCTTTCTGAAGGCCACTTGGCTCGCCTGGGCTCAAGAAAGTGCCTCCGGACAACGACTCCCAGCAGCCCTGGGCGACGACGTGCCTGGGATGTGCTCGCTGAGGCATACTGGGAGCTGTAGTTCCCTGACTCCTATGGCTCCCAGAATGCCTCAGTGAGCACATCCAAGGCATGCTTCAGCCTTGGGCGGTGGCGTGCCTTGGATGTGCTAGCTGAGGCATTCTGGGAGCCTTAGTTCCATGAGTCTTACAGTTTCCAGAATGCCTCAGTGAGCACATTCCAGGCATGGGAGTCATCGTCCAGAGGTGCAAGGAAGCACCTTTGGACGACAACTCCCACCAACCCTGGCGGTGGCGTGCCTGGGATATGCCTACTGAAGCATTCTGGGAACCATAGTTCTGTGAGTCCTACGGCTCTCTGAATGTCTCAGCGAGCACATCCAAGGCATGCTGCAGCCCCGAGCGGCATGCCTTGGATGTGCTCGCTGAGGCATTCTGAGTCATAGGAGCCAGGGAACTATGGCTCCCAGAATGCTTTAGCAAGCACATCCAAATTTCCTTGGACCTAGGCAAGCCCAGTGGCCTTTGGAGGATGTGAGTGTTGGAGGTGGAGAAGGGCCTTGAAAGTAGAGCAGGGAGAGCGGCGGGGGCCGCGGGGAGAGCCCAGCAGGCCATCACCCCCGGCCAGTCTCCATGGCAATACTGCCTGCCGCTCCTCCTCCCCGTACCCACCCTCCCTCTGCTCTCCCTCCTCAAACTGCCCCACTAAGTGAGTTAGATTTTATTATTTTCTTTTGATTATTATTTTAATTTTATACCCGACGTACTAGATGACCCCCAACTTTTCATAAGATTTTCAAGGGTTAAAAAGTCATCTAATACGCTGGAAAATACGGTTTGGGGGGGGCTTGGGGCTTGGGTGGAATCTTTGATGGGAAAGCACGGCCAACTGGGGTGATGAGTGTTGTTAAACATGCCTGAAATTCTTCAGGTTTGGCAAAGCCATGCTTTTATAACAGGCCTGGGCCAACTTGGGCCTTTCCTCCAGGTGTTTTGGACTCTTACCTCCCACAATTGTCCCAGTCCCAAGTTAGTCCCGGCCTGAGGGATACACAAAGTGTGTGTGTGTGTGTGGGGGGGAGCCTGAATCCTGCACCAGGGTTTGGGCATTCTCGCAACTTAGAGGCAGAGGTGATTGATTGAGCTACAACGGTCTTGACTGCTATCTTATCCAGTCCTCTTTCCTGGCTTACCATTGAGGAACACTGGGAAGGGATGGGGAAATTAAGGGGGATGGCCTCCCCTCCCCTCTCAACACCCCATTGTTGTGGGTCAGTTTAGTCGGGCCAGAGCCTGCCCTCCCCCACAGAGCCTGCCAGAATCCCCACCAAGCTGCTGCTCCCATTGCATGGGGGATCACTAGTATTTGTAACTCTCAATTCATTACTCTCTTCCGCTGTCGTGCTTCCTGCCAAGTAGCTGCCGTCTAAAAGTTCTCAGTCTGACCATACAGTTCTCGGTGTGACCATACAGGACACTTGGTGAACCATTTAAACTCGTCTCAGCTGCTTTCTAGAGCTTTTGAAGCAGCCTCCTTTAACTTCTTTCACTCTGGTAGCAAAACAGGATTTCCCTGTCTGTTGATCTTTTGGTTTCTTTTCTGTGTGTGTCAGGAGCAACTTGAGAAATTGCACACTATTTCTGGTGTGAGACAATTGGCTGTCTGCAAGGACGTTGCCCAGGGGACGTTGCCTGGACGGAGGCTTCTCTCATGTCCCTGGATGGGGTTGACAGAAGGAGCTCATGGGAGCTCTCCCAGGATTCGAACCTCTGACTTGTTGGTCTTCAGTTCTGCCGGCACAAACGTTTAACCCACTGCGCCACTGGGAGCTCCGATCTTTTGGTGAAATGTGGGGAATTTCCCTCCAAGGTGATCCACTGAACTGCATCGTCTTTATTATTTTTCTGAACTTTATTCTGCTGACTTTTAGGGCTTTGCTTTCTCTCCAGAGCTCTGTTATTTAGAGGGAAGAAGTAGGCTAAAGGTGGACCTTTCTGTCCTGTATGAGAGTGTCAAGTCACCTGCCCACTTACAGCGACCTCATGAATTTCATAGGGTTTTGTTTGACATTGAACACTCAGAGGTGGTTTTGCCAGTTCTTTCCTTTGAAATACCCTTAGTGAATATTTTCTCCAAGTTCCAATCAAATCAAAGCCATCTAGATAGAGAGAAAAAAGGGGAGGAGGCAGCAGAACCAATAAAACTCTAACACATTTAAGTTCTCCTGTTTAGAGTGGGGGAAATCCTAAGGAAAAATAGCAAACATCCACAGTGGGTATAGGATATTGACCGGCTTGTTCTGTTTTTGGGGATTGAGACTAGAAAGGGAATCGGAAGACCCGAAATGGAATGGAATACCTTGGGAAAGACATGGCTGGCCAGTATCCATACTCATTCTGCTCTTGTTGAAGGTATTTTTCACACAAGACAAGGAGCAAATCACTCTTCTGTCCTTTTACAGATGAAATGTGGGCATGGTTCTAACTGGCTCTTCTGCTGGTCTTCCGACTAAAGATTTCTGCTTGACTCCCAGTAGCCCATTCCTGAAGGAGCATTGGGGCCATTTTATGCTGCATCTGTTTACCCCGCAATAGCCTGACCTTTTTTTTTTTGTAAAAACAAAGCAAATAACTGTATTTGGTTGTTCAAAGACAGGCTAGGCAGGGAGTGCAAGACACTTACAATTTCTGAAACCAGTTCAAATACAGCAGTGCAAAAAGGACAGTGTATTTAATTACATGGTGGACCTCATAGGGTGCAGTTCTATAATAATCACTTCTCTTTAGCCAAGCCTCACTGTACTCTGCTTGGCTAAAAAGTATCCATATATTATATAGGATCCTACTCATGAGGAAGGTACACATAAACAAACTTGCTTCCATAAGCATTAGTGATAAGATGTATCTTCTTGGAAATGTACCTTTTCGAGCTACAACTCTTAGAGCCCCATAAATGCTCCTTTTTATGGTTTAAGAAGGCAAGCTTCACCTATGGAGATTAATTTTTTGAAATCCTAGTGGGAAAAATAAACCAAAAGGGAAACTTTCGACAATACATCAGACTGAAAGCACTGTAAAACAAAAATAGAAACAATGCCAATCAGGAATGAGTGAACCAAGCCCCCGAAGCAGAGCTTCGAAATGTTAGTGCACAATTGTTAACATTTTAACAGTAAATTATCCAAGAAAATGAATTAATGAACATGACATAATTAAGGAGAAACAGCAATGGTAGTAGTTTGCTGATGTGTTACCTGGTAAATCATTAGGTCATTCATATATTGCAAGTAATATCTGAGTGCAACAATAACCAGGAGGCAACAAAATGCTGTTGTTATTTGAACCCAGTGTTGTAGTCCATTCATCAAACCACTAATGGTGGCTCTCTTAATCAGAAACATTTGCTGGATCTATACTGCCATATAATCCAGTTTATGACCTCAGGTTATCTGTTTTGGATTATCTAGCAGTGTCAACGCATATACTACAGTTCAATTTTTAAATTTTTTAAATTATTTTATCATAGTTCAATACATTTGTTATACATTGTTTATTTTACAGCAGATACATATTATTCAATACAAGCTACCGTACTTGAACTTTTGGCATCTACTGTTATTTTTGCCTTTTGTCAGCCGCCCTGAGTCCCCCTTTGGGGGTTGAGAGGGGCGGATTATAAATGAAATAAATAAATAAATGAATAAATAAATGAATGAATAAATAAATAATTTCTACTTATACATATTATCTATCCCTCATCACAGTGCTCCCCTCCCCGCCTCCCAAGCCACAGCCTTTACATATAATCTGTCCAAAATTTCAATTCCTCTTGTGGAGGTGCCTTTCCCTCTTTCTTTTTTAACCCTCTTTCAATAAATTTACTGACCTAGTGGGACCAAAAATTAAAAACGAAATCTATAAAGTACAGGCGTTCGCTGATGATTTAGCCATAATTGTTGAAAATCCTGAGGCCAACTGGACAAGATGGTCGGAGAAGTTTGAGAAATATGGGGAGATAGCGGGACTCAAAATCAATATAGCTAAAACCCAAATGATGACAATGAATATGAAGGATAGTGAACGTGCACAATTACAAAAATTGACTGGAGTACGGATTATATCGATGGTGAAATACCTAGGGGTGCATCTGACCACCAATAATGCACAACTGTTTAAAAATAATTATGTTAAAAAATGGAAAGAAATAGTTAAGGATCTTGATAATTGGTCAAAATTGCATTTATCAATGCTCGGTAGAATAGCAACTATAAAAATGATGGTGCTTCCAAAAATTAACTTCCTGTTTTCGGTCCTGCCGGTCATTAAAAGAGCTGATATATTTAAGAAATGGATGGCCGATATCTCCAAATTTATCTGGGGAGGCAAAAAGCCAAGAGTTAAAATGAAGATACTCCAAGACTCCAAAGAAAGGGGGGGGCTGGCTGTCCCAAATTTGAGGTTATATTATGAGGCAAATTGTTTAGCGTGGGTGGGGGAATGGTGTAAATTAGAAAATGAGAAGATACTTAATTTGGAAGGCCACGATCTTAGATTTGGATTCCATGGATATATTTGTTATGATAAAGTGAGAGCCGACCGGGGTTTAAAGACCATTTCCTTAGAAGCGCGCTATTAAAACCTGGCAGAAATACTATAAGCAACTATACACAACAACACCGCTTTGGACATCACCGCTTGAGGCCTTCAGAATTAGGCAGCTAGACAACAATAAATGGCTAACATACAAGGAAGTACTGGAATGGGATGGCCAAGAATATGCATTGAAATCTAGACAGCAATTACTAAAGGAAAATAAAGAAATAAATTGGTTTGCATATCTGCAGCTCGTACAAAAATATAAGGAAGATCAGAAAAGGGGCTTCAACAAGGAGGAAAGTGAGATTGGGGAAATACTCCTGGGCAAGAATAAAAATATGGTAGGCAAAATTTACAAAAAAATTAATTGACAGAATGGAGGAGGACAGTAAGATAAAGGACTATATGAATTTATGGTCCAGAAATATTGGGTTCAAAATTAATAAGGATACATGGAGAGGAATTTGGAAAAGGAATATAGGCGCATCACTCTGCGCCAAATATAAGGAAAATTGGGTAAAAATAGTGTATAGATGGTACCTAGACCCGGCAAAATTAGCAAAGATATATAGAACATCTAAACCAAATTGCTGGTATTGTGCAGAAAAAAATGGTACCTTTTTTCATATGTGGTGGCTCTGTCGGAAAGCCAGAAAGTTTTGGAGTATGGTGAATAGAGAATTAGAGAAAATTTTTAAAGTACAGATGGAGAAGAAACCGAGTAATCTATTATTAGGTATATTCGACCCCAAGACAAAGCTTACCGAGAGGGAAAAAAAATATACTTGATATTAACTACGGCGGCAAAGATATTATATGCTAAGTACTGGAAATCGGACAAGTCCCCAACAAAGGATGAATGGGTTCTAAATATAATCGAAGTCATACAAATGGAATGGCTATCAGAATCAATTAAAGAAAAAAAGGTTGAAGCAGGGTCAAACAGGAAACAGGACTGGAAATGTATACAGGATTACTTTCAAAGGGAATATAACACCACTTTAAAGCTGGAATGGGATTGATACTATATATAAGAGTAAGAGACCACTATTAAAGGCTTAGGGCTAAACCAGTTATGCTTTCTCTCCCCTATGCACCACAGGCATCTTGCGAAGCTTCAAGAGGAGAATATAGGGACCTCTGAAATCGTGGTTGTTGAATAAGGATAATCCACCCACCCAGAACTTTGTCAATGTCTATATCCCTTTTTTTCCGGCACTCTTTTCTTGTATGTGTTGGGAGGCAGATTGCATTCCCCCCCCTCTTTTTTTTTCACACTTTTTCTTATGTACCCTTATATGTGATGTGATGTTTTGTTTTGTACGTTCAATTATTGTGTTCAAATTGAATAAAGACTTTATTTTAAATAAATTTTCTCCATACATCGTCAAAATCACTTTGTTTCCATATACCTCTTTTAACTTTTAATATACATGTCAGCTTATCATTTATTGCCAATTTCCATATTTCCTTATACAACTCCTCTATTTGTATATTTATTTCTCTTTTCCAATTCCTTACTATAAGCAGTCTTGCTATTGTTAATAAGTTTGTTATCACATCTTTATCCTCTTTTTTCAATTTTTTATTATTCTATAATGATAATAAAGCTTACTAGGACTTCTTTCTATTTTAATTTTAATTATATCCTCTATTTCTCTAAATACTTCCCCCCCCCCCCCAAAATTATTTACATATTTACATAGCCATCACATATGTATGTTCCTGATTCTTGACATCCTATCCAGCAATTTTTTAGTAGTTTTTATTTATATTTGCCATTCTTACTGGTGTTAGGTAACATTTCAATATTAACTTATAGTAATTTTCTTTAACCCATATTGATAAATTTTTAGATGTCTTTGTCTCCACAATTGTTGCCACTCTGTTTCATTAATTTTTATCCCTAAATTTTCTTCCCAGACCTCCTTGAGGATGTTGTTTTTTCTTTTTCCTTACTTTATTTCAATTATTATCTTATATACTTTACTAGTTATTCCTTTCAAAATTTCATGCTCTTCTACAGCCCTTCCATTTTGTATTATTTCTTCAAATTGGTTGAGCTTACTTGCGTTTTTATTATTTTTTACCCAGTTTTTAAACCATTGTTCTAATTGTATACAATGGAACCATGTCAATTTTATTTCTCTAAATTCTTATATAATCATTTCCTTCTTCATTCCAACCTTTATCCAATCCCCTATTTTATCTAAGTTTTTTTCCCTTAACTTTTTATCCATTGCTTTTTAATTTTTTTTAAATTTCTTTTCCATTACAATTGGGGTTATTACTGAATCATCCGCTATTAACATTCTCCTATATTTGTTCCATACTTCTAATATATTGCTCAACATTGGGTTTCTAATTTCCCTAGTTTCTTTTCTCATAAACTCTTGAAAAATATATATTCCAGATTTCTTCCTCCACTTTTTCCGAATCCTTTCTTAGCCAATCTACACCCTCTTTTTTATCATTCCTTCTATAACCAATCTCAGTCTGCTTGCTTCATAATATTTTTTGATATTAAGGAGTGCTAATCCTCCCTCCTTTTACGATCTGTACCATAACTGTTTGTTTAATCTATTTCTTTTACTACCATTACAATATTTATTTATCATTTGTTGCCATCTATTTAGCTCTTCTTCTGTAATCTGAAGTTGCAGCATTCTAAATATAAAATTTATCTTTGAAAGTATTTTCATTTTTACTAATGCTATATTTCAAAACCAAGATAAATGTATATTTTCATACTCTATTGATTTTTTGGACTACTTTTCTCAATGCTACTACATTTACCTCTTCTATTTCTTTTAAGTCCTTTGTTATTATTACTCCCAGGTATTTTAATTTATTCTTAATTCTAATTCCCATTTTACTCTGTTCTAAAAATCTTTTTCTTCTTTATTCCAGTTAATTTGTAGACCCGTTGTTTCCTCAAATATCTCTAAATGATCCTTTATTTTATCCATTTTACCTACTATATGTTCAATAAATAATAGTGTATCATCGGCAAATAAGCTCACCTTCTGCTTTTCCTTTATTCTTACCCCTTCTAAGTTCTTATCTTTCCTAATTGCATTTGCAAATAATTCTATCACCACGGCAAACAAAATTGGTGAAAAAGGGCAGCCTTGTCTTGTTCCCCTTGTCACTTTTATTTCTTTTGTCACCCCGTCATTTATCGTTACTATCACTGAATTTATTGAATAGTATTGTTCTAATAATCCTTTTTATTTTACTTCCCATTCCAAATTTGTTCATAATCTCCCTTAATGTCCACCATTCCACACAATCGAAAGCTTTAAATATATCTAATGTCTTTCTCTCTTGAACCACAAACATTTAATTTAATACTCTCCCTATCAGATTTGACATTTGTCTTCCTTTTACAAACCCACACTTACCTTTTTATATACTTGTACATGCATTTATTCATTCTGTTGGCTATTATAGCAGATATAATATTTGCATCCTGATTAACAAATGATATGGGCCTTTATTTATTTATTTATTTATTATTTCAATTTGCTAAACTGCCCTTCCCGAGGCTCAGGGCGGTTTCCAACATATAAAACACATCAAAGTTTAAAAACATCCTAAAAATCCTAAAATACCATAAAAACAATCCTGACCCATTACAATCACCTAAAAACATAAAATCACACGGATCAGAGCAAGGCTGATTCCTAATAAAAGACAATGTATTGCAGCACGGCTAGACGGGGGGTTAAGCATTCAAGCAGCGGTCAGGCCAAATGCTTGCCTGAAGAGCCAGGTCTTGCAGGACCTGCGGAAAGCCATCAGGTCCCGCAGGGCCCGCGTCTCAGCCGGCAGCGAGTTCCACAGGACCGGGGCAGCCACCGAGAATGCTCTCTGCCATGTGCTGGAGATTCTATAGAGCTTCGGACTTGGGACCTCAAGCATGTTAAGACCCTCTGAGCGCAGTGATCTTCTGGGCACGTATGGGGTAAGCCGCTCCCTCAAGTACACTGGCCCCAAACCATGTAAGGCCTTGAAAGTCAAAACTAACACTTTGAAGGAGACCCAGAATTCAATTGGCAACCAGTGCAGTTCACGCAGGAGGGGTGTTATATGGGATGTTCTAGTGGCTCCCAGCAGCAGGCGGGCTGCTGCGTTCTGCACCAGTTTAAGTTTCCGGATCGTCGACAAAGGTAGGCCAATGTACAGCGCGTTACAGTAGTCGAGCCTTGAGATGACCGTGACTTGGATCACCGTGGCCAGGTCGCAACGGGAGAGATAGGGAGCCAGACGTTTTGCTTGTCGCAGATGGTAGAAGGCTGTCTTGCAGGCACAAGCAATTTGTGCCTCCATAGATAGCTGGGGGTCCAGCCGGACCCCGAGGCTCTTAACCATCAAATGGCGGCAGCTGGATCTCTCCCCCCCCCCCCCGGGCGGCCCAGCCACAAGATCTCTATCTTCACCGAGTTCACCTTCAACTTACTGGCTCGCAGCCATCCAGTTACGGCTTCAAGGCAAAGTTGGAATTTATCGGGTACAGAACGAGCTGGGTGTCATCAGCATACTGGTGACATTCCAGCCAGTTGGGCGAGTGGTCACATGTAGATGTTAAATAACAGCGGGGAAAGGATGGCCCCCTGAGGGACTCCACAATGTAAGGAGGAGCCCTTGGAGACCACCCCTCCCCACTTCACTCAGTGCAGGTGGTTTTGGAGGAAGGAGGACAGCCAATTGAGGGCTGTCCCCCTCACCCCTGCCACCGCCAGGCGGTGTGTCAAAAGTTGGTAATCGACAGTATCAAACGCTGCCGTGAGGTCCAATAACACGAGCAGCACCGATCCGCCTCGGTCCAAATGGCAGCGGAGTAGGTCTGTGATGGAGACCAGGACGGTCTCTGTCCCATGCCCAGAACGGAAGCCGGACTGGAAGGGGTCTAGCCAGGATGCGTCATCCAGGAATGTCTGCAGCTGCTCCATTGCTGCCCTCTCAATTACCTTGCCCAGGTACGGCAAATTGGACACTGGGCGGTAATTGGAGGGGGCCGCTGGGTCTAACCCTGGCTTCTTCAGCAACTGAGTTACCACCACCTCTTTCAACCCCTCTGGAAAAGCTCCTTGCTCAAGGGAGCAGTTGACTATATTCAGCAGAGGGCCACATAACCCCTCCACGCAGGATCGACCCTGGGTCTGTTAAATCTTAATCTGGTTTAGGTATTTATATTATTAATTACTTCCTCCATTATTCTGGCATCTTCTCTCCTTTCGTTATTCCGTTATACAGTTTTAATAGTTTTGGAATCAATACTTCTCTAAAACTTTTATAACAATCTGTTCCCAAACCAGTTCAAAGCAGTTCAAAGCTCAGATATAGTGTAGAAAGGGCCTAAGTTTGGATATTTTATGTGGCCTTTGTTCAAGGAGATGACCATCATCTTAGTAGAAGGTACATGCTTGTCATGCAGAAGATCTTGCTTACAGCCTCTGGCAATTCCTGGGAAAGTCTGTCAATGGTCTCTTCCTGAAAAGAACAGGGAGCTGCTTAAGTAGTGGCAGCACTGGGCTGGATGGACCAATGTTCTGACTGGGGATAAGGCAGCCTCCTATGTTCCTTCTCACATTTTCAATTTAATCAAAAATGGCATGAATGGACTTACAATCTTAACAATGAGAAACTTCAAGCGACTTGAGAAACTGCAAGTCACTTCTGGTGTGAGAGAATTGACCGTCTGCAAGGACATTGCCCAGGGGATGCCCAGATGTTTTGATGTTTTACCACCTTTTTTACCATCTTTGTGGGAGGCTTCTCTCATGTCCCCACATGGGGAGCTGGAGCTGACAGAGGGAGCTCATCCGCACTCTCCCCGGATTTGAACCTGCAACCTGTCAGTCTTCAGTCCTGTGGCACAAGGGTTTAACCCACTGCACCACCGGGGGCTCCTACTCTAGGTTATGACTCTGCAGGAATGGGGTGGGCAATGGGTTTAGGAAAATCCCAGCTCTCTAATGGGCAGTCAAGACGTTGTAAGGACCTACCCATCCGGTGCAGTCGTTGGAGCTAGAAGCCAAATGCAACAAGGAAATGTGAAGAGGCAAGTCCCAGTTAACTCTCACCGAGAGATCCTAAACAATGGCAGCGAGAGGAGCAAGTTAAAATGTAGTTAATTTAAAACAAAGACATCTATGTTTGTATTTGTAGACCTTTCCTAATTCAAAGCCTGGAACTGTATAGTTTACTCAGTGTATTTGAAAATTTGGCACAGTGAGAAGGGGATGGTTCATTGAGCTACTACAGGTATCAAAGGAGAGCTTAAGAAGCTTCCTCTTCTGAACAAAGAATCAGTAGATTGCTTAACCGTCATGCCTTCTGATTATTAGTCAGCCCACATTCCACTTGTAATATGGTGGCAGTTATCTGCCTGCCCAGAAGAGAGTCTAACTGCAAGTAGCACCTACAGCAAAAGGAGGTGGTGGTGGTGAGTGGAATGAGGGAGAAAGGGGAGATGAGTTGCTCTTCTAAGGGAGGGAGAACAGCAGGCACCCAGGAAAAAGGACTGGCAAAGAAAAGCGCAGGAAGGGAGGGGAAGGGTGCAGTAGCATGCCTTGTTCTGTCTCATTCTTGTCTCCAAAGAAGATGGAGACGAAGGGCAGAAAGGAAGAATGGGAAGGATGCTGATGCCAGAGCTGCAGAGAAGCTAAAGGCTCTTACTCCAAACTTTGTGGGTGGTAGCATAACAACAGGGAAGACACTGACAACATGTGCTGCTGATTAATTTTAAGCCCACTATTATCTTACTGGTCTCTGAAATGAGGCAGAAAGAGAGAATAAAAAACAACTGGATAACTAGGCTGAAATACCTGGAACAAGAGCTGCTGCCTGCTTCATCCACAGGAAACCATAACCATAACAATAACAACCGAGGACGCCAGCTCTCTCAGTGGTCTTTACCTACGGAGACGTCGGCCGGATGCCGCCCGACCACCCCTCTTGGACCTCAGTAGGCAGAGCAGCGGATGGATCGGAGCCCTCGGTCTTCGAGGGCAGCTGCTCAGCCCCTGGATGCATGCCTGTTTGGACCTGGCTGCCCCTTTGGACATTCAGCTGATTCCAGCCAGATGAGCTGCCCGTGGTCATCTCGGTGCAGCAGGGACGCCGCGGCGGATGGACCCGACCTTGGTCGGAGCCGGGAGAGCTCTGCAGACTCCTTTGATGTTTCTGCGGTCTTAGCCCGTCCATCCAACTACCGCCCTCACCGGCGATCGTTCTCTTGGTCGATAGGAGGGGCGTTGGTTTTGGAAGCCAACATGGCGCCCAGGACCGAGGATTCGGCGCCTGGGGCTCCTCCCCTTCCGTCTTCTTCCCCTCTGCCTCCAATGGAGCCAGAACGGACACAAGCCCCTGGAGATCCTGCCACCCAGTGGGAGCCAGATGTAACAACAGTGGATCGCTTCGATCCGGTCCCAGCTGTTCAGCCTAATGAGGCGCAGAGCCTCCTCTTGGCCCCTGGGCAGATGGATGCAGACCGGCCAGAGATGGCGACCGCCCCGGAGGACACCAAGCCTGGCTGGATGTCCTCTACCTTGGAGGAGCATGGACCCGAAGGCAACCTGTGGCAGAAGCTGCGTGACCGCCCTAAGAGGCAGAGGTGGCGACGGAGGAAGAGGGGACGGCGGCGTTTGGCTTCCGTTCTCTCCGCGAAACCCTGGAGCAGCTCGGCATCCTGCGGCGACCGTGGCTCTTCTAGGGCCACTGAGTCGCTCACAAATCTACGAGAGGGGAAGAGGCTTGGATCGTTCCATTCAAGGTCCCAGAGGTTGCCTCAGACCAGGACTTTCCGGAGAACCAACCTTAGGCGACAGCAGTTGTGCCTCAAACCGAGGACAGAAGCTGTACCAGCAGGCCGAAGCTTTGCCTGCTCCAAGTTATGGCGTGGAGGGACTGATGTTCCCTCCCCCATTGAGAAAGAACTTCGAGGCGACCTTTTAAGACCTCTTGAGTTGCCCCCTTTTGACGGCTGGCCTGATGCTATCACCAGGCTGCTCAGACCTTGTTCCCCCAATTCTTTCCCTTCTCTCCCTCCCCTCCCTCCCTTTACCCTCTTTTAATGTTGTGTCATTTGTGTTATTGTGCTCTTCAAATCTTGTAAATCGCTCCGAGCCCTCGGGGAGTGGCGGTATAGAAGCTTGAAGAAATAAAAATAAAATAAAATAAATAAACTGTATAGACCGCCCTCTCTCCCCGAGGGGACTCAGAGTGGTTTACTTACAAAAAGAGGCAAACATTCAATGCCATAGATTAGTTGCCAGCCATGGCAGAAGTTTTGAAAGCTCTCCTGAAGGGACTGGCTTTTGTGTACGTAGATCAATCCAAGGTACAGTGTGAAACAAGGTATTGCTTCTAACATGAGACCCTTTTCAGCCTTCCTTTAGGCACACTGTTAAGGGTTTCTCTAATGTTTATACTGGACATGATTGAAGCTTTATTTTACAGTCAGACATTTTAATTTCTGTATTGGAAGCAGATCTTCCCTTGACACATAATTTGAGGTCAGATTTTAGCCCAAGGGTGTTCTCCAGGCTTCTTGCAATCCTTGAATCAGGGACTGAGCAGTTCATAGACATTAGAGAATCACAGTTTGCAGCCCACTCTGTATTTAATCAATAGTGGTCTGTAGATTTTCCTGGGGTATCTGGCGAGTCACAGATGGAATAAGGCAGTGCTGTCCAACTTCTGCCGACCCAAGGGCTGGACTTCTGGTGAGTGATCACCTGGGGGCCGAGTGGCCACGCCCCCTGGCCACGCCCCCGGCCACGTGGCTCCGCCCCCTCTCCCAAAGCGTCACAATAGCCTTGGAAGCGGGCGATTTCACCCACTTCCGAGGCTGTTGTGACGCTTTGGGAGAGAAGGAGGAGCCACGGGGAGCCTTCCGCGACTCCGCCCCCTCGCCCAAAGCATCACAACAGCTGTTGTGACACTTTGGGGGAGAGGGTGAAGCCACGAGGAAGCTTCCGCGGCTCCGCCCCCTCACCCGCAGGCCTGGATGGCTCGCGGGGGAAGTGAGCGCCCGGTTCTTGCTTCCCCCGCGAGCCATCAGGCTTGCGGGAGGGTTCGCCCGGCTCTCGTGTCCCTCTGGTCAGAGGGATGCGAGAGCTGGGCGAAAACTCTCCCGCAGGCCTCCCTGGAAGGCCTGCCCCCTCACTCCCTCCCGTCCTTCCCGGCGCCGCCCGTGTCCCACCGCCACGGCGCGGAGAAGGAGAAGGAGGGAGGGAGGATTCCCTCCTTCCCGGCGCCACGGCAATCGGGACACCAGCGGCACCGGGAAGGAGGAGGAGGAGGAAGGAGGATTCCCTCCTCCCCTCCCCCGCTGCTGCGAACCGGATCGCAGCGACGAGGCGGAGAGAGGGACGGAGGGGGCAAGGCAAGGAGGAGGAGGGAGCTGGCTCCCTTCCTTCTCCCTGCCCCGCCTCCTCAAGTCGCTGCGATCTCGCAGCGGTGGGGCGGAGAGAGGGACGGAGGGGGCAAGGCAAGGAGGAGGAGGGAGGCAGATGGACCTCAAGGAAGGCAGTCCGCAGTTCCCTGGCTCAAATATTATCAAAGAGTCTATCAGAAGTCAGGGTGAAAGCCATAACGTGGTTACGTAGAGACTATAAATCATATCGCTCTACCTGTCTTCTTATTACACCGTAAGACAATTCGTGGCTTGGTAAGCTACTAGCATTTCGATAATGCTTAAAAAATGGGGCATTACCATCAGGAAGGTGTTTGTGGATCCTCATATTCGCCCCCTTATCGATAGCTTGGAACCTTCTCACCATGATCCATCTGGTTCCAGAAACAATTCCACAAATAGCTCCCCTGTTAGGACCCCCCCCCCTACAAACTTGAAACCCCATCTACATCTGTTGTCTTTACCCAAGCTGCTACACTCTCCCACCCAAGGACACTCCCTCTGTTTAGTCCTCCCAGTTCCCTGGATGACTCCTTCTTTTCAAGGACATTGGAGACATCCTCACATGACATTCAAAATAGGTCACTATCTAGCTCCCCTTGCTTAGAGAGTTGACTAGCCACTAGCTTCCAGGGGGAGGAGTGGGTTCCGGAGGAGACGGACACCATTGAGGTTGTGTGGGGGAGGAGGAATGTTGGTCACCAATATCGCAGGGAGAAGCGCAACAGAGTTTTTGCTACCCTGGAGAAGGTAGGATGTGGTAGCACCTATGACAGACCCCCTGGACTTTAGATTCTGCTGGTAATTGCCAGGTCCGCCCAATGGTAAAACAGCTGTCATCCAGGACTTGATCCTGAATGAGGGGGAGGACCTGACTTGCATCACCGAGACCTGGCTGGACAAGCTGGGCAGGGTAAATCTCACCCAGCTGTGCCCACCTGGTTTTGGGGTGCACCAACAGGCTGGGTCCAGGGAGCGGGGAGGAGGGGTTGCAGTAGTCTTTTGGCAGTCCATCTCCATGATCAGATGCGCTGTCCCACAGTCTTCTGGGTTTGAGTGTGTCCACCTGAGGGTGGGAACCCGTGATAGCTTGAGAATTCTGCTGGTGTACTGTCCACCCCGCGACACAGCAGTCTCCCTGCCAGAGCTTGCAGATGTGGTCTCTAATTCGGCTTTGGTCTCCGAACACTTGATTGTGTTCGGGGACTTTAACATTCACACAGAGATCACCTTAACAGGAGCGGCTCAGGACTTTATGGTTGCCATGAGGCTATCACAAGTTATATCTGGACCCAACCATCAGGCTGGACATACACTGGATCTAATTTTTACTGCAGACAGTGGAAGGTTCAGGGTGGAAGTGCAAAATATTCTTCCTCTGTCATGGTCTGACAATCATCTGATCAGTCTTAGACTTGCTGTGACCTATAACCTTCGCAGGGGTGGTGGACCAACTAAGATGGTCCGCCTCAAGAGACTTATGGATCCGGATGGATTCCTGAGGAATCTTGGGGTTCTTCCTTGTCATGCAGACTGGCGATACTGTCTATGCCCTGGTCAATTGCTATAATAGCAAGATGGCTAGGGTGATAGACACAATCGCTCCGGAACATCCCCTCTCACTGCACAGTCACCTCATCTCCTTGGTTCACTGAGGAGTTGGCAGAGATGAAGCGGGTGAGAAGGAGACTGGAGTGCATCTGTAGGAAGTCTCCGTGCATCTCCGGCTGAGTGCGAAGCTAGAGCCTCAATTAAGGACTATTCCGTGGCTATCCGGACACCCAAGGAGACTTTCTTGACTGCCCGCATAGCGTCCGCATCCAATAGCCCTTCGGAGCTGTTTCGGGTTATTGGGAAGCTTCTCCATCCCCCTGGGGTGGAGGCGGTCACCGACGACCCGACAGCTCAATGCTGCGATTTTGTGCACCACTTTGCAGATAAAGTTGCTCAGATACGCCTTGAACTAGATACCAGGTTGAATGCAGTGCCAGGGGAGGTGACTGAGGCATCTGCCTGTCCGGTGTTGTGGGATTCCTTCTAGCTTGTTTATCCTGAAAACATGGAGAGGGTCCTTGGGGATGTGAGGGCGACCACGTCGGCTCTTGACCCTTGCCCTTCTTGGCTAATTAAATCAGCCAGAGGTGGGCTGGTTGATTGGTTTGTATTGATCATTCATGTTTCCTTGGAGCAGGGAACATTTCCATCTGGTTTGAAACAGGCGGTGGTTAGACCAGTCCTGAGAAAGGCCTCCAACCTCCCTTTTTTGGGCAAGGTGCTGGAGTGGGTGGTTGCCTCCCAGCTCCAGGGCTTCCTAGAGGACATCGATTAACTGGATCAGTCACAGTCTGGCCTTAGGCCTGGTCAACTTTGGTCGCCTTGGTCGCAGAGAGCTGGACAGGGGGAGTGTGACCCTGCTGTTTCTCTTGGACATCTCAGCGGCTTTCGATACCATCGACCATGGTATCCTTCTGGGATGGCTCTCCGGGATGGGTCTTGGATCCTTCTTGGTGGGTCGCTCCCAGATGGTGAAGCTGGGGGACACCTGCTCGGTGGCCTTTGACCTGTGAGGTCCCGCAAGGTTCCATTCTGTCTCCCATGCTTTTTAACATCTACATGAAACCGCTGGGAGAGGTCATCCAGGGTTTTGGAGTTGGATGCCATCTCTATGCAGATGACACCAAACTCTACTACTCCTTTCCACCTAATTCCAAGGAAGCTCCTTGAGTGCTGGACGAGTGCCTGGCCACTGTGACAGTCTGGATGAGGATGAATAAGCTGAAGATCAATCCTGACAAGACAGAGGTCCTCCTGGTGGATCGTAAGCCGGATCAGGGTATAGGGTGGCAACCTGTGCTCGATGGGGCTGCACTCTCCCTGAAGTCACAGGTCCGCAGCTTGGGTGTCCTCCTAGATTCATCGCTAATGTTTGAAGCCCAGGCATTGGCGGTAGCTGGGAGGGCTTTCGCACAATTAAAACTTGTGCACCAAGCGGCGACCGTACCTCCTGAAGTCGGATCTGGCCACGGTGGTCCACGCTTAGTCAACTCCAGATTGGATTACTGTAATGCACTCTACATGGGGCTGCCCTTGAAGACGGCCCGGAAGTTTCAATTGGTCCAACGGGCAGCAGCTAGGTTACTAACTGGAGCGTCCTACAGGGAGCGGTCAACCCCCCTGTTTAAGGAGCTCCATTGGCTGCCGTTCATCTTCTGGTCCCAATTCTTACCTACAACAGCGGCCAAAAAACCGTTTCACAAATTTGCTTTTTCAAAGCATATAATAAATCATTTGTAGCGTCCAAAACATCTAAAATACGAATAAGCATTACTGAGTTATCCAATATACAGTCTTCACCACAATTAGCCCATGTAAAGGAGGAAGTAATATATACCATATCCAATGAATCATAGGACATAACCCTGCTCAATCGTGGAGCAGGGTGACCCAAAGGTAAGTACTCCTGTTGCTGCTCCATTTGTTTTATTGCCTGTTCTGCTATTGCTCTAATTGTTCAATTGTTTTATGTTTTTAATCTTTGTTTTTATGCCCCTGGCTCTTGTGAGCCGCCGCGAGCCCCCGGGAGTCGGCGGCATAGAAGCCTCAATAATAAAATAAATAAATAAATAAATAATAAATTATAAGCCTATTTATACATTATGTTAGCATTGAATTGATGCTGATTGGATCGTTGAGGCCATGTGGCCACTCAGTATCGAGTAATATCCATTTATTTTCTAATCTTATCAGTTGAGTGGTAACGTCTGTCATGGAATCTGGTATGATTTTCTCTAGAACCCTTAGTCTTAAAGAGGAAGTAGCATGTTTCTTGTCTTTGCAATGTGTATAAAATGCTGAGTGAGTGAAGCCATGATGTATTTTAGATTTATGTTCAATAAATCTAGTCCTCAATTCTCTCTTAGTCTGCCCCACATAAATAAGAGAACAATCACACGACAGCTTCAAGGCAGGATTAGACAGATTCATGGATACCAAGGGAATCAGTAGTTACTAAAATGGACGTCCAAGTGCCACCTCTGTGTTGATGGAGGCAGGCAGGATTTTCCCCGGGTACTGGTTGTGGGGGGTCGGGAGCAGGTGAGGGTTTTGCCCTCCTTTCTGCTAGAGATCCCTGTGTACAACTAGTGAGCCACTGTGTGACACAGAATGCTGGACTAGATGGGCTGAGGCCGATTCAGCATGGCTCTTCTTATGTTCCTATGTTCTTATGAAATAGCGTAGACCACCATTTTTGAAGAGCAAGTGGCAAAGAATTTAACCCTGAAGGTCTTTTGCCTTGATGGACTATAAATCTCCTTTTCTTCAGTAATGTTTACACATATAGAGCAATGGGCACATGCTCTGGTGCCCGGAGATAAAGTGCTCTTGGATGTTTCGATGTTTAAGTCCGTGTGGACTAGATAGTTCTTGAAGTTATTAGTACGCTTATAGGCGATCATTGGGGTGTTCTCTAATCCCTTTTATGTTGGAAATTAAAGGCCAGTATTTGTTTACTAAAGTAGTGATTGTCTTGCTGTGTGGAATGAGGGTTAGTGGCCACACCAACCTAACTGATTGTTGTCTAGGAGCAGGGTTTAAGAGTAAGTCTCTCAAAGTGTTCTCAGCTCTTGTTCTAGCATTGTTAACTGCATGTGCAGGATATCAGCTTTTTAAGAAATCATTTGTCACCTTCTCAGCTTCATTATTGAAATCATTTGGTGTGGAGGAGTTTCTTATTATATGTAAGAATTGTGAATATGGCAGATTTTGTTTTAATGAATGGGTATGAAAACTGTTATAGTGTAAATATGTATTTTTGTGCACTTCTTGTGGTAATTTTTGATTTTCAATCGGTCATCCATCACATATATTGACATGTCTAAGAAGTTTATTATTTGTTGATCAAAATTTGTGGTAAACTTTATTGTTTCGAGCCAGGTATTAAGCCAATTGGTGAAGTCCTCCATCATTACGTCCTTACTTATGATCAGGAAGATGTCATCTATAAATCTTACATATAGTTTAATAAGACTAGAAAACTGGTTGGGGCTGGCTAGAAAAATAAATTGCGTCTCTAGATTATTTATAAAAATATTCGTAAGTGATGGGGCAGCTGAAGTGCCCATGGATACCCCATGAATTTGGAGATAAAAATTATCTAGAAAAGAAAAATAATTGTAATCTAGAATGAAGTCCAATAAACTTAATAGAAAACCTGTGGGAGGATTGTTACGATATGATCTGGATTCCAAAACTGTCTCTACTACATAACGTAATTCTGGTAGTGGTATATGAGTGTATAATGCCATGACGTCCGCAGTAAATAAGTAATCACCCGGTGTAACCTGAAAGATTTCCACCTTACAAATGAAATGAGTCGTATCTTTAATATAAGCTTGTGTTGTTTTTACTGTAAAAATCATCAATATATTGGGATAGTGGTTGTAAAATTCCACCACAACCTGAAACGATTGGTCTACCAGGCGGAGGAAATTGGTTGTTATGTATTTTGGGCAGGCAATAGAATTTTGGGATTCTGCAATTTTCTACACATAGGAAGTGGCCAGTATTCTCATCTATGTAGCCTTGTGCTATCCCTTCCTGTACTGTGAGAGCAATGGGGCGTGAATATTGTTTTGTTGGATCCCCGGGTAGTCTTTTATAAAATTGGGTGTTGTTCAATTATCTAAGGCAGTCTTTCTCAACCAGTGTGCCGTGGCACACTAGTGTGCCGTGACAGACCTCCTGCTGTGCCGCGAGAAAAGCTCTCTGCCCCCCTTCCTCCCCCCCTTCCTGCCGAACTCCTGCTGCTTGGGGGAGGAGGAGGAAGGGCCGGGCAGTGGCGAAGAAAAAGAAGGGATCGGGGCGCCGCCTCCTTCGGCCGTTTCCCCAGCCAGCCTCCAATCCGCCATGACTCCCACCATGACTCTCGCCCCTCGCTCGCTGAAGCCGTGTGGAGGAGGACCCCTGCCCACTGAAGCTTGTTCACTGCTCATGCTCCTCCTCTGTAGGAGAGCTGAAGCTGGGGGTAGGGGGCGGGGCATGGCACAGCCTGGCTCTGCCCCCTCCCTGGCTTCGGCACTCCCAGCAGCTGCTCCCAGCAGGCCACCAACCCCTAACCGTTCTTTACTGTGTTAGAGTGTCATTTTGTGTCATTTTGGTTGGTGGTGTGCCCCCGGATTTTTTTAATGTTAAAAGTGTGCCGCGGCTCAAAAAAGGTTGGGAAACACTGGTGTAATGTAAGATCCGGCCCTGCTTCCAACTCTATGATTCTAAGTGGCAAGACACACTCTCTCAACTGCAAAATGGAAATGTGATGCTGGAAATCAAGGCTCCGCCTCGGAAACCTAGTGAGTGAATCGCACTCTCTCAGCTATAAAGAAGGCCAACACACACGTTGATGGAGTCGCCATAAGTTGGGGACAAAGGCACGCAGCAACATGCTATTGGAAAGCATTGCTTTGCCTGTCTCTTTCTACCCGCTGCTTGCTCCCTCTCCTTCCCAGATTGCAATTGCAAGAACTGCTGGCATGGAAGGGCTTGGAATGATGGAATTTGCAGCTGCTCCGAAACGTCTCTCTTCCTGACAGTAGCGTGGCTTGCGAGGAAGGAGCGCCAGGCTGGTTTTGTGTTTGGAGCAGAAAAGCAAATAGAAAAATGGATGTCTTTCCCGTGCCATGCTCTGCCTCTCCCATGCGCTGTGCCCATTTTCCTCCTGTTGCGGTGACCCCCAACATTATTTTCGTGCTTACTTCATAACTTTAATTTTGCTACTGTTATGAATAGTAATGCAAACATCTGAGATGCAGGGTGTATTTTCATTCACTGGACCAAATTTGGCACAAATGCCCGATCTGCCCAAATTTGAATACTGGTGGGACAGGGAGGGGGATTGATTTTGTCATTTGGGAGTTGTAGTTGCTGGATGTATAGTTCACCCACAATCAAAGAGCATTCTGAACTCCACCAGCGATGGAATTGAACCAATCTTAGCACACAGAACTCCCGTGACCAACAGAAAATACTCGAAGGGTTTGGTGGGCATTCACCTTGACTTTTGGAGTTGTAGTTCACCTACATGCGGAGAGCACTGTGGACCCAAACAATGATGGATCTGGACAAAACCTGGCATGAATGTACAATATGCCCAAATGTGAACACTGGTGTATTTTGGGGAAAATAGACCTTGAAATTTGGGAGTTATAGTTGCTGGGATTTATAGTTCACTTAAAATCAAAGAGCATTCCGAACCCCACTAATGATATAATTTGGCCAAACTTCCCACACAGAACCCTCATGACCAACAGAGTATACTGTGTTTTCTGATCATCTTTAGCAACCTCTCTGACACCCCCCCCCTTGCGACACCCACGGGGGTCCCGACCCCCCAGGTTGAGAAACACTGATCTAGTCTAACTTCTTGCTCATTGAAGGATCTCTAGCCTAAACACCATCCTACATTTCCGTAGTGTCACAAGCTATCTGGTTACCTTTCATAAAGGTTTCACTTGACATTAAGTCTAGTCGTGTCCGACTCTGAGGGGTGGTATTAATCTCCATTTCTAAACTGAAGAGCCGGCGTTGTCCGTAGACACCCCCAAGGTCATGTCACTAGCATGACTGCATGAAGCACCATTACCTTCCTGCAGATTGATCTACTCGTATTTGCATGTTTTCAACTGCTAGGTTGGCAGAAACTGGGAGTCACGGTGGGAGCTCACTCTGCTTCCCGGATTTGAACCGCCGACCTTTCGGTCAGCAAGTTCATCAGCTGAGTGCTATAATCCGCTGCACCAATAATAATAATAATAATAATAATAATGTGGCATAACAAAGTTGCATTCCAATAGCGATGCCATCCCTGTTTTCCAGCTACTTTCCCAAGATCCTGAAGTTTTAGTTTCTTTTCAAAAATGATGAAAAGCAACAAGCAATGCAACACAAGTAGGTATTTGTTGCAAGGAGTGAATACACAACGCAGGACTCCTTTTCCGCAATGGGGATGTATAGGGTTTGTGCAATGTATCTCCATCCTACACTCTATTCCTATGGAAAGAAAGATGCTTTTCAGGCCAGCTCTATCTCTCTGTCTACAGCTTAGACCAGTCTTTCCCAACCAGTGTGCCGGGGCACACTAGTGTGCTGTGAGCGATCATCAGGTGTGCCGTGGGAAATTGGAACCTCCAGGAGGGGAGGGGGGAGAGTCTAGTGTGTTGAAGTATAAAAAACTAAAGAAACCTACCTCTATAAAGGCACAAAATTACAAACACCCCCTCCCTACCCGTTGTCTACTAGGTCTCTCCCTCTCCATGCATTGGGAAGACCCGCCTCCCTTTCCCCAAGTAGAGACCTCCTCTTGCCTCCTGGGGGTTCTGTGTGGGAAGTTTAGCCCAGTTCTATCATTGGTGGGTTTCGGAATGCTCTTTGATAGCAGGGGAACTATAAATCCCAGCAACTACAACTCCCAAATGTCAAGATCTATTTCCCCTGAGCTCCATCTGCGTTCATAGTTGGACATATTGAGTATTCATGCCAAGTTTGGTCCTGATCCAACATTGTTTGAGCCCACAGTGCTCTCTGGATATAGGTGAACTACAACTCCAAAACTCAAGGTCAATGCCCACCAAACTCTTATAGCATATTCTCTTGGCTATGGGAGTACTGTGTGGGAAGTTTGTGTCTTTCTGCCATTCCTGCCAGGATATCTATGTTGTGTTCAACGAAACAGGGCCAGATTTATACACTGAGTGTATAAATACATTTAAAAACATATTAACTATATGTATGACTGTGTTAGAGTGTCATTTTGTGTCATTTTGGTTGGTGGTGTGCCCCAGGATTTTGTAAATGTAAAAAGTGTGCCGCGGCTCAAAAAAGGTTGGGAAACACTGATCTAAGGCATTCAGCTATGTATGTTTCTTTGTCCAGAATTACTATCACTCTTCCTTTGTCTGCCACCTTTATGACAATGTTTGGGTTATTACCTAAATTTTGAAGTATTTTGATGTCAGAGTAGTTTAAGTTGGATTATCTTTTATCACAGGCAAGGTCTATTTTTCTCACTTCCCTTAGTTGTACAGTATATCTGGTAGAGAAGATGTATGGTAAGCAAAATGTTCCTTCAGTCTGATGGATCGAAATAAATTAGAAAGGTCCCTCCTTATATCCATATCATTACATCTAGGAGTATGCACAAAAGATAGTCCTTTATTCAACAAAAATATTTCCCTGGCCGATAGTACATGTTTAGACAGATTAACAACTATCTGTTGTTCTTTTTCCCTTTGCCCCTGGGAAAATTTACACCTTTATTGTAAAATTTCCTGTTTCTCAATGAGTAGCTAGATGACAGACCTGGTGTAGCAGAATGGTCTGAGTCTGCTGAGGTATTGCCCATAGAGGAAAATGAATCCAATGATTCTTGGGAGAAGGTTACCCTTTTGTTCTAATTACTCGACCTAGTAGACCATTTGAAAATTCTACCCTCCTGATAATCTTTTTCATCTCTACTAAATTTGGAGATTTTGATCTTTATTAAATCATTGTATAGGTTGGTGCAGTCCTTTTTTTAATCTTTTCAAGTTCTATGGGTGTGATATTATTACCCAGGGTTTCCTTGATGTTATTGATTTCAGTTTGGAGTTCCTCACATTCTTGTGAAGCTCTCCTAACAATTAAAGTCATCAAATCTAATGAGCATTTTTGAGTAATACCTTCTCAGCTCTTAGTAAAGTTACTATCTGAGGTGTAAATTCCTGGGGGGATTTGTACTCTTAAACCTCTGGGAATTAGGGATTTGCGAATATATTCAGCCAACGTGGATGCATTTAGCTGGACCCTAATTAATCTAAGTTCTTTTGATTCTAGATCATCCACTGTAGGACCCCCTGTTGTGTTAGTACTGGGGTCATTTATGTCTTCATTTGTGAATGAATTCCAATTTTGAATTATTTCTTCCCTTTGTTGGGAATTAAATGAAAAACAATGTTAGATTCCATATTCAGAAGCTCACCGGGTTAAACCTGTAACAACAGAGTAAACAACGAGCAGGCTAATATACAATACAAACAAACACAGGTGAGTTAAGCAAAGACACTAGGGCTGAAGTATCTAATGTATTCTGTCCATGGATAATAGTAAAAAGATTGTACATACGTTCTCAAAGTGCAATGTAATTCATCGTTAGTTACGGTAATCCAAACCGGGATATGGTATCCAGAGTCTCTAAATGGTAAATCCGTGTGTTGAAATAAAGTCCATAGAGTCCATCTAGTTCATAGTTGGGTGATAACCCGGTATGGTAAGCACAGTCACAAATGATCCACAGAAAGGCACCTTGGTGCAAGCAGTCCCAGTGTGGAGACGAAAAAGCTCCGAAGAAAGGATGTTCAAGGCATATAATAAATCATTTGTAGCGTCCAAAACATCATATCCAATGAATCATAGGACATAACCCTGCTCAAGCTTACCTACAACGCCCTGAACGGTTTGGGACCCGCCTACCTTCGTGACCGCATTTCCATCTAGGAACCGAGGCAATCTCTTCGATCATCTGGAGAGGCCCTGCTCTCGCTCCCACCCTCTTCACAGGCACGATTGGTGGGGGTGAGGGAGAGGGCCTTCTCTGTGGTGGAACTCGCTCCCTAAGGATATCAGACAGGCCCCCACATTGGCAGTTTTTAGGATGACCTTGAAAACGTGGCTGTTCCAATGTGCCTTCCTGGAATAAAGTAAATAACGTCCTGCTCTGAACAACCCTTGCAAAATGTCATCAGAAGCACTTTAATCACCTGTTGGGTTGTCTGCTCCACATTATTTTCTAAAAAAAACCCTCCTATGACACACATTCTACCTCTGTTCGCACCCAGTGTTATTTATTTTAAAATTTTAATAATTTACATCTGGTCCAGCCATAATGCTTTAAACTGTGTTGTTGTTGTTTATTGCTTATTGTAAGTTATAGTGATTGTTTTATTTGCTGTTGTGTTATTTTACTATGTGTTGTTGGGCTTTGCCTCATGTAAGCCCAACCCCTGAGTCCCTTCTGGGAAATGGCGGGGTATAAATAAAGCTTAATAATAATAATAATAATAGTTTACAGCATTGATTGCTCACATTTAAGGTATAGAGCAGGTGTTTCCTGAGGAACCCCAGTAGGCTGGTTTCGTATAGGCTTCACAGCTTGAGCTTCACCAGCCTGCTGGTTTTACTCTTTCTCCTCTTTGCTGTTGTTGTTGTTTTGCCCCCTGACCTCCTGGTAGGAGCATACAGTAGAAGGAAGGAAGGGGAAAGAAACAACCAATACACTGTGTGGCCACTGGCTGTGGATATCGAATTTTGCTCACCTAGGCTACTTCTACACTGCGTGTTGATCCAGATTATCAAAGAATATTATCCACATTATCTGCTTTGAACGGGATTATATGAGTCTACACCGCCATATAATCCACTTCAAAGCAAATAATCTGGATTGTATATGGCAGTGTAGAAGGGGCCCTACTCTGCAGGTAAAGGACTAAAGGCAGGCCCAGCTTTCAGCAGGTATGTCCAGTCTCCAGGTTCAACCTAGGGCCCTTCCACACAGCCCTATATCCCAGAATATCAAGGCTATCTCACACTATCTGAGTATGGACTCCAATAACTCAGTTCAAAGCAGATATTGTGGGATTTTCTGTCTTGATATTCTGGGATATAGGGCTGTGTGGAAAGGCCTCAGGGAGACAGAGAGCCAGACACAGTGGGTGAAGACAAAGAAGAAAGGAGCCGCATTCCACAGCTGCTGTGTGTACTCAGCAGCTTGTCCTCAAAGCACCTCTTGTGAGCAGCGGCGGCGGCAGCGATACAGCCAAGTTTCCCACCACCCACTTCACAGCCAGCCAGCTCTGGAATCCCGGCAATAGGATTCACTCAGCATCATTTTTGGCTCCATGGTTCTGGAGAGAAAAAAAGAGGATTTTTTTCCATCTTGTAGCTCGAGATTGTGAGCCAAGAAGAGGTTGTATGGGAGGCTGCTTGCCAAGGCTTAAGCCAGCTGTTAGAGTTCCAGATTTATGTCAGGCGGAGGGGTTGAAGGCATGATGGTAGCAGGTTAATTTTTAACACGAGGTCACTGTTTGTGCCTGCTTACACAGATTCTTCTTTCCTGGCTGTGGGAAATACCCTCCAGAGAGTTGATTTAGCAGCAGACCTCTGCTCATACTTGGCATTGCCTGATCCTCATGGCTCAAAGAATTCTGCAGATTTTTGAATTGAGCAGCTGCATATTCTGTTCCTTTCCTGCTATCTGTTCCAAGAATGGAAAACAGACACAGAGAGATGACCAATCCTGATAGTTGACAGGGCTAAAACAATGCCTGCATGTGCAGAGATGCGTGTATGTCAGTGGTCCTCACGATGCATGGGTTTAGACCTGTTAGCAAGGTACCTTGATTTGTGACTCAAAGTATTTCGCTGACCGTTCCGGGGGGGAGACGCCTACCCTAGAGAGGGAAACAGATGCTGCTGTTATGTCCATTTGTTTTGCATGTATTACAGGAGATTGGGATTGTTTCTCTTCACACAAGTGCAAATCTATATATCTATCTATATCTTCTATATCTATATCTATATTTGTATCTATATATCTATCATCTATCTATCTATCTACAGTATATATATCTGTATACCTTAATAAAACGGAATGTTTGCTTTATGCAAATGTGGCAGCTATTTGCATAAAGTCCTTTGATTGGCCAGCCTTGCCACTCCAAAATTCTATTAGCCAGCATCCCAGAATCCAGGCCTCTACATTCAAACAACAGGATTTCTTCCCACTGAGGGGAAAAATGTGGCAGCTATTTGCATAAAGTCCTTTGATTGGCCAGCTTCGCCACTCCAAAATTCTAAGGCACCAGACAGAGGGCATTGATTGCCACTGATTAGCCAGCATCCCAGAATCCAGGCCTCTACATTCAAACAACAGGATTTCTTCCCACTGAGGGGAAAAAATGCACCATCAACATTCCCTCCCCACTTGGCTCTGTGAAAACAAAACGGATTTCTGTTTTCTCCTCCCTCTCAGGTTTTAGAAAACGGCTGCCTGCCATTTGGCCTTTTAAAGTTACCAATTACCAGCAGAGCAGGCCAGAACATTACAGGCCCCAAAAGAGAGTTTAGGACAGGATGGGCCACGAATGATGGGATTTGCAGTACCTTCACCCAATTAACTTCCCAGAAAACACTGTATGCCCTACAAATCACAAACCAGGCCCAAAATTTACAGTACGGCTTCATTAACTTGATTTCCCTGACTAGGCCTCAGTTAATGGGACATTGTGTATGGCCTGAATTAACAGTAACCAACCTTGGCACACTGAGCCCCTATGACCCATGATTCATTCTACTGCAGTTTGGAGTAGGGAGGACCATGGATGATGGGACTTGAAGTACCATCACAGGTTATGAGATTTGTAGTAATTTCAAACTCTTCATTCCCCACAGACCAAGGCGGCCCTGAACCACAAGACCAAACTTGGCACACAGTACCCCCATGACCCACACTCCAACCTACTGCAGTTTAGTGGAGGATGGACCATGAAGGATGGGATTTCAAGTACCTCCATTCACTTCCCAAGCCCGCTGCGACCCTCATCCAGTGCATAATCATGACCACACATGGCACAAAAAGCCCCCATGACCTAATGGACGTCCTGATGCAGTTCGGAGGGCGGACCACGGATAATGGGACTTGAAGTACTCGGCTAGAGCGCGAGTGGAGGAAACTCCGCGACGGAGCCTCAGTATCTGCTTATAAGCTAGTTAAAGAGGCTTATGAGCGTGCTGTCAAGGCGGCCAAAAATGGATACTTTTCCGCCTTGATAGCGTCTGCTAGCTCACGCCCGGCCCAATTGTTTAAGGTAATTCGGTCTTTGACGACGGTCCCTACTGTCCCAAAAAATAGCGATCAGGCCCTCACTGCCGGTGCTTTACAGAGCTTTTTCACAGACAAGATTCTGTGAAAAGACCTTCCAGCCACGGTTGAGACAGTAAGAGAGCTTGAGACCCCGTGGCCCTCTGCCGGGCCCACCCTCGACCGGTTTCGGCCACTGGATGCAGATGCTGTTGATAGGATTGTGGCTGCAGCCAGGCCTACCACCTGCTCCCTCGACCCGTGCCCCTCCTGGCTTGTTAGATCTTGCCTGGAGGGTTACGTGGCCTCTGTTGAATATCATAAACAGCTCCCTTGAGCAAGGAGTCTTTCCAGAGTGCTTAAAAGAGGCGGTGGTAGCTCCATTACTGAAGAAACTGTCATTAGACCCTGCGGTTCCCTCCAACTACCGCCCTTTCGTACCTGGGCAAGGTAGTTGAGAGGGCAGTAATGGAGCAGCTGCAGTCCTTCCTAGATGATGCAACATGGCTAGACCCCTTCCAGTCCGGCTTCCGTTCGGGGCATGGGATGGAGACGGTTCTGGTCTCCATCACAGACCAACTCCGCTGCCAGCTTGACCAAGGCGGGTCTGCGCTGCTCGTGTTATTGGACCTCACGGCAGCGTTTGACACGGTCGACCACAATCTATTGACCCACCGCCTGGCCATGGCTGGAGTGAGGGGGACAGCCCTAAAATGGCTGACCTCCTTCCTCCACCAGCGGTCACAGTGTGTGAGGAGGGGCGGGGTGGTCTCCGAGGGCTCCTCATTAGTTTGTGGAGTTCCGCAGGGGGCCATTCTCTCCCCTCTGTTATTTAACATCTACATGCAGCCGCTTGCACAGCTGGTGCGGAGTTATGGGCTGGAGTGTCACCAATATGCGGATGATACCCAGCTCATTCTGAGGATGGAGGGCAGGCCGGGATCCGTCCCCGATGATTTCCAGCACTGCCTCGAAGCCATTACTGGATGGCTGCGAGCCAGTAGGTTGAGGGTGAATCCGGCGAAGACTGAGATCTTGTGGCTGGGCCGCCCGGGTGGGGTAGATGTCCAGCTTCCGACCCTGGACGGTGCGGCGTTATGCCCATCGTCTTCCGTGAAGAGCCTGGGAGTCCATCTGGACTCTCAGCTGACCATGGAGGCCCAGGTCTCTGCGGTCAGCAAGGTGGCCTTTTTCCATCTCCGACAGGCAAGGAGGCTGGCCCCCTTTCCTTTGTCGGCGATCCGGAAGCTCAAGCTGGTGCAGAACACTGCCGCCCGGCTCCTGTCTGGCTCTCCAGCAGGTTGCCATATAACACCTTTTTTGCAGGACCTGCACTGGCTGCCAATTGAGCACCGGATCGCCTTCAAAGTGTTGGTTCTCACCTTTAAGGCCTTGCACGGCCTGGGGCCAGCGTATCTGAGGGACCGTCTCACTCCATATTGCCCTCTGAGATCACTGCGGTCCGAGGATGTTAACTTCTTGGAGGTACCTTCGGCGAAGCTGGCATGGCTGACATCCACCCGCCGGAGGGCATTTTCTGTCATAGCTCCCACGCTGTGGAACGCCCTCCCGGCCGACACCCGGGCAATGAAGGACCTGCTCCCGTTCAGGCGGGCTTGTAAAACCTATTTGTTTAGGCAGGCCTTCGATGGGTAGGCCCGTGCGTCTTGGTTGTGCCACTACCTCAACTGTGTTGTTGTTTTTACTGTGTTGCTTGTTTTTAATTGTTCTTAACCTTCTGTATTTTATTGTGCCTTCGGCTCTTGTAAGCCGCCGCGAGCCTTCGGGAGTCGGCGGCATAGAAACCCGAATAAAAACTTTAAAAAAACTTTTTTTTAAAAAGTACCTCCACTCATTTCACCAGACCATTGCCAACCTCATCCAAACACTGATCAAGACCAAACTTGACACACAGAGCCCCCATGACTCATTCTACATTCTGGTGCAGTATTGAGGAGGATGGACCATGAATGATGGGACTTGAAGTACCTCCACTCACTTCCCAAGACTGCTGCGACCCTCGTTCAATGACTAATCAAGACCAACTTGGCACACAAAGCCCTCATGACCCACTCTACATCCTGGTGCTGTTTGGAGGGGGATGGACCATGGATGACGGGACTTGAAGTACCTTCACACACCTTCTGAGACTACTGCGACCCTCATCCAATGAATGATCAACACCAAACGTGGCACTGAGAGCCCCCATGACCCACTCTACATCCTGGTGCTGTTGGGAGGGGGATGGACCATGGCCAATGGGACTTGCAGTACCTTCACTAACTTCCTGAGACCACTGCAAGCCACATACACATCTAATAGGAACCAACCTTGGCACACAATGCCTTCCTCAAATAACCCGGGCACTGCCGGGTCCTCAGCTAGTATATAATAAAAGAGAATGTTTGTTTGTATGTATGTTTGTATGTATGTAAGTATGTATGTGGCAGCTTTCTGATTGGCTCCTACTGTGGGATTATTTGCATAAAGGACTCTGATTGGAAAGCCTCAGAACTCCAACATTCTAAGGCAGCAGACAGAGGGGATTGCTGGCCCTGAGAGAGTATTTGCATAAAGGACTCTGATTGGTCAGCATCCAAGAATACAAGCCTCAACATTCAAACAACATGATTGGTTGCAACTGTGGGAGAATTTGCATAAGTTACTGATCTATATTCCAACATTCTAAGGTGACGCAGAGGGAAAAGGAAAGGCCTCAGGCAGTCACTCACTGTGCCCCACGGCAATGACGGATCAGGACCACACTTGGCACGCAGAGGCCCAATGGTCCATTTAACAACCTGGTGCAGTTTAGGGCAGGATGGGCCACGAATGATGGGATTTGCAGTACCTTCACCCAATTCACTTCCCACAGAACATTGTCGCCCCTACAAATCACAGACTAGCCCCAAACTTGGCACACAGAATACTCATGACCCACTCTACATCCTGATGCTGTTCTAAGGGGGATGGTCCATGGATGATGGGATCTGCAGTACCTTCTGTTGCACCTCAAATTGTGGCAGAACCGCCTAGATCACACACACAAGCAGTCTCTGTAAATGTAGCTTTATTTAGAATAAAAGATAGTTCAAAGGTTAGAAGATGAAAGGCAAGTTCAAATCAGTTCCAAAGGTATATCCGAAATAGTTATCAAGCTGGCAATCAAGCTGACTTGATTTCCCCACGAAAAAAGAGTGCGTAGACAAGGCAAACCACTCCTGCGGTCGAACGTGAACTTGGAGTCCTGAACCCGAGTCCTTCCAAGCTAAACGTAGTTTCAGGTCTGGCAAAACCCCTCTCGACCCAGTCTAATAAAGGAATCTAACTCCTATGTGTCCACCGCACCCCCATCTTCAAATTCCAATCTTTGTGGGTAGTTCTGATGTTCACCCTCCTGTCGAAGCTCTCCTCATTAGAGCCTCCAGGTGCGGTGCTATCAGGATGAGAAACATCTTCCTCCCCATCTCTGGAATTCTTGCTTGAGAACGAGGGAGTAAAAACACTCTCTTATTTATTTATTTATTTATTTATTATTTGGGCTTCTATGCCGCCGACTCCCTGAGGCGCGCGGCGGCTTACAGTAAAATACAGGCAATAAGCCAAGGCCGTTCCTGCTCTCACTGCCATATTCTGAGTCAATATCCATTTCCTCTTTATTATCCTCCTGCTCATTAAGATCAGGCGGCTCTCCAGGAAGCCCATCATTCCTGACTAATTCACCTGGTAACCCATCATCCTCGATCTGTCGGTCAGCACCAGGCTGGAACACCACACCTTCACTCACTTACTGAAACCACTGCGACCCTCATCCAATGACCAATGCAGACCTAACTTGGCACACAGAGCCCCCATGATCCACTCTACATCCTGCTGCAGTTTGAAGGAGGACAGACCATGGATGATGGGACTTGCAGTACCTTCACTCACTTCCTGAAAATAATGTGACCCTCATCCAATCACCAATAAAGACCAAACTTGGCACACAGAGCCCCCATGACCCACACTCCCTCCTACTGCAGTTTAGAGGAGGGCACACCATGGATGATGGGATTTCAAGTACCTCCAATCACTTCCCAAGCCCGCTGTGACCCTCATCCATGACCCACTTTACATCCTGGCACAGTTTGGAGGAGGGTGGATCACGGGTGATGGGAAGTACCTTTACAAATTTCCTGAAACTGCTGCGAGCCTTATCCAATGACTGATCAAGACCAAACTTGGCACACCGAGCCCCCATGATCCACTCACTCTACATCCTGGTGCAGTTTGGAGGAGGATGGACCATGGATCATCATGTACTTGAAGTACCTCCACTCACTTCACAAGACCGCATCTAATGACTGATCAAGACCAAATTTGGCACACAGAGCCCCCATGACTCATTCTACATCCTGGTGCAGTATCGAGGAGGATGGACCATGGATGCCACTTCTTGATATAAGAAATAAGGGACATTTACGGGATTTTTCACAAAAATAAGGGACACTTCATAAAAACTAGAAACTCAAACATTAGGTATAAATAAAATAGTTTTATTAACAGAATATGATAATGATTGAAACTCACAAAAGAAACTGACTTACACCCTCTGAATAGTACATGGTATGTTTCTGCATGTTTTGTCATACAGACAAAACATTATTACAATTACCTTATTTTCTCCATCTGTATTTAGTACTTGACTTTGCTGACTTTAAAAGTGCACTGTCTAAACATTAAAATATAATAAATTTTATAAGACAGTACATTTTCATTATTATTATGTCAATAATTAATGATATAGTATAGTATAGTATGGGATACACAGCATTGGATAGTATTGGGATACACAACTAGGCCTATTTTAAGAGTAACTCTCAAGCAACCAGAAACTATCTTTATCCAACATGATCTAACATTCCCCTTGGGAATTCCCCTTGAAAAAGTCCTGTATCACCTCTTCCTTCCAACGGGGATGCAGGCGGGCACACACAAGCGCGCAACTGTCAGCCTGCGAGTTGGAATCACAGTAGGCCAGTACATTACAGGCCCCAAAATAAGGGACAGGGCCTGAAAAAACGGGACACAAATTTTAGGGCCAAAATAAGGGACGTCCCTTAGAATAAGGGACATATGGCAACCCTAATGGGACTTGAAGTACCTCCACTCACTTCCCAAGACTACTGTGGCCCTCATCCAATAACGGATCAAGACCAAATTTGGCACACAGAACCCCTATCACCCACTCTACATCCTGGTGCAGTATTAAAGAGGATGGACCATGGATTCTGGGACTTGAGACCACTGCGAGCCAAATAAACAACTGATAAGGACCAACCTTGGCACACAATGCCTTTCTCAAATAACCCGGGCACCGCCGGGTCCCCAAGCTAGTATATAATAAAAGAGAATGTATGTATGTATGTATGTATGTACAGTATGTATGTGGCAGCTTTCTGATTGGCTCCCAGCCTCTACATTCTGAGGGAGTATTTGCATAAAGGACTGTGATTGGCCAGCCTCGGCACTCCAACATTCTAAGGCACCAGACAGAGGGCATTGATTGCCACTGATTAGCCAGCATCCCAGAATCCAAGCCTCTACATTCAAACAACAGGATTGCTTGCCATTGAGGGAGAATATGCACCATCAACATTCTGTCCCCACTTGGCTCTGTGCAAACAAAATGGATTCCTGTTTTCTCCTCCCCCTCAGCTTTTATAAAACGGCTGCCTGCCATTCCGCCTTTTAAAGTTACCAAACACCAGCCCAGCACAGTAGGCCAGTACATTACAGGCCCCAAAAGAGAGTTTAGGGCAGGATGGGCCACGAATGATGGGATTTGCTGTACCTTCACCCAATTCACTTCCCAGACAACACTGTAACCCTACAAATCACAGACCAGGCCCAAAATTGACAGTAAGGCTTCGTTAACTTGATTTTCCTGACTAAGCCTCAGTTGATGGGACATTCTGTATGACCTGAATTAACAGTAACCAACCTTGGCATACAGAGCCCCTATGACCCATGCTTCATTCTACTGCGGTTTGGAGTAGGGAGGACCATGGATGATGGGACTTGAAGTACCACTACGGATTATGGGATGTGCAGTACTTTAACTCACTTCCTTAGAGCATTGTGGCCCACACCAATGACGGATCAGGACCAAACTTGACACACAGAGGTCCAATGGCCCACTTTACAGCCTGGAGCAGGTTAGGGCAGGATGGGCCTCAAATGATGGGATTTGCTGTACCTTCACCCGATTCACTTCCCACAGACCAAGCCCCAAATTGACAGCAAGGCTTTGTTAACTTGATTTTCCTGACTAGGCCTCACTTAATGGGATACTGTTTAAGGCCCGAATTGACAGTAAGGCTTCCTCAACTTGATTTTCCCGACTAGGCCTCAGCTCCTTTTGTATGGCCTGAATTGACAGTAACCAACCTTGGCATACAGAGCTCCTATGATCCACGCTACATTCTACTGCAGTTTGGAGGAGGGTGGACCATGGATGATGGGACTTGAAGTACCTCAATGGATTATGGGATTTGTAGTACTTTCGAACGTTCATTTCCCACAGACCACTGCGGCCCTGAACCAAGACCGATAACAGACTGAACTTGGCACACAGTGCCCCCATGACACAGACTACATCCTACTGCAGTTTAGAGGAGGGCGGACCATGGATGATGGGATTTCAAGTACCTTCACTCACTTCCCGAGCCTGCTGCGACCCTCATCCAGTGACTGATCAAGACCAAACTTGGCACACAATGCCCCCATGACCCACTTTACATCCTGATGCAGTTTTTAGGACAGTGGACCACGGATGATGGGACTTGAAGTACCTTTACTCATTTCCCAAGTGTCAGGTGTGGATCCCTGTGGCCTTGGGAATTCTTCAAGATATTGGAGCGACCTTACACCAAGACTGCTGCGACCCTCATCCAATGACTGATCAAGACCAAACTTGACACACAGAGCCCTCATGACCCATTCTACATCTTGGTGCAGTTTGGAAGAGGGTGGACCATGGCTGATGGGACTTTAAGTACCTTCACTCACCTTCTGAGACCGCTGCAACCCTCATCCTATGACTGATCAAGACCAAACTTGGGACACAGAGCCCCCATGACTCATTCTACATCCTGGTGCTCTTTGGAGGGTGTAATAGTGTTCGTCCAACAAAGTCTCATCAGCCAAAGAGTCCAGCCAAACAGGATCCTGAGGAAAAGATGTTTATTCAAACCTTGAGCTAGACGTTGCTCTGGTTTGTCTACCAGCCATGTGACACATACAATCATTAGCTTTTATACATTGCAGGTGTAACACAAAAGGCTGTGACTTAAAGGCACAGTCCACCACATCTCCCCTTCATAACAAAATGGTTACATAATAACTGCACATCTCATAAAAATATATATTTATAGGATTGTTTAAAAAACCATGTAGGCCATATGAAAGTTACAAAAAAAACACCCCACTCATTAAAACTTGCAAACCTGATTACATTAACATTACTAGACAGATAAGAAAATACAATTGTCTTCTTTGGGGCCAGAGGTCACTAGTACTTAGCCCACCGTTGAGGATGATCTTCACCACCATCCTTCTAAGGAGTATATGTTACAGGCTCGAACACTGGCCTGCCATACGATGTCACGTATGTTGGCTTTCTATCTGTTGTTATGTGTGCATAATTCTTGCTCACAGAGACTCCATGAGAACCATTCTGTGTTGTGTTTCTTTGAATGGTAACTTCAGGTGTCTGTTTCCGTTGTTTTAATTGCCGCCTATTACGCCGATATATACGACCTTCCATATTCTTTATTATATATGACCGAGGTTGTTCACATTTTTCGATCTCCACAGCAGGAAGCCATCCTTCCTTGCGATCATTAGATTGCATCCATACTAAATCTCCCTCTTTTAGTGGTTGAAGAGGTCTTGCTGTTTGATCATAAAAATGCTTTTGTCTTTCCTGAGCTCTCTTGGTGCACATTAATAGGAATCCTAGGACATAATAAGTCAGTTGTTATGGGGAGTTTATTTCTCAGCATTCTGCCCATCAGTATTTGCGCAGGCGAGTACGATAATCCTGTCACAGGTGTGTTCCAATACTCCCAACAATGCTGCATACAGATCCCCTCCTGCATTTCCTACTTTACATATAAGTTGTTTTATGGACTGAATGGCTCTTTTTGCCATTCTATTAGATTGTGGATATCCTGGACTACTAAAACACTGTTCAAATCCCCATTCTTTAGCAAATACCTTGAATTCTTGACTCGCAAATGGCATGTTATCACTCACCACAATTAATGGAGTTCCATGTCGAGCAAACAGAGATTTCAGCTTAATGATGACTGTTCTTGTTGTTTTATCAGGTAAGCTTACTATTTCTAGATATTTTGAAAAATAGTCAATCACCAACAGAAAAAATAATTGTCCTGTTCAAATATATCCACTCCCACCTTCTCCCATGGCACCTCCGGGATCTCATAGGATTTAAGTGGTTCCTTTTGATTATTTGGGGCAAAACTAGCACACACAGAACAACTTCCAACAGCCAACTCAATATCTTTAGACATCCCAGGCCAGAACATCAACTGTCTTGCTCTTTCTTTAGTTCTTTGAATCCGTTGATGGGACTCATGCAGCTGTGCCAGTACATTTTGCCTTTGGCTTTCTGGAATGATTATTCTTTCTCCCATTAAAAGAATCCCATCCCTACACCATAGCTGATCTTTAACTGGCCAAAAGGATTTTGCTATTGGCGCCACCTTTCTCATATATTTTGGCCATCCTTGGTTTAGGTATGTTTGAATCATCCTAAACTGGGGATCACTTTTTGTTGCTTCTTGTACTACACCCATTTTATCTGGGTGCATGGCTAAGGTGTTTACTTCATATATTACTTTCTCATCTCCAATCAGATTTTCCTGACTTCCAAGCAAATCAACAGTTGCTCTTGACAAGGTATCAGCCAGATACATAAATTTACCTGGAGTATATACATTATTAAGTTGATACTTTTGAAGCTGGAACAACATTCTCTGCAGACGAGCCAGGGCACTGCCTATTGTTTTTTTGTAAATTGATTCTAGAGCAGGGGTGGGCAATTCAAGTGTTTTGGACTTCAACTCCCAGAAATCCTAGCCAGTTTACCAGCTGCTAGGATTTCTGGGAGTTGAAGTCCAAAACACCTGGAGGGTCGGTAATTGCCCACCCCTGTTCTAGAGGCTTGTGATCAGTTTGAACTAGAACAATTTTACCAAACACATACTGATGAAATTTTTGTACTTTATATACAACAGCAAGCAATTCTTTCTCTATTTGAGCATAATCTTTCTCTGCTGAACTGAGTGACCTTGAGGCATAAGACACTGGCTTATTCTCCTGTAGCAGACATGCTCCTAAGCCATCTTTTGATGCATCTGCTTGGATAACAACTGGTTTTGTCACATCAAAATATTGCAGTACAGGTCCATTGCATAACTTTTGTTTGATAGAGTCAAAAGCATTCTGATACTCTGGCATCCATTGAAAAATTATATTTTTCTTTAACAAGTTTCTCAATGGTGCTGTCAACTCTGCCTCTTTTGGAATGTATTTTGCCAAATACTGTACTGACCCTAAAAACCTAAGCACCCTTGCCTATAATTGGGAGGCTTCATTTCTTGAATTGCCCCACTTTCTCCACGTCTGGCCTGACTCCTTCTGCAGTCACAATGTGGCCCATGTATTTAACAGAATCTACCCTAAACTGGATCTTTTCTTTGTTAAACTTGATATTCTTAACACGTGCTGTTTCCATTACCTGATGTAGAATCTCATCATGTTGTCTACTTGTCTCGGCTGCTATAATCATATCATTGGCAATCATACCGTGTTTCCCCGATAGTAAGACACCCCCGATTGTAAGACGTATCGGGGATGTCAGAGGGGTCGGCTAATATAAGCCGTACCCCGAAAGTAAGCCGTACCCCGGGCCGCCGCGTCACTCGGTCCCGCCTCCTCCGTCGCCGCCCAAACACTTGCCTTGAGGTGAAGAAGGGGAGCGCGCGCCTTGGAAGCAGCCAACCCTCCCTCGTGCGGCGGTCTCACACTCGCACGTCCTGCGAGGGGAGGGGGGAGGGAAGAACATGGCGGCGGGGCTCCTGCAGGTGTCGCTCGCTCTCCGCCTTTCGCTGCGAGGCCCTCCCTCGCCCAAAGGGGCCGGCTTTGGCGGAATGCCTCTGCTCTCCTCCCGGCCAGAAGCCCCTTCTCCCTGGGTCCAGGGGCAGAGCGGGCCCGGCTTGGGTTGGAGAGCGTGATCGCTCTCCCTGCGGCCGCCTCTTCTCGGATCGGAAGAGAGGCGGCTGAGGAGAGCCCTCTGCCGCCTCTCTTCTGTTCCCCGAAGAGGAGGCCGAAGGGGAACCCAGCGATCGCTCTCCCTGCGGCCGCCTCTTCTCGGATCGGAAGAGAGGCAGCTGAGGAGAGCCCTCTGCGGCCACAGGGAGAGCAATCGCCGGGTTCCCCTTCGGCCTCCTCTTCGGGGAACGGAAGAGAGGCGGCAGAGGGCTCTCAGCCGCCTCTCTTCCGATCCGAGAAGAGGCGGCCGCAGGGAGAGCGATCGCCGGGTTCCCTTCGGCCTCCTCTTCGGGAACGGAAGAGAGGCGGCAGAGGGCTCTCCTCAGCCGCCTCTCTTCCGATCCGAGAAGAGGCGGCCGCAAGGAGAGCGATCACGCTCTCCAACCCAAGCCGGGCCCGCTCCGCCCCCGGACCCAGGGAGGAGGGGCTTCCGGCCGGGAGGAGAGCAGAGGCATCCCGCCAAAGCCGGCCCCTTTGGGCGAGGGAGGACCTCGCAGGGAAAGGCGGAGAGCGAGCGACGCCTGCAGGAGCCCCGCCGCCATGTTCTTCCCTCCCCCCTCCCCTCGCAGGACGCGCGAGTGTGAGACCGCCGCACGAGGGAGGGTTGGCTGCTTCCAAGGCGCGCGCTCCCCTTCTTCACCTCAAGGCAAGTGTTTGGGCGGCGGCAGCGGAGGCGGGACCGAGTGACGCGGTGGCCGGGAGTACGGCTTACCGTCGCCCAATGTAAGCCGTAACCCGAAAGTAAGACTTAGTGGGGCTTTTGGGGGTAAAAAGAAAGTAAGACGGTGTCTTACTTTCGGGGAAACACGGTATATACACCTTTTATATGGCCAAATGTTTCTTGATTTTTTTGTTGAAAACCTCACTTGAAGATTTGAGCCCAAATGGTAATTGATTAAAACAATACCTTCCCCAAGGCGTTTTAAATGTACATAATCTTGATGATGCTTTATCAAGTTTTACCTGCCAATATCCATCTTTCTCATCTATTATTGTAAAGATTTTCTTTCCAGCTAGGTGACTTAGAACTTCCTCAACTGTTGGGATGGTGTAATGTTGTCTTCGCACTGCCTTATTTACGCAGATTCCCATTCTTTATTTCTGTGATGACAAGACTGCTCACCCAATCTGTGGGTCCTACAACTTTTGTTATCACTCCTATACTTTCCATCTGATTGAGGGTATCCTTTAACCTATCATGTATGGCAAAGGGCACTCTCCTACATCCTTGTATAACAGGAACCACTGTTGCATCAATGTCAGGGGCGGCCTCACCTCTCCTGGGGGGGGTGTAGGCAAAACTTATTTTTGCGCCCCCCCCCGGTGGCTCCTGGACGGCCTTGCGCATGCGTGCTGGCGTCTCGCGCGGCCCCGCGAGTGCGTCCCGAGCGGTGGCGCGCACGCGGCGGCGTCCCGGCCGGCCGCGCATGCGCAGTGGCGTCCCGCCCGGCCGCGCAAGGTTGTCCTGCCCGGCCGCATGCACGCCGGGCGGCAGCGGGCGCATCTGGCTGCGGAGGCGCAGCGGCGGGGCGGGGCGGCCGGCGCGGTGGCGCCCCTCCCAGTTCGCGACGCCCTTCCCAGGTACCATCGTCCTACGCGACCGCGTAGGCTGCGGAATGGGTGGGGCCGGCCCTGATCAATGTGTATGTGGTGATGTCCTTGAAATTCCCCAAGACCTTGAAATACTTCTGGGTATAATCTGAGCAATTTTCCTTGTGTTAATAACCCTTCTTCCTGTATCAGATCTACCCTCTGAACTAAACCCAAATTTTCACAAGCTGGTCTGCCTAATAATGGGGTTGTTGAGCAATCTGTCACATAAAACAATAGATTATACACCCCTTTTACTGTTGTACATTCAAACTCAACTATTCCCATGGGTATTTTTGTTCCACCATATGCTACCAGCACTACATTACTTTTAGACATTTGCTTTGAACCGGGTATTCTAGAAAATATACTAAATGGTAATACATTTGCTTCAGCTCCAGTATCTAGTTTAAAATTAATTAAACAGTCTCTTATGGAAACATCAGCATACCATCCTGCCTTGTTTGTTCCACCTGTATCGTTCATTTCTTTATCCAGCTTTCCTATCATCAGATTACTTACATTCAATTCAGGAAGGCGTTGTCTGGCTTGTGTATTGTCAGCATTGGTCATTCTTGACCTGCATAACTTGGCATAATGATTTTTCTTGCCACACTTGTTGCAGGTCTTTCCAAATGCTGGACATCTGTGATGTTCATGAGTAATACCACAATAACCACACTTATTTAGATTTTTCCATTTGTCACTGTGTCTTGACTCTCTGACTCTAAGAGCTTGAGTTTCAATTTCTTAATTTTCTCCACAGTTTTGTTGTAGTTCACATACTTCCTGCAATGTTATTGTCATAGTTCTCCGCTGAGCTCTAGTTATCTCATCAACCCGGCATATCTCCACGGCCTTCTCAAGCGTAAGGTCAGCTTCCTTCAACAGCTTTTCTTTCAGTCTTTGTTCCGTAATACTGAAGACAATTTTATCTCTTATGTCATTAATTGCGTTCCAAATTCACAGCTGACTGCTTTCAGTTTCAGGTCAGCAATAAATTGCTCATTTTTAACCCCAGGACTCTGTATAAGCACTCATTAAAACTTGCAAACCTGATTACATTAACATTACTAGACAGATAAGAAAATACAATTGTCTTCATTGGGGCCAGAGGTCACTAGTACTTAGCCCACCGTTGAGGATGGTCTTCACCACCATCCTTCTAAGGAGTATATCTTACAGGCTCGAACACAGGCTCCTCAGGATTCTGTATATGGTTCCAGAAACAAAATCTTTCAAAAACAATGTTCTTCCGAAGTAAAAAAAAGTCCTAAATTGTTCCAGAACCTCTGAAATACCTTTCGGGTTCTCCTCAGCAAAAACAAATGTGTTATATAAAGAAACTGCTTCCTCTCCCACACAATGTAGCAGGATAGCTATCTGCCGCTTCTTCGATACATTTTCACGTCCTTTTGCAGCAAGATACAACTGAAAAGCTTGCTCCCACCGTCTCCAGTTCTCAGGCATATTGCCTTGCATAGCAAGCGGAGGAGGCGGACGAAATGACTCCATATCTTAGTACTCCTTATCAGGGAACTCTAGCTTCCAAGTTGCAGCACACCAAAAACGGATCAGGGTGGACCACGGATGATGGGACTTGCAGTACCTTCACTCACTTACTGTAACCAGCACGGGTGACAGACCTGGACCATACTTGGCACACATAACCCACCTTCGACCGGTTCCAACCACTGGACGCAGAAGCTGTCGATAGTATTGTCACTGCAGTTCGACCTACCACTTGCTCCCTCGATCCGTGCCCTTCCTGGCTGGTGAAAGCCAGCTTGGAAGGGTTACGTGACCCTCTGGTGAATATTATCAATGCCTCCCTTGAGCAAGGAGTGTTCCCAGAGGGTTTAAAAGAGGCAGTGGTCACTCCATTGCTGAAGAAGCCGGGTCTAGACCTAGCGAACCCTTCCAACTACCGCCCAGTGTCGAATCTATCGTACCTGGGCAAGGTGGTTGAAAGGGCGGCAATGGAGCAGCTGCAGGCTTTCCTAGATGACGCAACTTGGCTAGACCCCTTCCAGTCTGGCTTCCGTTCGGGGCATGGGACCGAGACAGTTCTGGTCTTCATCACAGATCAGCTGCACTGCCACCTGGATCAAGGAGGATCGGCGCTGCCCGTGTTATTGGACCTCACTGCAGTGTTTGATACTGTCGATTACAATCTTTTGATCCACTGCCTTGCTGGGTCCGGGGTAAGGGGGATGGCTTTAAACTGGCTGTCCTCCTTCCTCCGGAACCGAACACAGCGAGTGAGGAGGGGCGAGGTGGTCTCCGGGTTTCCCCCACTAATTTGTGGGGTTCCCCAGGGGGCCATCTTTTCCCCTTTGTTGTTTAACATCTACATGCGACCACTTGCCCAGCTGGTGTGCAGCTTTGGGCTGTGACCCTCATCCAATGACCAATGCAGACCAAACTTGGCACACAGAGCCCCCATGACCCACTCTCCATCCTGCTGCAGTTTGAGGGAGGTTGGACTATGGATGATGGGACTTGCAGTACCTCTACTCACTTCCCGAGACTGCTGCGACCTTCATCCAATGACTACTCAAGACCAAACTTGGCACACATAGCCCTCTTAACCCACTCTACATCCTGGTGCTGTTTGGAGAAGGGTAGACCATGGACGATGGGACTTGCAGTGCCTTCACTGACTTTCTGACACCACTGCGAGTCACATAAATAACTGCTAAAGACCAACTAATACGTTTCTCAAATAACCCAGGCAGGGCCGGGTCCCCAAGCTAGGAGGAGTCCAAGATCTTTTTCACACGTACTGCTCTCAAGCCACGCGTCTCCCATTCCGTATCTTTGCATTTCATTTTTTCTCCCTAAGTGGAGTATCTTGCATTTCTCACTGTTGAGCTTCATTTTGTTAGTTTTGGCCCATCTCTCTAATCTGTTAAGATTCGCTAACTTGATGAAGTATGTGAGGCAGAGAGAGAGGCTGCCTCAGCGCTTCCCAACAACTTTCATAGCTCATTGGGAGCTTAAGCATCAATCTGTGAAGTCCCACATTCAAAACTCCTTCCTCTCTAGTGGCTCTTACCTCTTCTTGGCTTCAGGTTTTGGCAATTTTAAAATGCATGGCTTGCTGCAAACTCTCTTCTACAAGTTGCCAGGGTTTTTCTGAGTATACATATTTCTCTGGAGTTGAATGGTGAAAATCCCAATATATCTGGAATTCATGCTGAATGATATAAAATGTATTTATTTCTTTATTTACAGTATTTATATTCCACCCTTCTTGTCATGATGGGAACTCAGGGTGGATCACAATGCACACATACATGGCAAACATTCAATGCTGTTTTTAGACATACAAGACATACAGACAGATAGAGGTAATTCAGCATTTTTTCCAACTTCAGGTTATGGAAGTTGCTTGATTCCAGCCACAGGGGGGAGCTGTCTCTTCATCTACTATGATGCCGATCGTAGTATTTCCTGAATGCAGTGGGCAACATATGGAATAGTATGTAGACTTTGTAAGTAGACCACCACCCAGAATCTGAAAACTAAGAACATCTTAGATACGCCACAGAGTCTCAAATATCTGACAGCATGGAGATAATCTGTGGAAATTAAAAGGCACCAATGTGACGGAGGAGACTGAATGTTGGACTAGAACCTTGGAGACCAAGTTCCAAATCCCCGCTTGATCATGGAAGTCCACTTGCATCACCGACATGGTCTTCATCTCAGAAGAAGGAAAGAGCATCCCCCCTCTGAACAAACATTGCTGAAAAATCCCTGCAATATAGTCATCATACTTTGGAAACAACTTGAAGGCTGTCAACAATAACAAGCCACACGATCAGAGCTCAGTTGGATTTATTAATTTTTTTTGGTTCTGATTGCTACACTGGACAACAGTGCTCATTGTATATTGCAGGAGTGTTCTGGGAAATGTGTGTTTGTGCGCATAAACTCATGTGCTTGCTGTATTTTTGGTGTTTGCGTTGCTATGTACCTTCAGGTTAGATCCTATCTTAAACTTTTCTTGGCAAGATTTATCCAGAGATGATTTGCAGTTGCCGTCTTCCAAAACATGGCTTGCCCAAACTCACCTAATAAATTTCCATGGCTGAGCAGGGATTCAATCGACTGCCTCCCAGAGTCCTAGGGCAGTTCCATGCATGCATTAAACCCACTTCAGAGCAGGTTTAAGAAATCTGCTCCAAAGGGGGTTTAAATCCACACAGGCAGGGGGAAAAATGCTATCCCAAATACTTCCGGGATGATATGTGCCCCCCCCAAATAGGGGGAGCCAGGAGCGATTTGGACCCCCCTCCCCCTTTCATTTCGGGTATCATTGGTATGTTCCATCAGAAAGGAGGAGAAGCCAAATGGCTCCTGGTAAGTTTCCTTTTTGTTTTTTAGGGTTTTGTGGGGGGGTGTTGGTGCCCTCGCAGTACAGACTACTGTCTGTACCACCCCCTCAAAAGTTCTGGACTTTTGAGGGAGCAGTCCAGACAGTGGAAGTAGTGGGTTTACCCCGTGCCTTCCAGAATAAACCAACTAACAATTAAATTGTGACAAACCAGGGTTTTCCTGGTTTGTGGTGAATGAATTTGTGTTTCTCTGGGATGTCATCTGGATGCCCCCTTTTAAATGTCATCTGGATGCCCCCCTTTCAAAGGGGCTGCCTGTATGTGCCCCTAGTCCAACACTCAAACCATCACGTCATACTGGCTCTGCTGTGTGTTTTAGTATGATGCAGTTTGACATCATCTCGATGCTCAAAACCTCGCTCTTACAAGTATTGAGAACTTCAACTTCCAGAAACCACAGCTATCATGGCTCATGGTGACTTATTGTGGCAGGAAAGGGTGATGGCGATGGTGTCCATTCTCCACAGCAGACTGAGCCAAATTTAACCCAATCTAGCTGTCTAGACTGCCTTAAAGCAACAAGATAATTTCCAGCAAACTTCAGCATATCTCCAAGTTTGAGTGGAGTGGAGAAAAGTATTGCTTGCAGTTTTTCAAACTCTGCTTCTCCAGATGTTTTGGACTTCAGCTCCCAGAAGTCCTAACAGCTGGTCAACTGGGTGGGATTTCTAGGAGCTGAAGCCCAAAACACCTGGAGGAGCTCAGTTTGAGAAACTGCAAGCAATACTTTGCTCCAGTCCACTCAGCCTGGCTGGAAGGAAGATATAGAGGAACACCTTATTCCCAAAGATTATGTATATGTGGTTCAGGAGCGATTGAGGATCTTACACATTACTTACTACATTGCCCTCTGTATAAGGATCCCAGAAAGAAGATTCTAGGAGGGCTTCTGGAGCATAGGGTGGCTTGGCAGCAGACAGCAGTGATTAAGAATTTGCTAGCAGACTACTCTAAAGATATAACAATAAAGGTTGCCACTATTGCAGTGGCAGCGCAAAATATCCGTGCGAAACTAGTAAAATCCTTAGTGAAGGATGGGAAATAGCACAGGATGATACAGTGCGTTGTAGACATGACTGGAATTTAAAGAGTCAGTTTTAATGAGTTTTAATATTTGTACTGAAGTTTTATATTGTGATGTGTACTCACTAATATTTGCGCTTAATTTGTCATGGCCCATGGCTAGAACAATAAAACTTATTCACTGAGAAACACTGGGCTCAATCTTAGCACATTTTTATCAAGGCATCACCACAAAGCAAATCGGGAGTACTGCTTTACTGAGGGGGACTTTCCATTGGAAAATCCAATTTATGTGTCGTGATGTCTTGAAACTGGCCCTTTCCTCTTCTGCCCTCTAGTAAGTGGTGATTGATCGTCACTCTGAGATTTTGCCTTGTATAGAGGAGCTGGGAACCCAAATGCCAGTGTCGTGTGTCATTCTCTTCCTGGGTGGGTTAACGATCTCTAACCACGGGCTTGTGGAAGAACATCTTTAGAGCCAGGGTCCACATACAGGAATAGAGCAATAGCCATTGCCTGATTCCAGCAGTCGCTGTTAGGGCTTGAATAATTGATGCTGTCATTCCTCTCATGAAATGTCCTTCCTCTGCTCATGCAGGTTCTTCTGCCTGCCAAAGTATTGGCTAAGTTTGTCCTGGGCTCCAGGATAAAAAGCTGGTATGTTTTGGCAACAGGCAGGAGTTGGAACAGCTCTGTTTCTCATTTTGTTTCATTTCGAGTGGAATGTACTCTAGGGCTGGTTGGGTTCCTGACAAAGCAATTACATACCAACACAACCCAAATTTAGGGACTGTCGAAAAATGAGGCCTCAGCCTTAGAGAAGGGCAAAGACAAACCATCTCTGAGTATGTTTTGCCAAGCAAATCCCATAATAGGTTTCTTTTAGGGTTCTCATTAGTTGGACGTGATTGAAGGCACACAACAACAACAAAAACTGTTTTTCTTTTGAGGAGGAAGACGGGAGAGCCCCGGACTCAGCCTCCTCCTCGGTAAGGTAGTTTTTAAAAAGGAATCCAAATGGAGCCAGCTAGGTTTTCTCCCTCCTGCCTCTTGGGACGTAAGAGACGGAAAACCCCAGTCCCATCCAGTTCTAATGCAACAATTATTTATTTATTTATGTATTTATTTTGGGATTTATTATTATTTGCCCATCCCAGTTGGCTCTGGGCGATTTACAGTAAAACACAAGCTGAATGCCTGAACATCTAAAAACATCTAAAAACAATTAGCATCTAAAACATCTAAAAAACAATTGACAATCTAACAGTTCTCAGCCGAACGCCCTCTCAAATAGTCACGTTTTGCAAGCTGTGCGGAAATCTTTTAGATCAGGGATGACTCTGATGTAAGGAGGGAGGGCGTTCCAAAGTGATGGGGCGATCACTGAGAAAGCTCTGTGCCGAGTTGATGGGCTTCCTTAGGGCCTGGGACCTGTAGTAGATTTTGATGGTCTAAGCAATGTGATCTCCAGGGTTGACACGGAGAGAGGGGTTCCCATAGGTATGCTGGCCCTTGGCCATACAAGGCCTTAAAGGAACCAGCACCTTGTGAATAATACGAAATTCAACCGGATGCCAATGCAGTCGGTATAGGACTCCCGTGAGGAGTCTGGCCGCCGCATTCTGTACCAGTCGAAGTCTTCGGGTCACTGACAAGGGAAGGCCAACATAAAGGACATTACAGTAGTCAAGTCTTGAAGTTACTGTGGCATGAACTACTATGGCCAGGTCATCCCCAGACAAGTAGGGTGCCAGCTGCCTGGCCTGTCAAAGATGGAAGAAGGCCGACTTACTGACAGCGGAGACTTGGGCCTCCATTGTCAATAAAAAGCTTATTGAGCGTGCTGTCAAGGCGGCCAAAAATGTGTTCTTCTCCGCCTTGATAGCGTCTGCTAACTCACGCCCGGCTCAACTATTTAAAATAATTCGGTCTTAGACGACGGTCCCTACTGTCCCAAAAAATAGTGATCAGGTCCTTACCGCCGGTGCTTTCCAGAGTTTTTTCGCAGACAAGATACTGAGCCTCCGCCGGGACCTTCCTGCCACGGTTGATACAGTAAGGGTTGATTCTTAATCTTCATTAAGAAATATTTCTTGCGTATCCTCCAGCCTATATCTTTCAATGGTTCCACTACTTCCCACTTTGGCTCCGACCGAAAGAACATTGAAACATGTTGTAAGGCAATTTCTGTGTAGTTTTACAGAATAGTTGTTTGGATCCAAAAATTTCTTTACTGGTTCACAGTTGGACAGTATATGATTGGAAGTTATTACGTTGAGATAGTTCTGAAGTCCTTTCTGTCTTTCTGCTATAAATTCACGGTCCATGTTTCCAATCAACCTTTTGGGAGGAAGAGGTAGGCTAAGTGCAGAAACCTGTAAACTATTATTCAACAAATCAAAGTCACTGTATCGTCTTATAATCTGCCAACTATTTTCCATGGAAATTCCTCTTTGCACTCGAATTATGTATTCCGTGTGGGAGTGGAGGCTCTGGCTGGCCTCGACCACCGCGGCCAGGGGTGTTGTGTCGTCCAGCAGCACCTTCCCCGCCGGCGGCTTCTCCATGAAGGCCATGGCCCCCCGAGCCTTCCTCTGCGAGGACCACGCTTCCCCGCCAGAGCGACGACTCGATACAGTAAGGGAGCTTGAAACCCCATGGCCCTCCACCGGGCCCATTCTCGACCGGTTTCGGCCACTGGACACAGATGCTGTTGATAAGATTGTGGCTGCAACTAGGCCTACCACCTGCTCCCTCGAAACGTGCCCCTCCTGGCTTGTTAGATCTTGCCTGGGGGGGTTACGTGGGCCTCTGTTGAACATCGTAAATAGCTCCCTTGAGCAAGGAGTTTTTCCAGAGTGCTTAAAAGAGGCAGTGGTAGCTCCATTGCTGAAAAAACCGTCATTAGACCCTGCGGTTCCCTCCAACTACCGACCAGTGTCGAATCTCTCGTACCTGGGGAAGGTAGTTGAGAGGGCAGCAATGGAGCAGTTGCAGTCCTTCTTAGATGATGCAACATGGCTAGACCCCTTCCAGTCTGGCTTCCGTTCGGGGCATGGGACGGAGACGGTCCTGGTCTCCATCACAGATCAACTCCACTGCCAGCTCGACCAAGGCGGGTCTGTGCTGCTCGTGTTATTGGACCTCACAGCAGCGTTTGACACGGTCGACCACAATCTCTTGATCCACCGCCTGGCCATGCCTGGAGTGAGGGGGACAGTCCTGAAATGGCTGACCTCCTTCCTCCGCCAGCGGTCTCAGCGTGTGAGGAGGGGCGAGGTGGTCTCTGAGGCCTCCCCATTAGTTTGTGGAGTGCCGCAGGGGGCCATTCTTTCCCCTCTGTTATTTAACATCTACATGCAGCCGCTTGCACAGCTGGTGCGGAGTTATGGGCTTGAGTGCCACCAGTATGCGGATGACACCCAGCTCATTCTGAGGATGGAGGGCAGGCCTGAATCTGTCCCCGATAATTTCCAACGTTGCCTCGAAGCTGTTACTGGATGGCTGCGAGCCAGTAGGTTGAGGGTGAATCCAGCGAAGACGGAGATCTTGTGGCTGGGCCGCCCGGGTGGTGGGGATGTCCAGCTTCCGACCCTGGACGGTGTGGCGTTATGCCCATCGCCTTTCGTAAAGAGCCTGGGGGTTCATTTGGACTCCCAGCTGACCATGGAGACCCAGGTCTCTGCGGTCAGCAAGCTTGCGTTTTACCATCTTAGACAGGCAAGGAGGCTGGCCCCCTACTTATCCCGGAACGACCTGGCCACGGTGATCCAAGCCACGGTCATCTCGAGACTGGATTACTGTAACGTGCTCTACGTTGGCCTTCCCATGTTGGTGACCCGGAAGCTGAAGCTGGTGCAGAACACTGCCGCCCAGCTCCTGACTGGCACCCCAGCAGGTTGCCACATAACACCTATTTTGCAGGATCTGCACTGGCTGCCAATTGAGCACTGGATCACCTTCAAGGTGTTGGTTCTTTCCTTTAAGGCCTTACACGGCCTGGGGCCAGCGTATCTGAGGGACCGTCTCTCCCCATACTGCCCTATGAGATCACTTCGCTCCGAGGATACCAACCTTCTGGCTGTCCCCTCCGCAAAGGCTGCCAAACTTACCTCCACCCGCCGAAGGGCATTCTCGGTGATTGCACCAACGCTCTGGAATGCCCTTCCGGCAGATACGCGTGCCATCCATGACCTGCTCCCCTTCAGGAGGGCATGCAAGACCCACCTGTTCCAGCTCGCCTTCCAGGTGTAGGTCCTAGTGCTATGCGCCCCCCTGTTAGAAGAGACTTGTACTCCAGGTCGTTGTCTTTACTGCTGTGTTTTATTATGTTATTTTAGTGATATTTTAATGATGTTTTTATGCCCTGTTTTTACGCTGTTGCTGTTTTTTGTTGTGTTTCTCGGTGTTGTGAGCCGCCCCGAGCCCGCCGGGAGTGGCGGCATAGAAGCCTAAATAAATAAATAAATAACGAGTCAAAAATGACACCAAGGCTTTTGACGGTGGTAGCTGGAGTGAGAGGTTCACTGTCTATAGTGGGCAGCCGTGCCTTATCCAATCCAGGACAACCCAGCTACAAGATCTCCGTCTTTGCCAGATTCATCCTCAGTCTATTGGAGCGCAGCCAGCCTGTTACGTCCTCAAGGCAAGATGTGAAGTTATCGGGAACTGAGTTTGGTCGGCCGTCCATCCGTAGAATTATGCGAAGAAAGTAAAAATTGCCAATTTGGAGGGGGCAAAAAAGAGGATGTAACCATCACACAGCGACAACTATTATGTGGTATATTACATTACCTCAATTTCTCTCCCCTTCCACTTTTCCTTTTGTTCTCAGCTTATATTAGCTGTTGCAAACTGATTCAAAATAGACTTGTAGGTAAGTAACACACCATTGAGGCAAAGACAAGCGGGAGTTGAATATTGTCCTGTTACACAGACTGCGGCAAAAGCAAACTGCTGCAGTCTGTCCTATGTGAGTTCTTCCTCATTTACCATCTTGACTGCACTGCGATATTGTATGGCTGTTCATATATAGGTTTCCATCTATGAAGTGTTTGGGTATGGCACTTGTGCATAGACACATAAGCACATGTGCATGCACACACAGAGAATTATCTCTGTTAATGTGACTAGCACATCTCCAAAAACTAGCGTAGGGAAGACAAATGTTGACGAAATGAAACGAAGAGCCTTCAGCAGTATTTAACATGGGGTGGCAGAGATAATAGTAGTGGGAATGCATGGATTTTCAGAAGTCATCTCTCAACATTTTGGGGGAGGAAGAGGAGGGGGATTCATCTTTTGTGTGCGTCACATGCAAAGGCAGAACGAGGCACAGTTGCTAGGGCTTTTGGCAAAAGGCTTAATGCCTCCCTACTTCCTATTGTGCTCACGTTTACAGCTGCATGTGAGGGGTTAACAGAGGAAAAAAATTCCCTATGAAAATTTTGACTGCAGAGCTGCAGGCCAAAAGTACATTTGTAACCTCAAGTGGCCGCCTTGAAGACACTCCAGATCTGTCTAGGAGCTGTCTGCAACGAAAACCCTTTGATCCACTCACTCTCCTCTGGGGAGCAGACTGGAGTAATGGTACTAATGCCCCCGTGGCAACTGGTTTAGCTGCTAGACTGATGTAGAGAAGACTCCTCCTCCCTCCCTCTCTTCTTCTCTCCTTCTCCCAAGCTGAAAAGTAGCAGGTAAACAGGAGAGGGGGTTTTGTGGCAAAAAAGATGCCTTTGGGCCTTAACCCTTGAAATAGAGAGAGAGAGAGAGAGAGAGAGAGAGAGAGAGAGAGAGAGAGAGAGAGAGAGAGAGAGAGAGAGAGAGAGAGAGAGAGAGAGAGAGAGAGAGAGAGAGAGAGAGAGAGAGAGAGAGAGAGAGAGAGAGAGAGAGAGAGAGAGAGAGAGAGAGAGAGAGAGAGAGAGAGAGAGAGGAGAGAGAGAGAGAGAGAGAGAGAGAGAGAGAGAGAGAGAGAGAGAGAGAGAGAGAGAGAGAGAGAGAGAGAGAGAGAGAGAGAGAGAGAGAGAGAGAGAGAGAGAGAGAGGAGAGAGAGAGAGAGAGAGAGAGAGAGAGAGAGAGAGAGAGAGAGAGAGAGAGAGAGAGAGAGAGAGAGAGAGAGAGAGAGAGAGAGAGAGAGAGAGAGAGAGAGAGAGAGAGAGAGAGAGAGAGAGAGAGAGAGAGAGAGAGAGAGAGAGAGAGAGAGAGAGAGAGAGAGAGGAGAGAGAGAGAGAGAGAGAGAGAGAGGAGAGAGAGAGAGAGAGAGAGAGAGAGAGAGAGAGAGAGAGAGAGAGAGAGAGAGAGAGAGAGAGAGAGAGAGAGAGAGAGAGAGAGAGAGAGAGAGAGAGAGAGAGAGAGAGAGAGAGAGAGAGAGAGAGAGAGAGAGAGAGAGAGAGAGAGAGAGAGAGAGAGAGAGAGAGAGAGAGAGAGAGAGAGAGAGAGAGAGAGAGAGAGAGAGAGAGAGAGAGAGAGAGAGAGAGAGAGAGACTGAATCCTTTACAGGAGGTCTCTGGAGTGCTGGATTCAGAGGAATGAGTTATTTCCAGTCTTTTCAAAAAGAGAAAATGGATAAAGCATGGGTGTGGACAGGGGTGGATCTTAGTGGAGGCAAATTAAGCGGCCGCCTCAGGGCGCCACTTGGCCAAAGGGCGCATCCAGGGGTGCCAGCAGGGTGGGAGGAGGAGGCAGAAGCGCACGCCTTTCCCTTCTCCTTGCCTCGCCCTGCGCGCATCTCATCCCTCACCCTGTGCATGCCTTCCTCCCTGCCCCCGCCAAGGATGCCTTGTACAGGGCGAGAGAGAAGGGGGCAGAGGCGCCCGCCTTTCCGGTCTCCCTTGCCCCCTGCACATTTCCTCCCTCTGTTGCCGCTGCTGCCGCACCGGAAAGGGAGGAGGCCACGTGGGCGCCCTTACCTGGGGGCTGGGAGCAGGACTGAGTGGTCAGACGAGCCTGCCAGCCAGAGGGCACCTAGTCCAACCCCCAGGCCCTTGCTCCTGAAATTAGCCTAGACCTGATACACACATATTATATACATACATACAAAAAGAGAATAGGAAGAGGAGAGGGAAAAGAGTGAGAAGGGAGGAAGGGGAAGGTAAGAAGGGGAAAGAATAGGAAGGGGGCAAGGAAAAGGGTGAGAAGGAAGGTGTGAGGCCACTTCGATTCTTCAATGAGACACGCGGAGTCCTCCGGTAGATCCAACTGAGTTTATTGAAGGAACAACACCTGTAAAGCCAGAAGTGCTTTACTCCCACCACCATTCCACTTTTATACCCTCGGACCCCCCATGCCAACCCCTCCTCTACACATGTAATGTCCATAAAGGTTGCATCATTTCCCCCGGACACGCAAGGTCCAGGAAGGTTACATCACCCCCCTGGGCTGGTAATGTTCGTGAGGGTTGCATCATCCATTCTGGCCAGCTGTTCTTTGTTTAGTCTATGTCAGGACCCGGATCCCGCTGGCCTTCACCAAGGCCGTGGGCATCGGAGCCTGACAGGATCTCCTCCTCCACCTCGTCCTCCCCCTGTGGAGACAAAGCGGTGTTTTACTCTTTCGGCCCCGCCGGACTAATGTATCTCTTCAGGAGACTACAATGGAACGTAGGGTGGATTTTACCCATCCCTTTCGGCAACACCAACTCATACGTGACTTGGTTCACGGCACGGGCTACCCTAAAAGGCCCCAGGTATTTTGGACTCAGTTTGCGGGAAGGGAGCCCCAATTTGATATTCTGAGCTGATAACCACACTAGATCGCCCTCTCTATAGGCCTCCCCTTCCTGTCTTCTTCTGTCACCGAACCGCTTGTACGTGCGCTGTGCCTTCTCCAAGGCACCGGTTACCATTCTCCACTCCTTCTGAGCCCTTGAACTCCACTCTTCCCCAACTTCCTCTTCCTTCCACCTGGGGAGTTGGGGCAAAGGTACCACCTCCTGTCCATAGACAATGGAGAACGGGGTCCTACCTGTAGAAGAGTGTACAGACCCATTATATGCCATCTCTGCGTAAGGCAGTAGGTTGGCCCAATCAGTCTGTTGGCAATTCATATAAATGCGGAGGTAGCTCCCTAGGGATTTCTGCGCTCTCTCCACACCGCCATTGCACATAGGGTGATAAGCAGAGGTAAGCCCACGTTCCGCTCCCAGGGTGCTCAAAAACCTTTCCCAGAACTGTGCTGTAAATTGCACCCCCCTATCGCTGATGACCTGCTCCGGACACCCATGCAAGCGATAGATGTGTTGTACATACAACTTTGCCAATTTCTCAGCGGAAGGCAGCCTTGCCAACGGAATAAAATGGGCTTGTTTCAAAAACAGGTCCAGCACAGTCCAAATGTAACGGTAACCTCTGCTTGCTGGTAGCTCCCCTACGAAATCGGTGCTCACGTGTGTCCAGGGCCGGGTTGGTGTGGCTACTACCTGTAGCAACCCCTGCGGTTTCGCGGCAGGAACCTTTCCCCTGGCACACGCCTCACACCCCTGTACATAAGCTCTGATGTCAGCCCTCATCCCCGGCCACCAATACCTGTTCCGTAAGGCCAGTGTGGTCTTGGTAACTCCCCAATGACCTGCCGTCTTGTGGTCATGCCCTTGCTCTAACACCTTCTTACGCATCCCTTGAGGAACATAAAGCCTGGAACGGGCATACCACAATCCATCTTGTAATTTACATTCTTCCTGGTGAGTGGTCAACCATTCGTCCCCCTGGTAGTGCGCCTGCATTTCCCTTTGCCAATCTCCTGGTTTCGCTTCCCGTTTAACCTGGAGATCCCGAGCCTGTGCCCGCGTTTGTACTGCCATGCCCCATTGACTCTTTGTGAATACATTCCCTAGGCTGGGAGGAGGATTGGGTCCCATTGTGGGGTAGCGGGAAAGTGCATCCGCCACCACGTTTTCCTTCCCCCTAATGTGTTTGAGCGTGAAGTTAAACCTGGCAAAGTACTGCGCCCACCGGACCAATTTTGGGGATAACTTCTGTGGTGCTCTAAGGTATTGCAAGTTCTGATGGTCGCTCAAAACCTCAAAGGGGTGGGCCGCCCCCTCCAGGAAGTGACGCCATGACTGTAGCGCGCAGCTTCCTTCTCCCAAACTGGCCATTTACGTTCCTGCTCCCCGAATTTTTTTGGAGAAGAACGCGCAGGGTCTCAATTCCCCCTCCTCATCCTTTTGAAGTAACCCGCCCGCATACGCCCAGTCCGAAGCGTCACACTGAACTACGAAGGCCTTCCCCGGATCTGGGTGTAGCAAAAGGGGCTCACTCGTGAAAGCCCGCTTTAATCTTTTGAAAGCCTCCTGACATTCCTCTGTCCATGCTAAGGTTGCCCCCGGGGATCTAACTTTCTTGGACTCCCTTTACCCTTTGTCTTAAGTAACTCGGTGAGTGGAAGTGTAAGGGCCGCGAAATTCTGAATGAATGTTCTATAAAAGTTCGCGAGGCCCAGGAAAGCCTGGAGTTGTCTCCTTGTTTGTGGGGCCTCCCATCCTAACACGTCTTCCACTTTAGCCGGGTCCATTGCTACCCCTTCTCTGTTAATCCGGTAGCCTAGGAAGTCTATTTGGGTCTTCTCAAACTCACACTTACTGAGTTTCACATACAGCTTGGCTTGCCTCAAGCGCTCTAGTACCTCGCGCACCAACTTGACATGCTCCGCCCTCGTTTTTGTGGCAATGACAATATTGTCTAAATACACATAGACCCCTCGATATAGTAAGGGATGCAACACTTCATTGATCAGTTGCATAAATATACCGGGAGCCCCTGCCAACCCGAAAGGCATGACAGCCCATTGATATAACCCCAGAGGGCAGGAGAAAGCTGTCTTCCACTTATCACTGCTCTTCACCCGCACCATATGAAAAGCATCAATCAAATCAAATTTGGTGAAGTAATTCCCCCCCCCCCCAGTTGACCCATCAGGTCCTTGATGAGGGGCAAGGGATAACAGTTAGTAGTGCTTACCGCATTCAAACCCCGGTAATCTATGCACAGCCTTAAATCCCCACCCTTTTTCTCTCGGAAGAGTACAGGGGCTGTAATCGGGGACTCAGACCTTTCAATAAAACCCTTTTTTAAGTATTCGTCAAAATCTGCTCTCTGAGAGCCACCTTTTCTCGCAAAGACATGGGATAAATCTTTGGCTTAGGTAATGCCGCTCCCTCCTTAATCTCTACCCGGCATTCCACATTTCTAACCGGCGGGAGGCATCTTGCCAACACTGGGTTAAACACATCGGCGTAATCGAGGTATTCACTCGGAATTGCGATTTCCGCCTTGGCTACTTTCCCTTGAGCCTTGCCTCCCCCTTCCAGTGGGCGATCACAACCCGTAGTATCTGGTTTACATGAAACAACCCCCGATCACCAATTTATCTCGGGGTTAGCTTGTGCTAACCATGGCATGCCCAATACAATTTCATGTTTGCTTATGGGTGCTACTACAAAGTCAATAGTCCCATCCCAAGGCCCCACCCGGCCTTTTACCCCTTTGGTGCTCAGGGGGAACGGGCCCCCACCCAGAAAAGTGCCATCTAGCTGTGCAAAATGTACTGGAGCTGGCAAGGTTTGAATCTCGCACTCCAACTCTTTCACAAGGCTGGGGGACATAATGTTCTCTGAACAGCCACAGTCTATGAAAGCTTGGTGGGCTTCGTAGTCCCCTTTGCGATACAGTTCCAAACTTTTGGGGCCTGGACTCACCCCGACCTTCGGCTGATCGACCTTCTCTCCCTTGGCCCCACCGGCAATGGTGGGGCGTCGTGGCTCCGGCGCTCTTTTCTGCCAACACTGGGCTGCCAAATGACCCAGCTTCTTGCAAATGAAGCAAAGGGTCTTTCCTGGATTCCGCACGGCTCTGGACCTCCCCTCCATCACGGCTCGCCTGGGCTCCACTCGAGGTCTCCCCGTCGACTGGCTCTTACGGCGTTGCACCTGGGCTAGGATCCCCTCGACGTTCCCCGCCAACACGATCCATCCGTCGGTGTCTCCCAGGTCATCTCTATGGAGGCACCATTCCAATATGTCTTTCCTCAGGCCGTCCTTATAGAGTTCAAGTAAAGTGGCCTGGGACCATTCGGCCACTTTACCTGCCAGGAACATAAACTCCTCTGAGTACTCCGACACCGAACGGGAGCCCTGCGACAAGCTACATAGCGCCTCTTTGACTTTGACCGTTCCAGGGGGTCTCTGAAACGGTTCTGTACTGCTCCCAGGAAGCCCCGCACGGTACGCAGGCAGGGGTCTTGCCGGTCGTGGCACTGCACATACCACTCCGCCGCCCGACCTTTGAAAGCAGCTCCCACCGCTCTGACTCGGCTTGCTTCGCTAGGGTACAGGTATCCATAATCTTCCATGTGGTCCCTCACGGTGGCCACAAAGAAAGCTACCTTGCAGGCTTCTCCCTCGAACTCTGCCCTTAGGGGTTCCTTCCTTGGCCTGGCCCAAGGCTCCGGGCCCTGCCAGGGTGGCTCAGCTCCTCCCTCGCTCCAGCCAATCCCTTCCAGGGCCTCGGGGGAGTTGCCCCTCCAGCTGCCGGATGCCTCTCCCCATTCCAGCCGAGGTTGCTGGCCGAACTTTGGGGTCTATGGAACTTTGGGATCTATGGCTCTCCCACTCGTCCTCTTCTGGGAGGGTTCCCATACCGAACCCCACGCTAAAGGGTCTCTTAGGCCTGGTGACCCAGACTCCGGCATCCTCTTCCTGGCCCCATACTGTAGAAAGGCTCGGACGTCCTTTCCTGTGCGGCCCCGCGCCGAGCCTCTCCTCACCCATCCAGGTATAATAGGTGAAATCTCCAGGTCCCAGGGCGCTCCACGCCGACTGGCCCCTCTCCTCCGTCATCTGCTCTCGCTTGTCCATTTCTCAGGACATGTGGCGAAAGGTAGTTTCCATGGCCTCCATCCGGCACTGCAATACCTCCAACTCTGTTGGCGAAGGTGGTTCAGCAGTCTCGCTTCCTTGGGAAGACGGCCCCCTCTTATTCCAAGCCGTACTTTCTCGGGTCGCCTGGGAGCCCACCTGAGCCGACGCACTCCAAGCCGCCGCTTCTCTGGGCCCCTCTCCGATCCCTCGGGAACTCGCCTGAGCGGACGCGCCCCATGCCGCCGCTTCTCCGAGTTCCTCTCTGGCCCCTCGGGAACTCGCCTGAGCGGACGCACGCCAAGCCGCCGCTTCTCCCTCTCCGGCCCCTCAAGAGCCCACCTGAGCCGACGCACGCCAAGCTGCCATTTCTCCCTCTCTGGCCCCTCGAGAGCCCACCTGAGCCGACACACACCAAGCCGTCGCTTCTCTGGGTTCTTCTTGGGCCTCTTGGAATCCCACCCGAGATAACGTAATCCATCGGTATTCCTCTGGAGTAAGGTTCCACATCCCCAGATGCACTTCCTTCTCCATCCTCAGCCTCTCCGATCCTGGGAAAGCTGAAAAGGACTTCTGGCTTCTGTGAGGCCACTTCGATTCTTCAATGAGACACGCGGAGTCCTCCGGTAGATCCAACTGAGTTTATTGAAGGAACAACACCTGTAAAGCCAGAAGTGCTTTACTCCCACCACCATTCCACTGTTATACCCTCGGACCCCCCGTGCCAGCCCCTCCTCTACACATGTAATGTCCATAAAGGTTGCATCATTTCCCCCGGACACGCAAGGTCAAGGAAGGTTACATCACCCCCCTGGGCTGGTAATGTTCGTGAGGGTTGCATCATCCATTCTGGCCAGCTGTTCTTTGTTTAGCCTATGTCAGGATCCGGATCCCGCTGGCCTTCACCAAGGCTGTGGGCATCGGAGCCTGACAGGAAGGAAGGATGGGGAATGTACAGACCCACACAAAGAATAGGAAGAAAGGAGGGAAAAGGGTGAGGTGTCAGATGTGGATCCCGCGGCCTTGGGGAGCCCGCGGGACTTGCAATCTGACGTAGCCAAAACAAACGCTGGCTGAGCAGCGGTGGATGATGCAAGCCTGGGAGGGATTGCTGGCTCATGGGATGATGTAATCTCCTGGGTTCTGCTGAGTCAGTAGGAAGTGATGCAACTCTCCTGGACATGGGTGATGGCTCATGGGATGATGTAATCTCCTGGGGTTCTGCTGAGTCAGAGGGAAGTGATGCAACTTTCCTGGACATTGCTGGTGAAGGGAAGGGAGGGGGTTTAGTATATAAGGGAGGTGTGGGTGAAGGAAAGGTGCTTTGACTTTACAAGTATTGATCCTTTAATAAAACTTGTTGGACCGACCAGAGGACTCTGCGTGATTCTTCAAGATATTGGAGCGACCTTACAGTGAGGGCCCTTCCACACAGCCCTATATCCCACAATATTTGCTTTGAATATCTGAGTCCACACTCAGATAATGTGGGATTTTCAGCCTTGATATTCTGGGGTATAGGGCTGAGAAGGAAGGAAGGGGAATAGATATAGACACACACACAGAGATATATATGTATTGGGTGCATAGACAAATTTTGGCCCTCCATGTGTTTTGGACTTCAACTCCCACAATTCCAAACAGCCAGTAGGAAGTCCAAAATACCTGGAGGGCCAAAATTTGTCTGTGTCATGCCCAAGACACTTGATAAACCTCCCTTAGTAAACCACAGAGTCCAACTGAGGTGCAAAGGTTTATCTATATATATAAAGGAACAGTCGTCATATGAAGACTACCTCAAACAGAGAAACCTTACAACGCAGAAACACAAAACTTGCCAACAGAAATAGGCCTCAAGCAAGGTACGTTTGTAGCAAAGAAACTTTCCCCCCCAAAACCTAAAAGGCCCCCAAAACAACGAGTAAAAATAAAACTACATTTCCCAGCATCCTCCGGGGCGGCCAAAGACTCCCCCAGCCTCTACATTTTGACAACATGATTGGCTGCCAATAAGGGCGGATTTGCATAACTGCTGTACTGGCCAGCCAACATGAACATTCCGACCCATAACAAACTGTCAGATGAGTGCCACAGCCTCCTCCAACACTTTCAAATCAGAAGACCATGATGGAGATCAACACCATTCAAGGGGAGCTCTTCTTCCTTTCCCAAAAGATCTCCTGTGGCTTGGAATTCCACATTACTAAGAGGACCATCCAGCAACAATGGGGTTTGCCAAGGAGGGTGCTCCAGCCCCTCTATATGCTGGCTCCAAGGGATGGAGGTCATCACCAAGTACCTTCTGATGCCCAGCGCTGGAAGAGCTCCCTCAGATGGCCTGTCCATAAGGAAAGCCTCATCGGACATCGACCAATGGGTGCAAAAGACACAGAGCAGGACATCTTGAAAAAGAGAGGAGCAGAAAGTAAGCTAGACATGAAGATCTTGAGAAAGGTGGCTAAAAAGGATATGGAAAGGATTTTTAACAGTCCCCCAACAGACAGTGGACGCACCTGTGAAGATAGAGATCCCCTGACAGGACAAGCCCTCCCCAAGCTGATCCGTCCTGGCCATGGTACAAGTCAAACCCGAAGGACTGCAGGCAAAGAGCTGAGGCACAAACATAAAACACCCAATTCACTAACAACAATTCCAACCCTTACATACTCAGACTTTCTCGCATCTCCTAAATAGGGCACAGCAACGCGTGCCGGGTACAACTAGTTTAGAATAACTGGCTAAAGGAAAGAGACTAGAAGTCAATCTAAAATGCCTTAAGTAGCACCAGCAAAATAGCAGCAATTGATTATAGTCCCGTAGTAATCAGGATCCAAAGCAGAACAAAGTCTTTGTGCCCAAGCGGGCCAAATCCAAAGAGGGCAATAAACAAGCTTGGCAGGCAAAAGTTCTTAACAGGAAGGCCCAATGGCCTATTCAGGATTCCATAGTCTTGAAGATGCAAAGTTGGCTTGAGATGGGGATGAATGCTAAGGCCCAGGGTTTTATAGTTCTTTAAGGCTTTGAAGCTTTTGACGTACTTGCGTCAAATGTCAGTTCACACAGGATGGATCCCAGCTGCTGCTTAGATCTCCTCAGCAGCAAGGTATGTAAACCCAATTAACTCTGGACATCTGGGCAAACAGGAGTCGCCCCATCTCCGATCTCTCAGCACCTCTGCTTATCGGCTTGAACAACAGTAGCGGCCTTGTTTCACCCTGCCTGCCTTGCAGTTGGTTTGCAGGAGAAAGGCATACAGGCCTGGCTGGCATCTTAATGCCAACATGGCTGAAGTTTGGTTCTAGGGAGACCAAGGCCTGGGGCCTGACACCATGCACCCCATATATATATATATATATATATATATATATATATATATATATAATTTCTGTGTGTGTGTGTGTGAGAGAGAGAGGGAGAGGGAGAGAGATTGGTTGGGGGGGGGGGCAAAATACTGTTCACTTACCATTTAAAATTACCTAGGTCCAGCCCTGGGTGTGGACGTGTGTGAGAGAGATGCATCTTCTGGGTTTGAGGGAGGAGGGTGTGCTGCAGTCAGGTGCACTTGACCAGTTGTGTATCTATTGTGGGCATCCCAGTAACGTATAAATTTGTTAGATTATAACTTCTGTAGCCACCGTGGTGATACCTGTATTGAACAGGGGATGATGGATGAGCACCCGGTTGAGAGAAAGTGGTATCATGGGGTTGCCTTTGAACAGGGATGCTCACACTTTTCCAGCATGCGAGCTACTTATAAAACAACCAAGTCCCAAAGATCTACTTATAAAACAACCAAGTCCCAAAGATCTACCTACCCACTACTCAGAGAGCCATAAAAGCAAAATATTAGGACATTTATTTCAGTGAGAGCCATATAATATATTTTAAGACTGAATTCAACTAAATGTGAGTATGATAAGCCCCTGAGCATTCCTCACAAATGGCATGGGAACTATACACACTGTGCCTGCGATCTGCCTGCGATCTACCAGGACGCCCTTCGAGATCTACCAGGACACCCTTCAAGATCTACCAGTAGATCACGATCTACCTAATGAGCACCCCTGCCTTTGAAGAATGTTTGGAAGCTTCAAATGGTCCAGCGGGCAGCAGCCAGGTTGCTAACAGGAGCAGCACTCAGGGAGCATACAACTCCTCTGTTGCACCAGCTCCACTGGCTGCCAGTTTGCTACCGAGTACAATTCAAAGTGCTCTCCTTAATCTATAAAGCCCTAAACCAGGGGTGCTCATACCTTTTCAGCATGGGAGCTACTTATAAACAACCAAGTCACAAAGATCTACCTACCCATATTTTGATAGAAGAAATAAGGGACATTTATGTGATTTTTTGCAAAAATAAGGGACACTTCATAAAATGCATCCAGACAAGAGTACCTTCTCCCACCCTGACATCATTCCACAGATATAAACAGGCAGAATGAAAGCATGCAGACCTTGAAGCTGCAAGGCCATTCAATGCTGATCAATGTGGCCAATGGGACATTCAAAAATGCATCTATACAAGAATTCCTTCTCTCACCCTGACATCATTCCACAGATATAAACAGAGAGAATGAAAGCATGCAGACCTTGAAGCTGCAAGGCCATTCAATGCTGATCAGTGTGGCCAATGGGACATTCAAAAATGCCTCAACTGCCATTTGCTCCCAGTCTGGGTGGGGAGGTGCTTTTCTTTTCGGTGGAAGGCAGGCGAGAGGGAAGCGTGCGCGTGGAGGAAACCAGCCAGCCAGCCGATCAGGTGCGAGGCGCCTAGGCTCCTTGGATTGCCGCTTTCCTCCTCGCGCCACAAGGCCGCCCTGGTGTATTGATGTGCTTGGAGGCGCCGGAGGCGCTGCTCCCATCTCTGTCCCTGTCGAGGTGCTGGCAGGAAACTGGACCTCGCCGCCTCCGCCGCCTCCAGCTTCAGTGTATTGATGTGCTTGGAGGCGGAGGCGGTGCCGAGGCCCAGTTTCCCGCCAGCGCCTCGCCAAGGACGGGGATGGGAGCAGCGCCTCCAAGCACATCAATACATCAGGGTAGCCTCGTGGTGCGAGGAGGTAAGAGGCAATCCAAGGAGCCTGGGCGCCTCGCACCTGACTGGCTGGCTGGCTGGCTTTCTCCGCGTTCGCGCGCGCACTTCCCCCTCACTTGCCCTCTGCCAAAAAGAAAAGCGTCTCCTCGCCCAGACTGGGAGCAAATGGCAGGCGGGGCTACTGACAGGGCCCTCCCTCCTTCCCGCCCTCCCTTCCTTCCGCACAAAGAAAGGAAGGAAGGAAGAAGGAAGGCAGGCGCCCCAATGCAGCAGAAACAGCAGGGAAGCCTCTGAGGGAAACCAGTGCCGCCTCCTCCAGCTGCCTGGCCCCCCTCTTTGCACCAGGCTTAGTTAATACCATTGGAGGGAAGCGCCCCTCTGAAATCTGGCTGCGATCGACCAGCTCCAGGTCCGCGATCGACTGGTTGATCGTGATCGACCTTGTGAGCAGCCATGCCCTAAACGGCTCTGGCCCAGCTTACCTGTCCAAACGTATCTCTCCTTATGAACCATCCAGAAATTTAAGATCATCTGGGGAGGCCCTGCTCTCGATTCCACTTTCCTCACAGGTGCGCTTGGAGGGGACGAGTGACAGGGCCTTCTCAGTGGTGGCCCGTTGGCTGTGGAATTCCCTTCCCAGGAATATTATATTGGCCCCCTCCTTCCTGACCTTTCGGAAAAGAGTAAAAACCTGGCTCTTCAAGCAAGCTTTTGGTAATATGGCGCAATTGCATAAATACAGTAACAAACATGGAACAGCTTAGATGATGCAGATGGATAAGAAGTCAAACTGGCAGACATTAATTATTATAGTTTTAATTGGTTTTTATATGCATTTTTATTATGTGATATTAAATTTTTAAAATTGATATGTACAGTATGTATGTATGTTTATGGCATCTAATTGTTGCCAGTCTCTACACCGCCCTGAGTCACCTTTGGGATAAAAAGAGCGGGATAAAAATGCTATATCTATATATATAGTATATATATTTCCCAGGTGCAAGTCTCTCTATAAGTTTGTTTCCGTTACTAATTAAAACAAAGGCCCGCATTGGAGCTTGTTAATGCCCTACTCTGGTTGGGACTGCCCATTAGATTTTAGCCAAGATTTTGCAAATAGAGTGTTTTGGATGAAACGTCAAAACAGAAATGCAGGGAGGGATTTCTGCCAGGAGAGGAATAAGACAAAGGAGGGCAGCAGGAAATTAACAAGATTAAGTAATTAGAAGGAAGCACAGGTGAAAGCTACTTTGTAAAAGGGAGCCTATTTTCTTCTAGGCTGGGGTTTGGGGATACGATTTGAAGGTGAAGCAGTGATTTTTGTCTCCTTCAAAGCTTGGAAAAGTTAATTGTTTGCACATAGTCCAATGTGAGTTAATTGTTTGCACATAGTCCAATGTGGGTATTCTGTGAGTTGTAACTGCAATTCGTTGGACCTTGACATTTTCCCCTACCTGATATTCCTATGGTCATTTCCTTTTATTCCAATACTGATCAGTTTGGGATGGACAAGTAACATCCGTTTTCACACAGGAGGACAGACAACATATGCCTGCAGCTGAGTCAGTTTTTTCAGGGAGGGAATTAAAAGAATTAAAACAGATAGAGATAAACAAGGAGGATGTTCTCACATGCCTTACTAAACTAAATGTCAACAAATCACCAGGTCCAGACGGCATCCACCCCAGAGCTCTTAAGGAACTCAAGTGTGAAATTGCTGAACTTCTAGCTAAGATATATAACCTTTCTCTAAGATCAGGCACTGTACCCGAGGACTGGAGGGAGGCAAATGTAACTCCGATCTTCAAGAAAGGATCCAGAGGTGATCCAGGAAATTATAGACCAGTCAGTTTAACCTCAGTTCCAGGCAAAGTGATGGAAACTATTCTTAAAGAAAATATAACTAGGCACATAGAAGAACAGCCATTGCTGAAAGACAGTCAGCCAACTGTCTCTGTGAGGAGCAGTTTAAGCAGACTACTTGCAAATAAGAAAACAGAAAATAAATAAAGGAGAAAGAAAGGAGCACTGGTAAGTTCCTGGGTAAGTTTGTTGTTTAGCTTCTAGTATTGTTAGCTGCTAGTAGGTATTTCTTAGCAGCCCTCACGCCTATCGGCGCGCAATACAACATAAACCTGTAACAAGTAATTAAAAAAAAGAAATATCCAAAGACTTGTAAAAAAGTAAATCAAGACCAAAACAAACAGTAAATCTACAAAAAGGAAAAAAAGTCAAGTTATCTAGAATAAAGGAGTCAAATTATAAAAACATATTAACAAGAAATGGAGGTAGTCAGCCAGCAGTGGGAGGGGGGCTTACCAGTGTTTTGCATTGAGTGTCACATGTATGACTATCTGCCTGCTAGGTAGAAGTCTTGGGTGTGCATTCGCTGCAGCGAGCTCCTGGCTCTCAGGGAACGTGTTCTTTCCCTTGAAGCCAAGGTAGCAGACCTGGAGAAGCACAGAGAGGAAGTGAGGCAGGAGGAAGAGATCTCCAGGGATGAAATAGGAGCATCCCACTCCGTTCTGAGCAGCCCTCCAGCTGCTTTGGAAAATGGGGGTCTTGGGCAGGGAGGACATCAGTCTGAGGAAGAGGGACCGGCTCCCTTAGTTGGGACCCCTTCCTCGGAGGATGTGCCCATATCCTCTTGCACCGAGGATACTTCTCAACGGGTGGTAGGAGGGGGGCTTCTTGTAGTGGGCGATTCGATTGTCAGGAACATAGAAAGCTGGGTTTGTGATGGATGTGATGACCGCATGGTAAATTGCCTGCCGGGTGCAAAGGTTGCGGACATCACGAGGCATCTAGATAGGCTGGTAGATAGTGCCGGGGTGGAGCCAACAGTCGTGGTACACGTCGGTACCAATGACATTGGGAAGGCTAAACGGATGGTCCTGGAAGCCAAATTTAGGTTGCTAGGTAGAAGATTAAGGTCCAGGACCTCAAAGGTAGCATTCTCGGAAATTCTACCAGTTCCATGCGCAGGGACAGCCAGACAAGCAGAGCTCAGGAGCTTCAATGCGTGGATGAGGCAGTGGTGTCGAGAGGAAGGGTTTAGATTTGTTAGGAACTGGGGAACATTTTCGGGAAAGCCAAACCTTTACAAAACATAAGAACATAAGAACATAAGAAGAGCCATGCTGAATCGGGCCTCAGCCCATCTAGTCCAGCATTCTGTGTCACACAGTGGCCCCCAGTTGTACACGGGGATCTCTAGGAGAAAGGAGGGCAAAACCCTCACCTGCTCCCGACCCCCCACAACCAGTACCCGGGGAAATCTTGCCTGCCTCCATCAACACAGAGGTGGCACTTGGATGTCCATTTCAGTAGCTACTGAAAGGGACGGGTTACACTTGAAAGAAAATGGAACCAGACTGCTGGCAATTAATATTAAAAAGGCTTCAGAGCAGCTTTTAAACTGATTCCTAGGGGAAAGTCGACAGGAGCTGGGCAGCTTCCGGTTCGAGAGGGTGAAATGCCAAGTATGGAGGATGAAATTTACACACAAATGGCTGAGTCAACAGAAAAGATAGAAAGTAGTCAAGAGGTAGGACATGGTAGGCCTTCTACAAATTCTCATAAACAGCCAAAGTTGAAAGGGCACCAGAGCAATAAATATAAATGTCTGTACGCAAACGCTAGAAGCCTTCGAACAAAAATAGGGGAGTTGGAATGTTTGGCAAAAGAAAAAAATATTGATATTATTGGCATAACAGAAACCTGGTGGACAGAGGAAAACAATTGGGACACAAAAATTCCAGGTTATAAACTGTACAGGAAAGACAGGAGAGGGAAAAATGGTGGCGGTGTGGCCTTGTACATAAATGAAGAGCTAGAATCTCATGAATTAGAATTTCAAGAAAATTCAAACTCACCTACAGAAACATTGTGGGTAAAACTCCCAGGACAAAAAACTAATCTAGCATTAGGGATCTGCTATCGCCCTCCCAACCAAACTCCAGAGGCAGACTGCTATCTGGAAAATGAAATTAAACAGGCCTCAAAAAGCAATAAATTAGTCATAATGGGGGACTTCAACTATCCCCGAATAGATTGGCTAAATTCTTGTTCTACGCATGAAAGAGAGACAAGGTTCCTCGACATGCTAGCTGATTATTCCCTTCAGCAGATGGTCATGGAACCAACCAGGGAAAGGGGATCCTGGACTTGGTGCTAACTAACGAACAAGACCTGGTTCAAGATGTCCTTGTAAATGAGCCCATAGGTACCAGTGACCACAACACAATAACCTTCAACTTAAGTTTGGATAGCAAACTGTCAGTGAAAACTAACACAGAGACCTTAAATTTTCACAAAGGGAATTTCACCAAAATGAGAAAAATAGTAAAGAACAAACTAAAAGGAACAGTAAAAAATCAAATCCCTCCAGAATGCTTGGAAACTGTTTAAAAATACTTTAAAACAAGCCGAACTAAAATGCATTCCTAAAATAAGAAAGAGGCCAGGAAAGTCCAAGAGGACATCGGTATGGCTTACAAATGAAGTAAAAGATGTGATTGGAAAGAAGAAAAACTCATTTAAGAAATGGAAGGCTCTTCCTACTGAGGAGAACAGAAAGGAACACAAGCTCTGGCAAACTAAATGCAAAGCAACCGTCAGAAAAGCCAAGAGAGATTTTGAGGCACATATAGCAAAGAATATTTTAAAAAATAACAAAAACTTCTTTAAGTACATCAGAAGCAGGAACCCAACTAGAAAAGCAGTTGGGCCACTTGACGAAAATGGTAAGAAAGGGACAATAAGTGAAGACAAGGAGATTGCTGAGCGGCTAAATGACTTCTTTGCCTCCGTTTTCACACAGGAGGACAGACAACATATGCCTGCAGCTGAGTCAGTTTTTTCAGGGAGGGAATTAAATGAATTAAACCAAATAGAGATAAACAAGGAGGATGTTCTCACATGCCTTACTAAACTAAATGTCAACAAATCACCAGGGCCAGATGGCATCCACCCCAGAGTTCTTAAGGAACTCAAGTGTGAAATTGCTGAAATTCTAGCCAAAAATATATAACCTTTCTCTAAGATCAGGCACTGTACCCGAGGACTGGAGGGAGGCAAATGTAACTCCGATCTTCAAGAAAGGATCCAGGGGTGACCCAGGAAATTATAGGCCAGTTAGTCTAACCTCAGTTCCAGGCAAAGTGATGGAAACCATTATTAAAGAAAAAATCACTAAGCACATAGAAGAACAGGCATTGCTGAAGGAAAATCAACATGGTTTCTGCAAAGGCAAATCATGTCTTACTAACTTGATAGAATTCTTTGAGGGTGTAAAAAAACACATAGATAAAGGGGACCCAGTCGATATTGTTTACCTTGACTTTCAAAAGGCTTTTGACAAAGTCCCTCACCAAAGGCTCCTAAATAAGCTCTTCAGCCATGGAATCAGGGGACAGGTCTTGTCCTGGATTGGAACCTGGCTAAACTGTAGGAAACAAAGGGTGGTAATAAATGGACACTTCTCTGGATGGAAAGAGGTGAGAAGTGGCGTACCCCAAGGTTCAGTTTTAGGACCATTACTTTTTAATTTATTCATAAATGATCTGGATGTAGAAGTAAAGTGTGAGGTAGCAAAGTTTGCAGATGACACTAAACTGTTCAGGGTAGTTAAAAATGAAACTGATTGTAAAGAGCTCCAGGAAGATCTCTCGAAATTGAGTGAATGGGCAACAAAGTGGCAAATGCATTTTAACCTAAACAAGTCTAAAGTCATGCACATCGGGGCAAAGAACCCCAAATACACTTATCAACTGATGGGATCAAAGCTTTCTGAGACAAACCAGGAAAGGGATCTTGGGGTTTTGGTGGACAGCTCAATGAAGATGTCAACCCAGTGCGCTGCAGCAGTGAAAAAAGCAAATTCTACGCTTGGCATGATCAGGAAGGGAATCGAAAATAGGTCGGCAAATGTTGTATTGCCTCTCTACAAATCTATGGTGAGACCACATCTGGAGTACTGTGTACAATTCTGGTCACCGCACCTTAAGAAGGATATAACGGAACTGGAAAAGGTACAAAGAAGGGCAACAAAAATGATCCAAGGGATGGAGCAGCTCCCTTGTGAAATCAGGTTGCAACGCCTTGGTCTTTTCAGCCTTGAAAGACGGCGTTTAAGAGGTGACTTGATCGAAGTGTATAAAATCATGCATGGGATAGAAAAGGTGAATAAAGAAAAATATTTTCTCTGTCACACAACACTAGGACTAGGGGCACTCCCTAAAGCTCCAAGGTAGGAAAGTTAGGACTAATAAAGGAAATATTTCTTCACCCAGAGGGTCATTGGGTTATGGAATTCACTTCCAGAGGAGGTTGTGACAGCTGTCAGCCTGGACAGCTTCAAGGCAGGATTAGACAGATTCATGGATACCAAGGGAATCAGTAGTTACTGAAATGGACATCCAAGTGCCACCTCTGTGTTGATTGAAGCAGGCAGGATTTCCCCGGTTACTGGTTGTGGGGGGTCGGGAGCAGGTGAGGATTTTGCCCTCCTTTCTGCTAGAGATCCCCGTGTACAACTAGTGGGCCACTGTGTGACACAGAATGCTGGACTAGATGGGCTGAGGCCCGATTCCGCATGGCTCTTCTTATGTTCTTATGTTCTGAAAATCAACATGGTTTCTGCAAAGGCAAATCATGTCTTACTAACTTGTTAGAATTCTTTGAGGGTGTAAATAAACACATAGATAAAGGGGACCCAATTGATATTGTTTACCTTGACTTTCAAAAGGCTTTTGACAAAGTCCCTCACCAAAGGCTCCTAAATAAGCTCTTCAGCCATGGAATCAGAGGACAGGTCTTGTCCTGGATTGGAACCTAGCTAAACTGTAGGAAACAAAGGGTGGTAATAAATGGACATTTCTCTGGGTGGAAAGAGGTGAGAAGTGGCGTACCCCAAGGTTCAGTTTTGGGTCCGTTACTTTTTAATTTATTCATTAATGATCTGGATGTAGGAGTGAATTCTGAGGTAGCAAAGTTTGCAGACGACACTAAATTGTTCAGGGTAGTTAAAAATGAAACTGATTGTAAAGAGCTCCAGAAAGATCTCTCGAAATTGAGTGAATGGGCAACAAAGTGGCAAATGCATTTCAACCTAAACAAGTGTAAAGCCATGCACATCGGGGCAAAGAACCCCAACTACACCTACCAATTGATGGGGTCAAAGCTTTCCGGGACAAACCAGGAAAGGGATCTTGGGGTTTTGGTGGACAGCTCAATGAAGATGTCAACCCAGTGCGCAGCAGCAGTGAAAAAAGCAAATTCTATGCTAGGCATGATCAGAAAGGGAATCGAAAATAGGTCAGCAAATGTTGTATTACCTCTCTACAAATCTATGGTAAGGTCACATTTGGAGTACTGTGTACAATTCTAGAATAGAATAGAATAGAATTTAATATTTGTTAATCGCCCTCCATCACAGATGCTCCAGGCGATTTACAGCAACAGAACAACAACATATACAAAAAACACAGAGGGAAGAACAAAAGAGTGGGGAAGGAGGGAGGAAATAGGGAAGTGTCCGCGGCGATGCCCTTAAGGCCCCATTCTGCCATTGAAAGGAGGCAGGCAGGGATGTCCCAATACCATCGCCGGTGCCAAGGCGCCGGTGGGGGTTAAAACCCGTGAGCTCCCATATGGGAGTCTGGTTTGGGAGTCCCGGCCTGACCGCGCAGTGTCCTTCACATCTTTATTGATCGTCCGGTGAGGCCCTCGGAGCTTCGACTGCTTGTAGCAGGAGCTCCAAAACGTCCTGGTGAAGAACGACTTCGGGGCCCTCTCCGTTCTGGACCCGTCAGCAAGGGGATCGATTCTCCGAGCTCGGTCCCTTTGGCCAATCTGGCGGGAGGCTGGTCCCGGCCTCCATTCCATAGTCTGTGGGGCAGCTCGGGTGCCTTCCTTCCTCTTCCGGCGGCGTCTCCTCCTCTTCCGGGTGCCTCGCTGTACTCTGGTCAGGTCAACGCCGGGAGCGGAGTCCTCCGAGGGCGGGACTTCCGGGAGTTGACTACTTCCAGGTGGCGTTTCTTCCTGAGGCCCCAGCACATTCTGGTTTCCACACCTTAAGAAGGACATAACGGAACTGGAAAAGGTACAGAAAAGGGCAACAAGAATGATCCAAGGGATGGAGCGGCTCCCTTATGAAATCAGGTTGCAACGCCTTGGTCTTTTCAGCCTTGAAAGACGGCGTCTAAGAGGTGACTTGATCGAAGTGTATAAAATCATGCATGGGATAGAAAAGGTGAATAAAGAAAAATTATTTTCTTTGTCACAAAACACTAGGACTAGAGGGCACTCCCTGAAGCTCCAAGGTAGGAAAATTAGGACTAATAAAGGGAAATATTTCTTCACCCAGAGAGTCATTGGGTTATGGAATTTACTTCCAGAAGAGGTTGTGACAGCTGTCAGCCTGAACAACTTCAAGGCAGGATTAGACAGATTCATGGATACCAAGGGTATCGGTAGTTACTGAAAAGGACATTCAAGTGCCACCTCGGAGTTGGTTGAGGTAGGCAGGATTTCCCTGGGTACTGGTTGTGGGGGGGGTCCGATTCAGCATGGCTCTTCTTATGTTCTTATGTTCTTATTGATACATCGGTGCCTGGTGTAAATTGACCTTGAAATGACTGCATTTCATTGCTTAATAGTCACACCTTTTTCTTTTTCCCCTTTAAAAGGGGGAGTGTGACTTGCACGATGAAATATGGGCAAGGCCTATGGCTCCCAGCCCCCTGGAGTTAGCAGGTGAGTAAGAGCTATGGGACCTCTTTCAGCAGCCAGTCGAGTGAGGCAAGTGAGCCTTCACCTGCTCGCATGTCTGCCCCTCGTAGCTCCAAGGAGCATGCATGCGGGCAAGTAATGCAACCATTTTCCCCAGTTTTGGCATCCCCAAAATGGGGGTGTGACTTATATGTTGGGGCAACCATTATGCAATGAAATATGGTGTTTCGTGTGATGTGTGATGTGTGTTTGGCTGGGATGATGAAGAGAGGCTCTCTGTGGCTGAGAGGGAAAAGGAAGGGGCCTGAGGCTGTTAGGAATTGTGAGAGTTGAAGTCCAAAATACCTGGAGGGAAAGCCCAAGTTTGCCCATGCCTGGTCTAACCTCTGAAATGCACTCCATGAGGAAAGACTACTTTCCTCACCCCCTGTTGGCCTTCCCTTACTGCATGAGCATTGGGCAGCAAATCTTGCTGTAGCAGCATTTCTTTTCAATTTGTGTATGTATTCAGAGCTAGGCAAGGTGAGCCTGCTGGGGAGATCTTTCCTAGAAAGTAGCAGATGTTTCCTGAAGGCAGCAAGCTGTTGCTGTCACCACATGCAGCCCTCAGCACCAGTTCTTGCAGCCTGATGTTCAGAGCTATGATGGCTGTTTTTGAGGGGCAGTGGTAGGAGGAACACTGGCAATCATGAATTTCTAAAAATAAGCTTTCTGTGTTCATAATAGCACCATATTTTTGGCCGCTATGGGAACAGGTTTGACGAGAAAAGTCTTTGGTCTGGTGCATCCTGACTCCTCCTATGTTCTTGACGAGTAATCACAGATCGCCCCAGTAAATGTATCAGATGGAATAGTGATTTGATAGGAGCCTCGGTTTGGATATGATTGCTAGATACTGAGGAACATGTCGGACGTCAAGAGAGAGGCATTTTTCTTTTTCTCTCATGAGTGCCAGGGTCAGACAGTGCAATGATATGGCAAAAGATTCAGGATAGAAAGAAGGAAGATTTTCCCCACTACCACCACACATAATAATAAACTTATAATAAACTTTATACCCCGCCAATGGGGACTCGGGGCAGCTCAGATGAAGCCAAGCCCAGAAATGCATTACAACAAAAAAACCAAAACACAAAATAAACATCACAATAAAATAAATAAAACATAAGAGTACAGTACAATATTGCAAAATACAACAATAGATAAATCACAGTCACAGTGAGCGGGCCACATGTACAAGGTAAAATAATAAAACTCAGGATGAGATAGAAATAAAACACAAATAATTGTGAAAGAGGAACTCATTAAAAGATGGAGTAATGGAGACAGACCTTCAAACAGGCAGGGGGGAAATACAGTGTGGGGACAGACATTATGGGGAGAGAACAAAAGGAGATGTACAGTCACTCTCCAAAAGCACAGCGGAAAAGCCAGGTTTTAAGATCTTTCTTGAAGGCTGCTAGCGTGGGGGCTTGCCTAACCTCACCCGGCAATGAATTCCAGAGTCGTGGGGCCACAGAACAGAGGGCTCACTCCCTCATTCCGTATGAGTCAGGCCTGTGAGAGAGGGAGGGGCGAGAGGAGGGCCTCTCCTGAAGATCGAAGGGAGCGGGCCAGTTTGTGCGGGGAGATGTGGTCATGATGGTAGGTGGGTCCCAAACCGTTTATAGCTTTATAGGTGATGACCTGTACCTTGAATTGGGACCGGAAAATGAACAGCAGCCAATGGAGCTCCTTAAACAGGAGGGTTGACCACTCTCTGTAATTCACCCAGGTTATTAATCTGGCTGCTGAACGTTGAACCAGTTGGCATTTCCAGGCCATCTTCAAGGGTAGCCCCACGTAGAGTGCATTGCAATAATCCAATATAGAGGTAATGAAGGCGTGGACCACCATGGTCAAGTCAGGCTTCCCGAGGTATGGTTGCAGCTGGCGCACAAGTTTTAATTGTGCGAAGGCCCTCCTAGCCACCGCCGACACCTGCAAATCAAGAGTCAGCGCTGAATCCCGGAGGACCCCCAAGCTGCGGACCTGTGACTTCAGGGGGACTGCAACCCCGTCAAGCACAGGTTGCTACCCAATACTCCGTTCAGACGAATGACTGACCTGGAGGACCTCTGTCTTGTCAGGATTAATCTTCAGCTTGTTCATCCTTATCCAGACCGATACAGCAGCCAGACATTGGTCCAGAACCCGAGAGGCTTCCTTGGAATCTGATGGAAAAGAGTAGTGAGGTTGAGTGTCATCTGCGTAGAGATGGCACTGAACTCCAAAACTCCAGATGACCTCTCCCAGCAGTTTCATGTAGATGTTGAAAAGCATGGGGAAAGAATAGAATCTTGTGGGACCCCACAGGTCAAAGGCCAGGGGTCCGAGCAGGTGTCCCCCAGCTTCACCAACTGGGAATGACCCGTATATACTCTAGTATAAGCCGACTCAAATATAAGCCGAGGCACCAAATTTTACCACAAAAAACTGGAAAAACATATTGACTCGGGTATAAGCTGAGGAGCTACTGGTAAATTTCAAAATAAAAACAGTTATCAATAAAACTACATTTATTGAGGCATTAGTAGGTTAAAGGTTTTTGAATATTTACCATATGTCAAAGAGAAACCGTAAACTAGCCCTGTAAGTAGAAAAGGAGGGTCAACAAAAACAATGGTATCAACAATAACTTTATAATAATGGTGACTCAGGGCAGCTTCTAACATTATAACAGGCAAACATTAAATGCCTATATATATTTAAAAACATAAAAAATTTAAACAAAAGACAATACTAACATTGTACAATAAGTTAAAATAAACAGTTGCATTAAATAATTACCATTTAAAGCAATTATAAAACCAGCTGAGGTAAAGAGTCATATCAGTTCCCTTTTGCCTTCTCTCAGGCTTCTATTGATGCGGCCTAGAACGGCATTAGCCTTTTCAGCTGCAGCATCACACTGTTGTCTCATGGGCGACGAAGACTCCTTTAATAGAATCCTAGCATTAGAAGGGAGCTCTGAAGGCCATTTAGTCCAACCCCCTTCATTCTGTCTTCTTGCAGGGAAAGCACAATCAAAGCACCCCTGATAAATGGCCATCCAGCCTTAATATTAGTTTGAATAATAATAGTAGTGATAATAAAAGAGTTGGAAGGGAGCTTTAAAGGCCATTTAGTTCAACCCACTTCATTCTGCCTTCATGCAGGGAAAGCACAATCAAAGCACCCCTGACAGATGACCACCCAGCCTTAATATTAATTTGAATAATAGTAATAATAATAGAGTTGGAAGGGAGCTCTAAACACCATTTAGTCCAACCCCCTTCATTCTGCCTTCTTGCAGGGAAAACAGAAACAAAGCACCCCCCGACAAATGGCCATCCAGCCTTAATATTAATATATCAATAATAATAAAGTTGGAAGGGAGCTCTAAATGCCATCTAGTCCAACCTCCTTCTGTCTTCATGCAGCAAAAGCACAAAATATAGTACCTCCTAGGCCTGCAAGTCAGTCAGTCTGTCAGGCAGACAAGCAGGTTGCTACGAGCAGAGGTCCTCCTCCGGTGTCAGCGCCGCTTGGCCCGGTTGTTGTCCTAACGGGCCAAGTCTTGCGCGCCATCAGATAAGAACAGCATCTGGCGGGCTTTGAACTGGAACCGCCCTTTGAAGTGCCAGGACCCTTTTCCTGAACTTTGATATGCGGAGAGCCGGATGGTCATCCCTGAGGAAGGAGGGGCACAGCAGGGGGGCGGGCCAGGGAGGGCTTTTGAAGGGAACTTCGCGCGAACCCTTCAGTCTATCTTTGCCTACTTTGGATTAAGGACCTATTAAACCATTTTCCTTCAACTACGCCTGGAGTGAGTTTGCTTTACTAGACCCCCCCTTGCTGAAGCTTACATAAAGATAGACTCACCAACTTCTACGGCCGTGAAAGCCTTCCGACCGTAGCCACCTTCGTAAAGATGTCTCAAGTGGAGATGGACCCCCTCGATGACCAACTCCCCGAGGACTTGGGTGAGGAAGAGGGTGTGGAGGAGGACGGAGATGGAGACGAGGCCGGAGCCCCTGCAGCAGCAGCCCAGGCGGAGGGCGCGGAGATGGGTGCGGAGGCGCCGCCGCTTCTCGCCGCCCCGGTGAAGGACGAGACCCGGCGTAAGGTACCGGCGCACTCCGGAGGCCGGATCCCAGCCAGGGGAGGCGGTTTCCCCAGCACAGCCGAATTGCGGCTGGAGGTGCAGGTGTTCCAGCTGACGGAGGCGGTGCAGAAGCTCCAGTCCCAGATGGAGCTGCTACTGGCCAGACCGGAGGAATTGCCGTGGGCCACGCCGGACGCCCGGCCCCGAGACAGGCCGTCGAGCCAGGCCACGGAGCGGCCCACCAGGCCGTCAGGGAGAGTGACTTTCCGGAACAGCGGAGAAGACTTCATCCCGTCCAGAGGGGCTTCCACCTTCAACCTGGGCCGGGCGGACCAGAGCCAAGAGGTGGCAGAGAGCCGAAGGGATCTGAAGGTAAAGTTCGACGGGGACCCCCGCCAACTCTCCTACTTTATCACCAACGTGCAAAATTATATGCTGGACTATGGGGATTCGTTCCCTTCGGAAGGGGCCAAGGTGCGGGCTGTGGGGGCCAACTTGAAAGAGGCCGCAGCCGACTGGCTGATACAGCTGACGGACACCTGAGTGCCGCAATTGAGGCGGCTGGACACTCTGCTGGAAGCCCTACAAACCCGCTTTGGGGACCCCTTGGCCGGAGAGAAGGCCAAGGCTCAGTTGAGAAAGATTTATCAAGGCCAGAGGTCCGTGTCGGAGTACGCCCTGAGCTTCCGAGCCCTAGCGGGGAAAATCCGAGGCTGGTCGGAAACCACTATATTGGAGTGCTTCAAGGCAGGCCTAAGGCAAGACATTCTGGAGTGGGCGATGCACTGGGGGAACCCCGAAACCCTAGAGGACTGGATAGTCTCGGCAGGGAGAGTAGAGTGCGACAAGGAGCAGATGCCCAGACGCCACCGAGATGGCGGGAGAGCCCGGGGAGCGGGGACGGGCCCGTCCGGGAGAGCCGGCCCAGCCCGGAGGGCGTCACCACGAGCCCGGTCGGCCAGCCGGGAAGGCCAGAGGGGAAGGAAAGGAGCCTGCTTCTCGTGTGGCCGAGAAGGCCACCGGGCGGCCAACTGCCGCAAGAAGGCTCCCTCCCCGAAGCCAGAGAAGGCACCAGAGGCCAAGCCAGCCACCCGGCCAAGGCCCCGCCCGGGAAAGGCCGCAGCCGCGGCGGAGACGGCGCGGGCACCACAGACCCTCCGAGAGACTGAGGAGCCGGAGACGGAGGAGAGCGACCCCGAATGGATGGCGGGAAACGACAACGATCTGCTGTAGACGCCCGGCGGCAGATCCAAAACCCTCCGGGCGGTGAGTCTGATCCCCTGGGATGCGACACGTACAAGCTTGATGTTAAAGTGTGGGGTCCCGGGGTGGCACAGCCTATAGAGACAGTCGCCATGCTAGACAGTGGGTGCACCCGATGCCTGATGTCCCCCAAGCTAGCGAAGCAGTTGGGGATAAAGCCCCAAGCGCTGATCGAACAGATCCTCTTCTCCCAGCTAGATGGGTCCACGGCAAATGGGAAGCCAGCCACCCACAGAACAGGGGAGATGAGAGTCCAGATGGGGTCCCACCGGGAAGACCTGAAGTTCGTAATTTCAGCAATGGCCCACCAGCCTATCATCCTAGGGGCTCCCTGGCTGCGCGTCCAGAACCCGCAAGTCGACTGGAAGACGGGGGCCATGAAATTCCGGGACGGGGAGGCCCGGGCAAGGATAGATGACCTTGAACAAACCGGAGCCCCGGCTCACGAGGGAGCTGGCGTGGGGGCAGCAGAGAGCCATCCTGGCGGGATCCCGCGAGAGTATGGAGACTTGGAGGAGGTCTTTAGCGAGCGGGAAAGTGACCAGCTACCCCCCCACCGGAAGTGCGATTGCGCAATTGAAATTGAAAAGGGCGCCAAACTGCCCAGCCCAAAGCTGTATGCCCTATCCGAGCCGGAAAGAAAGGCACTAAGAGACTTCATTGAGAAAAACATGGAGAGAGGGTTTATTGAAAAATCTACAAGCCCGCTGGCAGCCCCCGTCCTGTTTCGTCCAAAGGCAGACGGCTCCCTGCGGCTGTGCGTGGACTACCGAGGCCTCAACGCCATCAGCACATCGAGCCCCTACCCGCTGCCCCTGATGTCCGAGATATTGGCCCAGCTGGGGGGAGCGCGGTTCTTCACCAAGCTGGACATCCGGGAGGCGTTCTACCGGATCAGGGTGAGGGATGAAGACTGCTGGAAGACGGCGTTCAACTGCCACCTAGGCCAGTACCAGTTCCGGGTCACCCCATTCGGACTTAAAGGCGCCCCCAAAATATTCCAGCAGTTCATCAATGAAATCTTCAGGGACTTGCTGTACAAGGGAGTTCTAGTTTACTTAGATGACGTGCTGATCTACTCGGCGTCGGAGGCGGAGCACATTGAGCTGACCAGGGAGGTGCTACGGAGATTGCGGGAAAACCAGCTCTTCGTCAAACTATCCAAATGTGAGTTCCACCGGCAAGAACTGGATTATCTGGGGTACCGAATCTCCACGCGAGGCCTGGCCATGGACCCGGGTAAGGTGAACGATGTGCTCGCGTGGGAGCGCCCCCAACCCGGCGGCAACTACAGGGCTTCCTGGGATTTGCTAACTTTTATAGGCAATTCATCCACAACTTTGCCAAGATAGCGCTCCCTTTGACTGAACTGTTAAAAACCAAGGGCTTGGGGAGACAAAGAAAGCCAAGTCCCCTAGTGCCAAGCTTAGCTGGACCCCGCAGTGTCAGGAGGCTTTCGACAACCTCAAGCGGAGCTTCACCAGTCAGCCACTGCTGATGCACCCCCAGCCAGGCCGGCCGTTTACCGTGCAGTGCGATGCTTCCGAAGCAGCCTACGGAGCGGTGCTCTTGCAACGGGATGAAGGAGGCACCTTGCGACCGTGCGCCTACCTTTCTAAGAAATTCACGCAGACAGAGAAGCGTTGGCACGTATGGGAAAAGGAGTCCTTCGCTGTGCGAGCCGCGTTGAGCCACTGGAGACACTTCCTCGAAGGCACTGCTTTGCCCTTCGAGGTGTGGACTGACCATAAAAACCTACAGGCACTGCAGTCCCCGCAAAGGCTCAACGCCAAGCAGCTAAGATGGGCACAGTTCTTCAGCCGCTTCAACTTCGAGCTCAAGTACCTGCCCGGCCCGAAGAACGTGCTGGCCGACACGCTTTCCAGGATGCCTGAAGCTGACTACTCGGCGCCAGAAGAAATGGGAACGGTGTTCACCAAGCGCCAGCTGGGCCTGGTGGCCCGCACCAGGGCAGCAGACAAGGCCCCTCAGCCGGCCGCCCCGGGGACCCCCGAGCTACTGGCGGACTTGGCAGCGGCCTACGGGTCGGACCCCTGGCTTACAGAGCACCGAGAGGACCTGGCCGAGGCTGGGGGAATTTGGTACTACAAAGACAAGCTGTATGTTCCCCAAAGCCAGAGAGCCCCGATCCTGGCTCAAGCCCACGACTCCACGTTGTCCGGCCACTTCGGCCTCACCAAAACCCTAAAGCTTTTGGCCCGGCAGTTCTGGTGGCCAGCCATGCGGAAAGACACTAAGGACTATGTTGCAGAATGCGAGGTGTGTGCAAGGAACAAGCCAAAGACGGGCCGCCCGACGGGTCTGCTGCAGCCGGTAGCCGACCCAGCGGAACCCTGGAGCGAAATCGCCATGGACTTCGTCGTCGACCTGCCGCCTAGTGGCGGGTACACCACCATTTGGACTGTAGTGGACTTATTCTCTAAACAGGCCCATTTCATCCCGCTGCGCAGACTCCCCACGGCTCCGGAGCTGGCTCGCCTGTTCACCCACCACGTTTTCCGCCTACACGGCTGTCCTCGACGGGTCGTGAGCGACAGGGGGCCTCAATTCACGTCCAGGTTCTGGAAGGCGTTCCTGGCGGGGCTGGGGTCACAGCGCGCCCTGAGCACGGCTTTTCACCCGGAGACGGACGGCGCGACGGAGCGTGTCCAGCGGACCCTGCAGCAATACCTCCGCTGCTACTCCACCTACCAGCAGGACAACTGGGCCGAACTGCTGGACGTGGCCGAATACAGCTACAACAACTCCGAGCACGCCTCAACGGGGGCCTCGCCGTTCCGGGTCGTCTCCGGCCGCGACTTCCCCCCCTTCCCGGCGCTGGCCCCGGCAGCGGACCCAGCCGAGCCACCGACTGACTGGGGGGCCAAGGTGGCGGCCGCTTGGCCGCAGATACAGACAGCGCTGCTACAGGCTCGGGACTCTTACAAGCTGTACGCCGATAAGAAGCGGGGTCCCCAACCTGTTTACGCCGTTGGAGACCGCGTGTTCCTGTCCACCAAGCACCTCAAGTCCACTCAGCAGTCCCGCAAGTTTGCAAATAAGTTTGTGGGGCCCCTCCGCGTCGTGGAGGTTATTAACCCTGTGGCAATTAAGCTGGACCTCCCGCACACCTGGCGCAAGGTCCACCCAGTCTTCCACGTGAGTTTACTCAAAAAAGCTGTGTCCGACCGGAAGTGGTCCAAGCCCGAAGACGCTCCGGTGCCCATCATGGTGGGGTCCCACACCCACTTTGAGATCAGGGAGATCTTGGACTCGCGGCGCCTCAAGGGCCGCCTTAGCTACCTAGTTAGGTGGACTGCCAAAGACTTACACCCTGAATGGGTCCTAACCCAGCACGTGAGGGCCCCAAAACTGTTGAAGGCGTTTCACGCCGCTTTCCCGGCCAAACCTGGACCCTGATTTCTTCCCCCCCCCCTTTGTCTCTCCTTTGCAGGTCGCTCCTTCTCGGAGGGGGGCGCTATGTCAGCGCCGCTTGGCCCGGTTGTTGTCCTAACGGGCCAAGTCTTGCGCGCCATCAGATAAGAACAGCATCTGGCGGGCTTTGAACTGGAACCGCCCTTTGAAGTGCCAGGACCCTTTTCCTGAACTTTGATATGCGGAGAGCCGGATGGTCATCCCTGAGGAAGGAGGGGCACAGCAGGGGGGCGGGCCAGGGAGGGCTTTTGAAGGGAACTTCGCGCGCGAACCCTTCAGTCTATCTTTGCCTACTTTGGATTAAGGACCTATTAAACCATTTTCCTTCAACTACGCCTGGAGTGAGTTTGCTTTACTAGACCCCCCTTGCTGAAGCTTACAGCCGGGGCCCAACATAACGTCTGGCCTGTGACTCACTACTTCTGGAGGCTGAAGACAAGGGCCAGAGGCAACCTTGTTGGAAGTGGCAGCGGGCACACTCGCTAATTGCTTCACATGGCCGAAGGCTGAAAATGGAGGCCCGAGATGGTCTCACTGGTAGCAGGTGCGCTCGCCAGCCGCTTCACGTGCTAGAGGCTGAAAACAAAGTCAAGTCTTGCCTGCAGGCTCCGCTGCCATTTGTTATCGTCCTCTGGCCCGATCCATGGAAGCAAAGGCCAGCCGGCTTCGGAGCTTCGTATCCAGGCTCCGCTGCCGGCTTGACTTGAATATAACCAGAGGGGGACTTTTACAGCCCAAAAACAGGGCTGAAAAATCCTGGCTTATATTCGAGTATATACGGTAGTTAAACTGTGAAGCTTACAGTCACATAGTGTAGTGATGGTCACATGCTCGGAAAGCTTTAAGAGTGGATTGGATAAAGTGATGGATATGGCTGTGCATGCTCATTGTATGAGAGTATTCCACGTTCTGGTTACATCCCGAATAGATTACTGCAACGCGCTCTATGTGGGGCTGCCTTTGAATCCGGTTCAGAAACTCCAACTAGTCCAATGGGCAGCAGCCAGATTACTGACTGGAGCGACATACAAGGAACATACCACCCCCCTGTTGTGTCAGCTCCACTGGCCACCAGTCCACCTCCAAGCCCAATTCAAAGTGCTGGTTTTGACCTATAAAGCTCTATATGGTTCTGGCCCAGCTTACTTGTCCGAACGCATCTGCCTCTATGTCCCATCTCATAGCCTAAGATCATCTGGGGAGGCCCTGCTCTCGCTTCCGCCAATATAGCCAACACATTTGGTGGGGACGAGAGACAGGGCCTTCTCGGCCGTGACCCCCTGCCTATGGAACGTACTCACAAATGAGTTAAGATTGACCCCATCCCTTCTGGCTTTCAGAAAAATATGAAAATCGTGGTTCTGGGACCAGACTTTCGGGCAGCAGACGTAATTTTGCACTTTAATGGACATTGACTGGAATGGCGTTGCGGCAGATGACATTGTGATTTGTTTTATGGTTTAATGAATGTTTTATATATAGGTTTTAATGACTATGTTGTTTTAATGTTATGTAGGTGATTGTGATTTACTGTTGTATTTGTGATGTAACAGACTTGCACCGTTACTAATGTAAGCCGTCCTAAGTCCCCCTTCGGGGGTTGAGAAATGACGGGGTACAAATCCCAGAAATAAATAAATAAATAAACACAGCATCCCATCTAGTAATTGCCTTGGGGCTCTGTTCTGGGCCTGGCATAGTCCAACATGTTTATAAGATGAAAATATAGAGAAAATGCTCATTGAATATGCAGATTTCGGAAGGGGAGCTAGTATCCCAGAGGACAGAATCAGGATTCAAAATCACATTAACCGGTGGAAGAGGTAGGCAAACATGCATTTCTTCACAGATAAATACATGGTACCACATTTAGCCAGGAAAAATGAAATTCAGTATCTATGATTGGTACACCCCGCTTGACAGCACTATATATTTTTTAAAAAAAATCTATGAGCAAGGCACATAAACATGAGTCACTGCTGTGGTGAAGTGGTCAAAAAAGCCAATGCAATCCAGGCTGCATTAACAGGTATATATTTACTGTCCCCACTGAGGAAGCAAGAGAACCCTGCTGTTGTGCTTTGGCCAGAGGTTACAGGTTATGTTGTATTGATCTCCTGGCACCACAATTTAAGAAGGATGTTGCCAAGATGGGATGCCTAGAGGAGGGTGACCAAGATGTCTGGAAGTCAAGCCCTGCAATGAACAGACTAGGGAGCTAGGCATGTTTAGCATGGGGAAAAGAAGACTGAGAAGTGACAGGCTTTCATTTAATAACTGAGAAGAGGCCATGTAGTAGAGGGAACAAGCTTTCTTCCTGTTGCTTTGGATGCTAAGTTATTTACCAATGGATTCAAATAGCAACAAATGCATAACCTACGAAACATTAGGCCAGTGGTTCCCAACTCCAGGTATTTTGGAGCTCCCACAATTCCTATCAGCTGGTAAAGTTGCTGAGATTTCTGGGAGTTGAAGTCCAAAACAACCAGAGTACCAAAGGTTGGGAACTGCTGCATTAGGTAGGTAGAATGTCCTAATGGTGAGAACTCCTTAATGGTGCTGGAGAGTATTGAAACCTTCATCTTTGGAGGTCTTTTAACAGAAGCCAGACGGCCATCTCTTGGTAGTGGTTCAGTTGTGTATTCCTGCTTGGCATAGGTGTTAGGCCACAAGGCCATCAATGTCCATTCCACCTCTAAGATTCTATGGCTACGATCCTCCTCATGCTGTGCTTTTGGATTTCCCAGAGGTATGTGCCTGGGCTCAGTAGGAGCAGAATAAATGAAATGGATTGTTGGTCAGATCCAAATTTGTCTTTCTGCAAACATTCATCCTACAAACTCTGGTGACCATCTCCAATGGGGTTATATAGTAAATGTAGTAATACATGGTTATGCCTTCTTGCCCCATGTCACAATGTGTGTTTTTCTATAAAGCCCAAGCTTAAAAGGCCAAGCAAAAGTTGGAAACAAAAAGAAGAGACGAGGGAGTGATTAGAATCAATGCTGGACAAATAAGTCTGAGGTTCTCAACTGTCCTTTTTATTGTTGTGTTGTAAAATAACTTTACATTAAATTTTAATATGGTAATTTGAGTGAGCTCTTTTATTACAAAGTTTTGTATTTTTATATCTGCTTTTTAAAAAATCTGGTTGACTCCCAGATGGCCTCTTTGACTGACTTTTAGTAGAAAAACGGGATGTTGAGTTCATAATGAGTTGTTTATAGGTAGACGTGGGGCAGACTGTGTCTGGGAAACCAAAGAGAATGCCAAGGCAGGCAACATCAAGACAGTTGGGCAAAGAATGGCAAGAAACAACTTCCTGTGCTTAAATTTAGGGATTTGGCTTCTTTCCCTTCATGCAAGGAGGGTCCTGGGCGCAGCATGCTGAAAGAGGGGTTAGCCGCACATGGTGCTCAACCTGGGTGAACTGCCCTGGACTGCAGAACCCTAGGGTGAAATCCACTTACAGCAAAGGCTTGGAACAAGAGTCCTTTATTCCAGATCAGTACAGTTTGGAGAGAAAGTTACTTCTGAGCTTCACATGTGGAAAAGCATTGCTCATATCCCCAAGCAACAACCCCTCTTACTCGACTTACTTTGTTTACCTATTTCCAGGCCTCTGGGGGCCCTTCCACACTGCCCTTTATCCCAGGATTTAATCCCAGATTATCTTCTTTAAACTGAGTATAAAGCAGATAACCTGCCAGATAACCTGAGATAAACAGATAATCTTGGATCAGATCCTGGGATAAGGGGGCAGTGTGGAAGGCCCAAAGTCCCCAACTATGGACAGCAACCCCCAGTACTATCACTCTTTGATTGTTATGGCTCCAGCTCTTTTCTCAGCCTTGAATATACCAGATGGCCTTACTTAATAGTCTTTGTAAATTTCCATCCATGGCATGGATTGCTCTGAAGTTTTCTGAAGAAGGTTCAGAGGGGTTTATGACAGGAACATGTTCAGCCAAGAGGAAGCTGACTCCTTGGCAGTCTGGCTTGCTGGGCTGAGCTTGGCTGGGCAGTGGAGGCTTCACTTGCTAGCCATGCTTAATTGTCTGTATCATGAGGTCTATTCAAGTCGGCCAGCCTCCCTCACCCCAGTCAGAAGGGTTTTGTTAGTTAAGTTGATGGAGCCATGATAATAATAAGCCCACCAGTTGAACAGGACAACCATAAAAAAGTATCAAAAGTTCAATCCAAAAGGTAAAAAGTCCGTAAGTAAAATCCAAAGGCAACCGTGGCAAAGGCTCCGCAAAACTATGCGGATCAAGGACTTGGTCCGTGGCAAAGAACAAGGCAAGGTTCATGAACAGCTCCAAGAAAACTTCTTGGCAAGGCTTGAGCCGGTAACTTGGCTCCGTGGAACTCCGCTCGCTTCACTCCTCTTAGAATAGAAGTGGCCGAGCTACTGAGGATCCGTTCCCACGGATCCTATACTTAATCCCCTTGGCGAGGCCCCCGACGCTCTAGGCTTCTCCGTCAATCTGTGCTACGGGACCTAGCGCTTCTCTGGCGCTCTAGGCTGCGGTGCCAATCCCTCCTGCTGGACTCAATGCTCCGTCTCCTATCAAAGCTCCGTCCTTGCCTCCCAGTACCTGGTTCACTATCTTCGTGAGAGCCGAACTCCCTTTCGGCTTCCATGGGCTCATCCTCCACTGTTTCCCTGATCCTTTCCTGCGACCCAAAACCACCTGGGTTCTCATATTGATCGGAATCATCACTCTCAGGGTCAGCCTGACTTTCCCAATTTTCATAGCTGTCAGGCCATTCATCATCCCAGGCCAAGCTCTCTGTGGGAGAGGAAGGCCCAGCTAACTCCACAGCCCCTTCCTCCAATTCCTCATCAGCTGCATCTGGCCCTAATGCAAGTGGGACCCCCGGTGCTGCCCCCTGCCCCCCAGGCATGAAAGGGAACTGGGTTGCTACAGCTTCCTGGTTCTTGTAAATCGATTTAATGGCATTTATATAGTAGTACCCCATATCCATTTCTTGCATAAGTGCTAGAAAGAATTCCCATCTGACGTTGTCAAAAGCTTTCTCGGCATGGAGTGCCAGGAGTGCACATTCCTTATCGATGTTTCTTTTTATAATATTCTATTATATTTAGTATGCCCCTTCAATCGGGACTCGGCAAGCATGTGTCCGTGGTTTGCCAGGAGGGATAGCGAGACCATCAGACACACTGAGATGATTGCTGAGGGTTTCTCCTCTGAGACAGAACTGTTGGACATTTCAGGGATCCTAGAGGGAGGCCTCGATCTCCCTAAGGTGTTCCGGAACAGAGAGGATCGCAGCCGGCATCGCTGTTTGTCTCTTTCAGAGCGACAGGCCCTAGGAAGGGGCCTCAAGATGGCGGATGTCCTTGTAGACGCTGCCGGTGGGCGAGATTCTTCCTTGCCGAGCCAAGAGAGCCTAGTGCTCAAGCGCAAACGCCGAAAGAACAGGAAGCGGAAGAAACAACAGATTACCTCCTCTCTCCCCAGTGAGAACCCGGATGCCCTTCCTTCATCAAGGGGAGGAGCTCTTGAGAGACTCCACGATGACAACTAGACATGAGGACACCGCCAGTGAACGGGCGCCTTCTTTGTCAAACCAGGAGAGACTAGCATGCAGGTGCAGGCACCGAAAGAACAATAAACAAACGAAACAATTAACTACTTCCCTCCTCTCCAACCCAGCACCTGGGATGGGGAGGTTGGGAGGATCCTTTCCAAAGAACGGAACTGCATCAGGCGAGCTGGAAAACCAGGAGAGGAGCAGCAGCCGAGGAATCGAGGAGGAGACTGGAAGCATGCTGAGGTATCGGCCCCAGAAGCCCAACATCCCCCGGGAAGAGGTTCAAAAGCAGAACATTTTGGGGGTTGGGTTTCGGAAGCTGGTTAAGATCTGGAGAAACAGCTTCCTCCAAAAGCCTTCACTTGCCCCCCCTCCCGCCCCCGGCATGTTGCCTTTTGCTGGCCCCGCAGTTTGCGTGGAAGGGGAGGGGCGAAAAAAGGGAGGAAAGCAGCGAAAAAAGGGGAGACCTTTTTTCACCACTTTTAGCGCTCCATCGGCCCCACAGCCAGTGGGGAGGGCGGGGTGGAAGCGAGCCCTTCACTCTCTCTCTCCCCCACCCTCTACACTGGCCACAGGGCCGATGGAGTGCTGAAAGCAGCGAAAAAAGGCAGCGGGGGAGAGAATGAATGACCCGCCGCCGTCTCCTCCACCGCCATTGTTGTTGTTATTGGCCGCCAGGAGGAGCCCGTTGGCGTGGGCCAATTGCTGCTGCTCCCCGGGCGCCGAGCCCGAGGAGGCCTCACCATTTTGGGCACTGAGGCAGCCCCAGCTCGGGGCCCGGAGGCAGCGGCGGAGGGGGAGGCGACGAGGAGGAAGAGGACGGCATTCACACTGCACTGAATGTGGGGATCAAAGCGAAGGGGGCGGGGCCAAATAGGAGGGCCGCGCGACCCCTCCTAAATGGCCAATCATTCACCGCCCCCCAAATTCCCCTGAGCCTCCCACCACTCCCTTGTATCGCCTCACTTTGAGAATCAGTGTTTTATAGTATAGGTACGTGAAGTCGTCTGGTCCTGGTATTTTAGATATATCCAGTTTTGAAATTGCCAGTTGGATCTCTTGCTCCGTGATTTCTTTGTTGAGATTTTCTCTGTGGTCATCAGTAATTTTCTCTAGTTTTTGTTTCCCCAAAAACTGCATTATCTCCTCTTCATTAGATTTATCTTTTGAGTAAGGTTTATTATAATAGTTGTTAAACTGATCTATAATGTTTTTATCTTTGGTGAAATCTTTGTTGTTTATTTTGGTGATGTATCATTTTTGTTTCATTTTGCATTTTCTTCTAGATAGCGAAATCCCCACTTCGTTTACATTTTGAAAGTGTGTTTGCCTTACGTATTTTAAATTCTTGGCTATTTGTTCCGTTTTAAGGTGTTAGTTCTTGCTTTCAAGGCCTTATATGGTCTGGGGCCAGTGTACCTACAGGATCATCTGATTCCATATAACCCTCCAAGATCACTCCGTTCAGAAAACCAGAATCTTCTGGACATCCCCAGCGTGAAATCTTTTCATCTGACATCAACTGGGCAAAGGGCCTTCTCCATCATCGCCCCGGTACTATGGAATGCTTTGCCACCACAGACGCGGGCTCTGCGAAATTTGAACACTTTCCGCAGAGCGTGCAAGACACATTTATTCAGGCAGGCTTTTGAATGCTTTTGTGTAACGACTCTCCAACACTCGGTAAGGATCACGCGTAGATTGAAGCGCGGTCCAACACGATTTTATTGCAGGTACGACACATGTGAAGCTAAAGCACCGGCCCGCCACCCAAACACACCTTATATACCCTAAGCCCCCTCCCATTGCCCATGCAATGTCCAAGCAGGGTTGCACCATATCCGGGTGAGTCAGCATATCCCACAGTCCAAAGGGATGTGACCTCATGGGTCCATGAATCAGCGTTATGAGCCCAATTGTCCAATGTCCAGGCTCGGAGGAGTTTACCTCACTTCCCTCCGCAGCCCCGCATACACCTGGGAGTTACATCACTCCCATCTGGCTCAGCACAGTCTCTATGTAACTGGAGCCAAGGTCACCAAAGAACTGGGGCAAAGGTCGGTGCAATCTGATGGCAGGCTGGGAACCTGAACTTCTCCTAAGCTCAAGTCTCCCAGTCCTGACATAACGGTCTCCTCCACCACGTCCTCCCCCTGGAAAACAAAACATCATTCAATCCGGAGGAGGAAAGGGCCCCACATACTTCTTCAAGAGACTACAGTGAAACGTGGGGTGAACCTTCCCTAAACTCTTGGGCAACAGAAGGGTATACGAGACCTTATTCACCGCTTTCTCAATTCTAAAAGGCCCAATATATTTCGGACTTAACTTCTTGGATGGATACCCCAATTTTCAATTCTGTGTGGATAGCCATACTAAATCTCCTTCGCTATACTCCTCCCCTTCTTGCCTCTTCCGGTCTCCAAACAACTTGTAAGAACGCTGCGCCTTTCCCAAAGCCTCCGCCACTTCCTTCCAGTCCTCCCAGGCTCGTATCTTCCATTCCACCCTCTCCTCCCCCCCCCAACTCCAACAGCTGGGGCAAAGGAGCCACCTCCTGACCATAGACTACCTCAAAGGGAGACTTCCTGGTGGAAGAATGCACAGAGCTGTTATAAGCCATTTCAGCATAAGGCAATAGATCGGACCAGTTATTTTGCTCCTTGTTGCTGAAAATACGCAGATAAGCCCCTAACGACTTCTGCGTTCTCTCCACGCCCCCATTGCAACAAGGATGATAAGCGGACGTAAGACGCCTCTGAGCCCCCAACACCTCCAAAAATCACTCCCAGAATTGAGCAGTAAATTGAACTCCACGATCACTCAAAACTTGCTCCGGGCACCCAAGCAACCGGTACACATGCTGCACATACAACTCAGCCAACCTCTCTGCAGAAGGCAATCCCTTCAATGGAATAAAATGGGCCTGCTTTGAAAACATATCCAGCACGGTCCAAATATACCTATAACCCCGACTCGAGGGCAGCTCCCCCACAAAGTCAGTGCTGACATGCGTCCACGGCCTCACAGGAGTAACCACCACCTGAATCAACCCCTGCGGCTTAGCAGAGGGAACCTTATTTCTAGCACACGCCTCACAACACTCTACATATCTCTTCACCTCAGCCCTCATGCCTGGCCACCAATACCGCTTTTTTAGGGCCAAAAGAGTCTTCGTGACTCCCCAATGACCAGCAGACCTATGATCGTGATTCAACCTCAGCACTTTCTCTCTCATACTCTGAGGGACATACACCTTGCCTCCCATAATCCACAAACCATTCAATGGCCTACATTCTTTCTCATGACCCTGTAACCACACATCCCCTACATAACCTTTCTGTAATTCCAAACTCCACTCGTCTACCACGCCTTCCTCCTTCTTAATCTCATTCGCCGTTTGGGATCTTGCCTGCACTGCAAGACCCCAATGCTCTCTAGCAAACACCTCTTCCGACTTATGCAATTCATTCTCTCCCACACTCGGATACCGGGACAATGCATCAGCCACCACATTCTCTTTGCCTCTTATATGCTGCAGCCTAAAATTAAACCGAGCGAAAAACTGAGCCCACCTCACCAACTTGGGAGACAACTTCTGAGGGTTCCTTAAATACTGGAGGTTCTGATGATCAGTCATCACTACAAAAGGAAAAGCAGCACCCTCTAAAAACTGCCGCCACGTCTGCAAAGCGTTCCGCACAGCAAACGCCTCCTTTTCCCAGACTGGCCACTTCCTCTCATGCTCTCCAAATTTCTTAGAAAAATATGCACATGGCCTCAGTCTACCTTGATCATCCTTCTGCATTAACACTCCGCCATACGCCCAAGCAGAAGCATCGCACTGCACCACAAAAGGTTTATCTACATTCGGATGCATTAACAAGGGTCCATTAGTAAAGGCTCTTTTCAATTCCACAAAAGCCTCCTGACAATCCTTCGTCCAATCCAACTTAGCTCCCGGAGACCTGGTCTTCTTCGACTCACCCTTGCCCTTGGTCTTCAATAACTCAGTAAGCGGGAGGGTTATCGCTGAAAACTCCGATATAAAAGTGCGATAAAAATTGGCTAACCCTAAGAAAGCCTGCAGCTGCCTACGAGTTTGCGGAGCCTCCCAATTCAACACATCATCTACCTTAGCCGGATCCATCGCAACTCCACTCTCACTAATCCTATACCCCAAGAAATCAATCTGATTCTTGCCAAATTCGCATTTACTCAACTTCACATACAGACTCGCCTGTCGCAATCTCTCTAACACCTCTCTCACCAGACGGACATGCTCATCTCTAGTATGCGTCACAATCACAATATCGTCCAGGTATACAAACACCCCTCTATACAAAAGGGGGTGCAACACCTCATTAATCAATTGCATGAAAATACCTGGAGCTCCCGCTAATCCGAATGGCATTACGGTCCATTCGTATAGCCCGAGGGGGCAGGAGAAAGCAGTCTTCCATTGATCACTCCTTTTCACCCTCACCATATGAAACGCGTCAATCAAATCCAACTTGGTAAAAAACTTACCACCTCCTAACTGACCCAACAAATCCTTGATTAATGGTAAAGGATAACAGTTGGTAGTACTAACAGCATTCAAACCTCTATAATCAATACACAATCGCAACCTACCATCTTTCTTTTCACGAAACAAAACCGGTGCCGCAATGGGAGACTCGGACCTCCGAATAAACCCCTTGTCTAGATATCCGTCTATTTGCTCCCTTAAAGCCTCCTTCTCCTTCACAGTCATGGCATAGATCTTTGGTTTAGGCAATACAGCCCCTTCCTTAACCTCTATACTACACTGTACATTGCGGGGGAGACCTGAGCCAGAATCGGGTTAAACACATCTGCATAATCCCAATACTCGACAGGCACCCCTTGCACTTCACTTCTAACCTCCCCCCCTTTATTAGGAGCACACTGTACAATCCCCGTTTTCCAATCGATTTTGGGGTTTGCCTGCTCTAGCCATGGCAACCCCAACACCACCTCATGTCCTTTAATGGGGGCCACCACAAAGTCAATATCCCCCTCCCAGGGTCCCACCCGACCCTTTAAATCTTTAGTCCCCACGGAGAACGGCCCACCCTCAATAGAGGACCCATCCAATTGAGTAAATGTTATGGACGTTTCCAAGGGCTTTGTCCCCCCACCCAAATCCGCTATCAACTTCGGGGACATAATGTTCTCCGAACACCCACAGTCCACTAAAGCTTTCCTTTCCACAATCTCCTCCCCTTTAAACAATCCCAATGTACATTGTATATTAGAGCTCACCCCAACACTTTTTTTATCATCATTGTCCACACAAGCTGCTTTAGCGGAGGCCACCTTCACTGGCTCCAGCACCTGCCTTTGCCGGCACTGGGACGCAAAATGACCGGGTTGGGAACAAATGAAACAAAGGCCTCGTCCCATCGCTGGCCTTCTCGTAGTACTGGATTGGTTGTCACTGCCACGTCTAAGCTCTCCTCCTCGGAATCGCCCCTCAGCAACACCACGACCGGATCCCCTGGACCTCGCAGACTGGAAGCGACGCCGCTGCACCTGGGCTAGGATCCCCTCTACGCTGCCGGCCAACTGGATCCAACCATCGACATCGCCCGGATCATCCCGATGCAAACACCACTCGAGGATCTCCTTCCGCAGGCCGTCCTTAAACAATTCAAGTAGGGTAGCTTGAGACCATTCTGCCACTTTTCCAGCCAATCCCATAAATTCTTCGGCATACTCGGTGACGGAACGGGATCCCTGGGCCAGGCAGCGCAGCGCTTCCTTCGCCTTAATTCTCTCCAACGGATCCCGAAACCGATTTCGGATCGCCTGCAGGAAAGCTCTCACGGATCTCAAACACGGGTCCCGGCGGTCATGGCATTGGACATACCATTCAGCTGCCCTTCCTTTGAACACCGCTCCGATGGCCCGCACTCGGCTGCTGTCACTGGGATAAAGGTGACCGTAGTCCTCCATATGATCTTGCACCGCAGCAGTAAAAAAGGCTACCTTGCAGGCTTCACCTTCAAACTCAACCCGTAATGGTTCCTTCTTCATACGGGCCCCGAACTCCTGGGACAGCACTCCCCTCCCTTGAGGGACCTCGAGCCTGGAGACACCTCTTCCCATTCCAGCCTGTTGCACAGGGCGCCTCACCGGAACCGGACTTCCTTCTGGATGGCCACCTACGGTCCTCACTCCCAAAGGAGATCTAGGACGCTCAGCTGATGTTCCGCCCTCCATCCATGAATAATAAGTGAAGTCTCCTCCTCCCGGGGCACTCCATACCGACTCTATCGGCTCTCTTCGGGACATGGCTCGAGACATTCTCCTCATGGTTTGTTCCATGGCCTCCAACTTACATTTCATCACTTCCAACTCCGACAGTGATGCAGGTTCCGTGGTCTCACTACCACACTCCGCCAGGTCCACTTGAACTGGCCTGTCCTTCGGCACAGTCTCCCTGGTCCCACGCACTCCTGGATCCGCCTGAGCTGACCAGTCCTTCGGAACAGCTTCTCCGATCCCTCCGGTCCTCCGGACCTCCGCCTGACTGGAGCCGTATTGCTCCCTCCTTCGACAGGCCATTACCGAGCTCACCTGAGCTTCCCACAGTCGCTCCGCTTCTCGAAGCTCATCCTCGTGGGCAACCGCACCTCCCGACGCCATCATCTCTCGGTGCTCATCCGGGAACCCCACTTGGTCAAGGGTGGTCCAATCCCACCCCATAGTTCGCCGGACTTCTTCAGGAGCCGAATCCCATCTATCAATATATTCTTCTTCTTTCCAAGCCAACCTCTCCATTGCTGGGATAGTTGAAAAGGGGCTTTAGCTTCTGTAACGACTCTCCAACACTCGGTAAGGATCACGCGTAGATTGAAGCGCGGTCCAACACGATTTTATTGCAGGTACGACACATGTGAAGCTAAAGCACCGGCCCGCCACCCAAACACACCTTATATACCCTAAGCCCCCTCCCATTGCCCATGCAATGTCCAAGCAGGGTTGCACCATATCCGGGTGAGTCAGCATATCCCACAGTCCAAAGGGATGTGACCTCATGGGTCCATGAATCAGCGTTATGAGCCCAATTGTCCAATGTCCAGGCTCGGAGGAGTTTACCTCACTTCCCTCCGCAGCCCCGCATACACCTGGGAGTTACATCACTCCCATCTGGCTCAGCACAGTCTCTATGTAACTGGAGCCAAGGTCACCAAAGAACTGGGGCAAAGGTCGGTGCAATCTCATGGCAGGCTGGGAACCTGAACTTCTCCTAAGCTCAAGTCTCCCAGTCCTGACATTTTGATCTTTTAATCTGTGTTTTATCTGTGTTCTATCTACTATTTGTACTCATATAACTATGTTGTAAACCGCTCCGAGCCTCCAGGAGTGGCGGTGTACAAGTCTAATAAATAAATTAATAAATCCCTTGAAGATGGGTTCTCCGGTATTGAACCTCTTCTTGTGTCTCCTCTTTTTTCTTCTGATTTATTTTGGGGGTAGCCATTTCAATCCAATTGTTTAGTATTGTTTTGGTTTTTATTTCAGCCACTGTTTAAGCAATCACAACCCATATATATATTCCTGTGTTGCTCTTTTTACTTTCTTCTCCGAAAACTTCAATGTCTGTCACTTTTTTCCTCTTCTGTATTACCTTCCCCCTTCTTCCTCTTCCTTTGATGCTCTAGGAGCTCCGCTTTAGTTTGTTGTCTCCCTTTTCAACTTTCACTCTTGCCACTTCCGCCTCCTCCCCTCTGCTCTCTGTGTGCCTTGCCTTTGCAGAGTTTTTCCTTTTGGTAAGCTTCCAGGAGTGTGCCTTGTGGGGTGACGCTCTAGGGGCTGCGCTTTGCCTCTTGCCTCTCCACTTCACCACTTCTGCCTCCTCCCCTTCTCGCCCAGCGTGTTTTGCCTGAGTCAGAGCCCGGTTCTTCCGGCTGACCCGCTTCTGGGGAGTGCGCCTCGTGGATGTCTATTGGAGAGTGTTCAGCTAGACATAACAAAACTTGCTCCAAGGTCGGAGTGGGTTGTGGGGGTGGTAGCGTTATTCGCCTTTCTTTAGGTTTTCAAAGCTTTCAGAGGGGGTTGGCTTGAATTTTGATTATTTGTGGGGCAGTATGGTGTTTCCCCTTCTTTAATGGAGGCTCAGGTCTCTGCGGTCAGCAAAACGTCTTTCTTCCATCTGCGACAGGCTAGGCGACTGGCCCCCTACCTATCCAGGGATGACCTTGCCACGGTAATCCAAGCGACGGTCATCTCGAGGTTAGACTACTGTAACGGCCTCTACATAGGCCCTCCCTTGTCGACAATTGGGAAACTCAAGCTGGTGCAAAAATGCAGCTCGCTTGCTGGCGGGAGCGCCGGCAAGAGAGCATATTACGCCCATCTTACGGAAATTGCACTGGCTTCCAATCGAGTACCGAATTGTCTTCAAGGTGTTGGTTTTGACCTTTAAGGCCTTACATGGTCTGGGGCCGGTGTACCTGAGGGATCGCCTCACCCCATATATTCCCCTGAGATCACTGCGCTTGGAAGAGCGAAACCTTTTAACGATACCATCTGTCCGCTCCTGCCACCTCTCCAGCACAAGGCAACGAGCCTTTTCAGTTGCTGCCCCAATTCTCTGGAACGTATTGCCAGACGAGGTCCGGGCTATGACGGAGCTTATCCCATTCTGGAGGGCTTGCAAAACTGTGTTGTTCAGGCTTGCCTTTGATTGAAGCCCTGGGATATCGTAATTGTTCACTATTGCTGTATTATAATAATGTTGTTGCATTATTTGCAACTTTTAATTTTTGCTGTTTTATGATGTATCATTGTTTTATTGTGCATTTTTAAGATGTATGTGAACCACCCCGAGTCAGCCGGGAAGGGCGGAATATAAGACTGAACAAATAAAATAATTTAATTCACTTAACTGCTTTACGTTTATCTTGGGATCTTTGACTTTCCTAGACTTTCCTAGACTTTTCCGGTAGCCAGGGACGTATATTTCTTTTTTGATATATATATTTTTACAACTTACATATCTAGAATCTTGTTTTGGTTAAAGTATCAGGTTGTTCTTCCACGTTTTGAGTGCTATACCACCTATATTCACCCGTTTCCAACTGCTGGACGCAGCAGCTGTCGACAAGTTACTCGCTGCAGCCAGACCAACTACATGCTCCCTCGACCCGTGCCCCTCCTGGCTTGTTAGAGCGTGCTGGGAGGGGCTCAGGCCCCCTGGGCACGATCATAAATAGCTCCCTTGAGCAAGGAGTCTTCCGGGGACTAAAAGAGGCAATGGTGAGACCGCTGCTGAAGAAGCCGAATCTAGATCCTTCGGCTCCCTCCACCACCGGCCAGTTTCCAACTTGCCTTTTTAGACAAGGTAATTGAGAGGGCAGCAGCGGATCAGCTGCAGCAGTTCTTGGAAGACACAGCTGGACTTGATCCCTTCCAGTCCGGCTTCCGTATTGGGCACGGGACGGAGACCGTGCTTGTCGCCATTACAGACCAACTTCGCTGCCAGCTGGACCAGGGCGGATCAGCACTGCTCGTCTTGTTAGATCTGACGGCAGCTTTCGATACTGTAGATCATGCACTGTTAGCCCACCGTCTAGCCGGCGCCGGGATTGGGGGGACCGCCCTTAAATGGGTGGCCTCCTTTCTCCGGGGCCGGGGACAACGTGTGGAGGGGGGCGGGGAGGTCTCCGGGAGATCCTCACTTGACTGTGGGGTCCCCCAGGGGCCATCCTCTCCCCCTTATTATTCAACGTGTATATGCGTCCCCTGGCCCAGCTGGCCCGCGACTTTGGTCTGGAGTGTTATCAGTATGCGGATGACACCCAGCTTCTGCTGAGAATGGATGGCAGACCGGACACCGTACCCGATTGTTTCCATCAGTGCCTCGAGGCCGTGACTGGTTGGCTGCGGGCCAGCCGGCTGAAGGTGAATCCGTCGAAGACGGAGATCTTGTGGCCCGGCCGCCCTGGGGGGGGGGCGGGTGCCGGTTGCCTACCCTGGACGGCGAACGGCTTAATCCGTCGCCTGTTGTTAAGAGCTTAGGTGTCCAGTTGGACCCCCTGCTGGCCATGGAGACCCAGGTCTCCGCGGCCAGCAGGGCGTCATTCTTCCACCTACGACAGGCTAGGCGACTGGCTCCCTACCTTTCCAGGGATGACCTGGCCACGGTGATCCAAGCGACGGTCATCTCGAGACTAGACTACTGTAACGCCCTCTACGTTGGCCTTCCCTTGGCGACAATTCGGAAACTCAAGCTAGTGCAGAATGCCGCAGCTCGCTTGCTGACGGGAGCGTCGGTAAGGGAGCATATTACGCCCATTCTTCGGCAGCTGCACTGGCTGCCTGTTGAGTACCGAATTGCCTTCAAGGTGTTGGTGTTAACCTTTAAGGCTTTACACGGCCTAGGGCCTGCGTACCTGAGGGACCGCCTTGCCCCATACATACCACCGAGATCAGTACGCTCAGAGGAGTCTAATTTGCTCCAGATTCCATCGGTCCGCACCTGTCACCTGTCCGCGACCAGGCAAAGGGCCTTTTCTGTGGCGGCTCCGGTACTCTGGAACTCTCCAGCCGAATGTAATAATAAGACTACTACTAATCAGACTTTATTACTTGTGAGTCGCCCTCCACCAATGGTGCTCCGGGCGACTTACATCCTTTAAAAACACAGATACATCAATTAAAACAGCAGATATGAGCCGTAAAAGGCTCTGCCATCCATCCAGTTCAGTCCCCGAAAGCCTGGCGGAAGAGCCAGGTTTTCAGGCCAGCCAGAAATCTGGCCGGGGCCAGTGTGGCCCTGAGCGCAGGCGGGAGCGAGTTCCAGATCGTAGTCATCTCCTAACCAGCACCCTGGTTCAGGGAATGCTACGGCATGACATAATTTTAATTCCGGGACCAATGTTGTATTTTATGTTGTTTTATTGTACGGCGACATGGATGTACATGTCAGCCGAGTTTTTTGATGTTATCCGCCTTGAGCCTGCAGGGGAGGAGCGGAATACAAGAAGGAACAAATAAATAAATAAATAAAATATATACGTCTTGCTTTTTTTAGCCTCCGTATTTATTTGTTTAGCCACCAACAAAACTCACTTTATTTTCCTTAGAGATCTTTCTGCCGCTAGCAGCCTCTTTTGCTGGGGGTATTTCAGGTTAGGGTTAGGTTAGGTTAGGGTCCTCTATTTAAAATGTGGTAGGTCAGTTGTTCGGCCGAGATCCAGAGCCCTGGTTCAGCTGTCCCATTGCCATCCGCGTCCATAAGCCACCTCTTTGTCGGCTTTACATTTGTCGGCTTTACATTTACAAAAAGAAATGAGACTCTACCTCTATGGAAAAGACCTTATTACCATGCATGAGTGTTTTCGCCGCCCAATGTGGATTACATATTATGGATGAGGTTTACTAATTTATATTTGTTGATGGGCCTTGATAAAGACTCAATCCGAGTCGAAACGAGTGAAGGAGTCCCTAATAAAATAATCCTTAGCAACTGGATTTTCTTAGATTTTCTTAGTTCAGCCTTAGTCCTCGGTCTTAGCCTTATCTTGAAGTCAAAAACCAGTTTACCAATACCTTCCCCTTTCGCCTTCAGCCCCTATTCAGCCTCTATTTCATAGATCTGGCTCTTCTTACCTTGCCCGGGGTGTCCGCAGGTCAGCAGGCAGACTCCACTCTACTAAAGGTCTCCCGATGCGGATATACTTCGCCCGCAGAATTGCAGAAGTTATAGGGGTTATCTACCTTTAACCAGTTGCCAGTTGCCCATTGAAGTCCCTTCAGCTGCGACTTCTCTACTTTCCGCCCCTCTGTTTGGCTCCTCCCGTTGGCACTGCCACGCTGCGGTCGTTGGGAGCGTCGGGAGCGTATTGCGTCACGGCGTCACAGCCTCGCGGCGTCGCGGCGTACGTGCAGGTCTACTTGCCTGCTTGTTTGCTTGCTATGCACCGCGTCTTCTCCCTCTAGACTTCTGCCGTCGCCGATCCTCTAAGCCGTCGCAGCTGTCTTGATTTCTTCACGGGGGCACTCTTAAAGGTACAGTCTTCGATTTTTGCATCCAGGCCCGTCTAATCCTTCTTCTCAAAATTGGCAAGCTGGGGTTCTAAGTCAGAGGTAAAGATGTGGCATCTGAGGTCTAGCCAAATCTCTTGTACAAATAAAAGGAGTTGTAGAGATGGAATTCTCTCCGTTGTTTCTCCTTAGTTTCTCCCACTCTGTTTCTTCCCTTGCCGGGCGGCCCCTAATGCTACCGCTGTTTTTCTTCTTGTCCTCTCGAATTATTTTCTATTAGATTATGTTGGGTAAATTCGGTGAAACTTGGTGGTCCCCACACCCTTCTTGCTCTATTCTTCTTCCTTCTTCATATACTTCTTTCACCGTGCATGTTAAAATGAAGACGGCCGGCCTCTATGGCACTTTCGCGCCGTGCTCCTCCACTGGCCGCTCACCCACTGGGGGAGTCTGGAAGACCCCCTTCCTACTTTCCCTGCGGGTATCGCTGACAACTGACCTCTATCCCGTCAGTTTGGGGTCATGACACCCTCTGCCTTGCGTGGGGGAGCCCAGTATTTCTGAGGGTTCTCCGGAGCCTCAGAGGACTGCTGCGGCCGCCATTTTGTCTCCACCCGGAAGTGCATTTTATTCTTGTTGTGATCCGCCCCGAGCCTGCAGGGAGGAGCGGAATATAAGATTGAATAATAAATAAATAAATAAATAAATAGTTGTATAGCAACCTCCCCATTTTGTTGTAGTTGTGCTAGGTCGAGTTTGGAACTCAATCCCCAGCGAGATTAGGTCGGCTTCGTCCCTCCTTTCTTTTATGAAGAAACTGAAACCATGGTTCTGAGGCCAGGCTTTTATTTATTTATTTAAAACTTTTGTACCCTGACCTTCTCACCTCCGTAGAGCGACTCAGACTGGCTTACAGCAAGATTCAATGCTATACAATTTAAAAACATCTACAACAACATATTAAAATTGGACAGCAGGCATGACAGCACCTTGGATGTTGAACTGGACTGGAAATGGCTATATGGTTTGATATTAATGTTTTAAATTGTTTTAACTTAATGTTTTATCTGTTGTTTTAAATTGCTGTTATATTTATTATATTTGTCTTATGTTGCGGCATCGAATTGTTGTCAATATAAACTGCCCTGAGGCCCGCCCCCCACGTTTTTTTTAAGAAGGACAGGGTAGAAATGTTGAAAATAAATAAATAATCTTTCCCTACCTGGACAACTGATTGTGACACAGTCTCCATCCCTCCTCTACTCCCAGGTGACCACTACAGTCTCTCTTCTCAAGACCCTCGGTCTCCAACTGAATGACAAGAAATCTCACTTGACACCGACGACTTCCATAAAGTTCATTGTTGTCCTCTTTGACTCGATCAACCAGATGCTCTCCCTTCCTGGTGCCAGGTTCCTTGCTCTTCAAAATGAGCTACAATGCTGCAGATCTGCCCAAAGGGTCAGAGCCAGACATATCCAAGTCCTTCTTGGCCATATGGCATTGACAGTGATGGTGACCCCGTTTGCTAGATTCCACTTTTGACTGCTTCAGTGGTGATTCCTCGACTGCTTCAACCCGTCTCGAGAGCACAACTCCAAGCTTCTTTCAGTACCGACACCAGTCCGAAAATCCTTGGTGTGGTGGACATCCTGACACAACGTCTGCATAGGGATCCTTTTCACCCCCAACAACCCTTGGTCACTTTGATGACCAACGGCTTGACACTCGCCTGGGGATGCCACACAGGAGAACTCTCTATCCAAGACCTATGGTCCTCTAAAGAGAGGCTTCACTCCAAGTCCATTCTGCAGATGGAGGAAAGCACCAGTGCCACTGCAGCAATGCTGCTCCTGGCCACTGTTGCATTCAAATGGCCAGATGTGGCATAATGGCAGAAGAAGTTGCAGGGATAGTGGTTGTGCTTCTTTTAGAATTTCCTGGGGTGGAGAGGGCTCTGGCCTTTCACTGCTCTACTCAGAAGGGACGGTTCCTTTCTTGATAAACGCTAAAGTGCAGAACTCACATTGACCTGTGGATAAGTCAACTCCAGGTTTTCCAGTAGTCTTTTTTAATTTTTACTAAAATTACTAAATGTATACAGAGTAATGTTTGTTAGATGTTTTTTCTGTCGGTGTAAATGCATATGACCATTGGTAGGAGCATTAATAAATAAATAAACTGATTGATATAGAGTAAGTTCTAAGTGTGATAACAGCTACCAGAATACTGTATGTGCAGAAATGAGGAAGTGACCTGATTTCTATTAAAGGGGGGAGTTTCATGACTGAAATGTAGTGTAGAGGGCTATAACCTGTTTCTGAGGAACAGACCAAATAGGAAAGGAGGGGGAGCAGCATTATCCTCTGCCGACTTCTGTCACCCAAGTCCGCTAGGTATTCCGGTGATCTCGGGGCGGGGTGAGTACGGTAGGCGCAGGCCGAATGCGAGACCAACTGCGAGATCCAGGTTGAGTCACAGACGGACTCGGCCTGGCTCTGACCTGCGTCCTATCCCCAGACACGCTGTTGGTAGACATCCAGCTACCCCTCCTTCCACTCTGGTGCTGGTTAACGCCCGTTCCATCCGGAACAAGACCGCCACCATCAGGGAGTTTTGTGAAGATCTTAAAGCGGACCTATTTTGCATAACTGAGACCTGGCTCCAGGAGTGCGATTCCATCTGCCTCCAGGAAGGGGTTCCCCCTGATTACGTTGCCACGCACCAGAATAGGAATGAGGGACAGGGGGGAGGGGTGGCAATACTCTCCCGTGATGGATTACACCTTAGAGCAATCCCTGCGCTTGCCACCTCGGGGCTCGAAAGTGTCGGCCTGGTGTGGGAGTCCCAGGAGAGCCTGGCGATTCTGCTGGTGTACCGTGCGCCTAGCACACCGGCAGAGAGCCTGGCGCGGCTGCTGGAGAATGTGTCGGAGTGGGCATTGAGGTTTCCCAGGCTTATTGTCCTGGGCGACTTCAATGTCCACGCCGACGCAGCCTCCGTTCCATCTGCAGCCGCGGACCTAATTTCGACCATGGCAACATTGGGCCTCTCCCTCTGTAGCTCGGGACCCACACACTCGGCCGGGCACACCCTCGATCTGGTGTTCAGCGCAGGGGTTCAAGTGGACCTAGCCTCCGTAATAGAGGTTCCATGGTCAGACCACTGTGCTCTAAGGATCCAGGTTGAGCAACCGCCTCCCCCATGCAAGGGCGCCGAACAGATTTTGGTTCGCCCGAAGAGACTTATGGAACCCGAAAGGTTCCTGAATGCTCTGAGGGATCTGGAGTCTATCAGCGTCTCAGTCGAAGAGCAGGTTCAGGCCTGGAACACCTCATTAGCTAGAGCTCTCGACGAGATTGCCCCTAGGCGTCCTCTCCGCCCCCGCAATCGCCGTTCCCCCTGGTATACAGGGGACCTTAGGTCGATGAAGCGGGAGAGGAGACGGCTAGAGCGCGAGTAGAGGAAACTCCGCTACGGAGCCTCAGTATCAGCTTATAAGCTAGTTAAAGAGGCTTATGAGCGTGCTGTCAAGGCGGCCAAAAATGGGTACTTTTCCGCCTTGATAGCGTTTGCCAGCTCACGCCCGGCTCAACTGTTCAAGGTAATTCGGTCTTTGACGACGGTCCCTACTGTCCCAAAAAATATCGATCAGGCCCTTACTGCCGGTGCTTTCCAGAGCTTCTTCACAGACAAGATACTGAGCCTCCGCCGGGACCTTCCGGCCACGGTTGATACAGTAAGAGAGCTTGAGACTCCGTGGCCCTCCGCCGGGCCCACCCTCGACCGGTTTCGGCCACTGGACTCAGATGCTGTTGATAAGATAGTGGCTGCAGCCAGGCCTACCACCTGCTCCCTCGACCCGTGCCCCTCCTGGCTTGTTAGATCTTGCCTGGAGGGGTTACGTGGGCCTCTGTTGAATATCATAAACAGCTCCCTTGAGCAAGGAGTCTTTCCAGAGTGCTTAAAAGAGGCGGTGGTAGCTCCATTACTGAAGAAACCGTCATTGGATCCTGCGGTTCCCTCCAACTACCGCCCAGTGTCGAATCTTTCGTACCTGGGCAAGGTAGTTGAGAGGGCAGTAATGGAGCAGTTGCAGTCCTTCTTAGATGATGCAACATGGCTAGACCCCTTCCAGTCCGGCTTCCGTTCGGGGCATAGGACGGAGACGGTTCTGGTCTCCATCACAGATCAACTCCACTGCCAGCTTGACCAAGGCGGGTCTGCGCTGCTCGTGTTATTGGACCTCACGGCAGCGTTTGACACGGTCGACCACAATCTATTGCTCCACCGCCTGGCCATGGCTGGAGTGAGGGGGACAGCCCTAAAATGGCTGACCTCCTTCCTCCACCAGCGGTCTCAGCGTGTGAGGAGGGGCAAGGTGGTCTCTGAGGGCTCCTCATTAGTTTGTGGAGTTCCGCAGGGGGCCATTCTCTCCCCTCTGTTATTTAACATCTACATGCAGCCGCTTGCGCAGCTGGTGCAGAGTTATGGGCTAGAGTGTCACCAGTACGCTGATGATACCCAGCTCATTCTGAGGATGGAGGGCAGGCCGGGATCCGTCCCCGATAATTTCCAACATTGCCTCGAAGCCGTTACTGGATGGCTGCGAGCCAGTAGGTTGAGGGTGAATCCGGCGAAGACGGAGATCTTGTGGCTGGGCCGCCCGGGCGGGGTAGATGTCCAGCTTCCGACCCTGGACGGTGTGGCATTATGCCCATCGTCTTCCGTGAAGAGCCTGGGGGTCCACTTGGACTCCCAGCTGACCATGGAGGCCCAGGTCTCTGCGGTCAGCAAGGTTGCCTTTTTCCACCTTCGACAGGCAAGGAGGCTGGCCCCCTATCTCTCCCGGAACGACCTGGCCACGGTGATCCAAGCCACGGTCATCTCAAGGCTAGATTACTGCAACGCTCTCTACGTTGGCCTTCCTCTGTCGGCGATCCGGAAGCTCAAGCTGGTGCAGAACACTGCCGCTCGGCTCCTGTCTGGCACCCCAGCAGGCTGCCACATAACACCTGTCTTGCAGGATCTGCACTGGCTGCCAATTGAGCACCGGGTCGCCTTCAAAGTGTTGGTTCTTACCTTTAAGGCCTTGCACGGCCTGGGGCCAGCGTATCTGAGGGACCGTCTCACTCCATACTGCCCTTCGAGATCACTACGGACCGAGGATGCCAACCTCCTGGAGATACCATCGGCGAAGCTGGCACGACTGACATCTACCCGCCGGAGGGCATTCTCTGTCATAGCTCCTACGCTGTGGAACGCTCTCCCGGCCGAAACCCGGGCCATGAAGGACCTGCTCCCATTCAGACGGGCTTGCAAAACTTATTTGTTTAAGCTTTCGGCGGGTAGGCCCGCGCATCTTCACTGTGCCATTGTGTAATTGTGTCACTGTTTTATTTTGTTACTGCTGCTTTTAACTGTTTTTATCATTCTGTATTTTATTGTGCCTTCGGCTCTTGTGAGCCGCTGCGAGCCTTCGGGAGTCGGCGGCATAGAAGCCCGAATAAATAAATAAATAAATAAATTATGTATCAAGGGTGCTTATATTGGTGAGGACATCCATGATGTATATCCTGGAAGCCAAGTTGAGAGAATCTGTGTAAAAATTAAGGGGAATGTAATTGTGGGGATCTACTACAAACTTTGAAGCCAGACTGAGAACTTGAATGGTGCCTTCCTGAAATAGATGAGCACACATTCAGTGAGGATAGCTGTAGTAGTAGGAATAGGAGTAATGGGAGATTTCAACTGTCTTGATATTTATTGGAAGGCAAACTCTGCCAAGAATATCAGGTTCAATAAATTTCTCACTTGCCTTGCAGACTGTTTCCTTATCCAGAAAGTGGAAGAGGCAACAAGGGGAAGAGGCTACTTTAGATCTGATCCTAACCCACAATGATGACCAAATAAATGCGTTGAAAGTGGTGGGTTCCTTTGTGGGAGAGACCATATTATTTTGCAGGGGCAAGGGAAAGTCAGGCAATTTATTTATTCATGTGTCAGGAGTGAACCAAAACAAACAAACAAACCACAAAGTTTGCAGACTTGGTATTCTGTTAAATGTCCTTTGACCAGTAGCTGGCCACTTGGAGTGCCTCTGTTGTAGTTGCAAAAAGGTTCTCCATTGTGCATGTGGCAGGGCTCAGGTTGCATTGCAGTAGGTGGTCTGTGGTTTACTCTTCTCCACACTCGCATGTCGTGGATTCCACTTTGTAGCCCCATTTCTTAAGGTTGGCTCTGCATCTCGTGGTGCCAGAGTGCAGTCTGTTCAGCGCCTTCCAAGTCGCCCAGTTTTCTGTGTGCTCAGGAGGGAGTCTCTCGTTTGGTATCTGGGTTTGAGCCTGGCATTTTTGGACTCTCGCTAGCTAAGGTGTTCCAGCAAGTGTCTCTGTAGATCTTAGAAAACTATTTCTTGATTTAAGTCGTTGGTGTGCTGGCTGATACCCAAACAGGGGTGGGCTGGAGATGTCACTGCCTTGGTCCTTTCACTATTGTTTGCTACTCCCCGGCAGATGTCAGGTGGTGCAATACTGGCTAAAGAGTGTAATTTCTCCAGTGGTGTAGGGCGCAGACATCCCGTGATAATGCGGCATCTCTCATTAAGAGCCACATCCACTGTTTAGCGTGGTGAGATGTGTTCCACACTGGGCATGCATACTCAGCAGCAGAGTAGCATAGTGCAAGGGCAGATGTCTTCACTGTATCTGGTTGTGATCCCTAGGTTGTGTCAGTCAGCTTTCGTATGATATTGTTTCTAGAGCCCACTTTTTGCTTGATATACAGGCAGTGCTTCTTGTAGGTCAGGTAACTCCCAGGTATTTGGGTGTGCTGCAATGCTCCAGTGGGATTCCTTCCCTGGTAATCCTCAGAGCTCGGGTTGCTTGTCTGTTCTTATTTATTTATTTATTTATTTATTTATTTATTTATTATTCGGTTTTATATTCCGCTCCTCCCAGCAGGCTTGGGGCGGATCACAAAATGCAAGCATACAATAAAACACGCAATACAACAATAAAAACACATCATAAGACATGTCATAAAACATACAGTAAAAGCACAATACGTAGCCATGGTGGTACAGGTCTACGATTCCTTAATTGAGGCGAGACGGACCCAAATAAATTTGAAGTTACCCAAACGCCAGTCTGAAGAGGGCCGTCTTACATTCCCTTCGAAAAGGGAGAAGTTCAGGGACCGCTCGAATGTGGTCAGGGAGTGAATTCCAGAGTACTGGAGCCGCCGCAGAGAAAGCTCTCTGTCTTGTACTGGACAAGTGACAGGAGCGGGACGATGGTATGACCAGCAAATTTTGCTCTTCCGAGCGCAGTGATCTCAGGGGAACGTACGGGGTAAGGCGGTCCCTCAGGTATTTTAGATGGATTAGGAATTAGCTGATTTGCCCTGTAATAGGCAGTAAGAGCACCTAGAGCTTCGGAGAGCTTTTGTTCGACCATTTCAACAAGCCCAAACAACAAATTACAATAAAATAAAATACAATAAGATAACAACCGAAATGCAAACAATATCACAGTAAAATACAAAACATATGAATACAATAAGCAATATACACAAAACATAAGAAAGCAATAAACAAACATAATGACAGTGAGCGGGCTGCATGTACAGTAAAATTATTTAAAAACTCAGGGTGATATAAAAGGAGCGGATTATTTGCAAGGGAGAACTCATAGAGGAACAGGGTAGTAGGCATACCTTCATACAAAGGGGGGGGGACTCCTAGTACATGAACATTGTGGGGAGCAATAGCTTATAAATGTGTGGCTACTCTCAAAAAGTGCAGCGGCAGAGCCATGTCTTGAGATTCTTTTTAAAGGTTTCTAAGGTAGGGGCTTTCCTAATCTATCCAGGGCAATGAGTTCCAGAGTCAGGAAGCCACAGAGGAGAAGGATCTCTCCCTTGTACCCACAAAGAGAGCTTGAGAAACTGGCAGGGACTAAAGGAGGGCCTCCCCCAAAGATCGAAGTGCTCGGGCTGGTTCATATGGTCACAAAGGTAGGCGGGTTCCAAACCATTTAGGGCTTTTTAGGTAAGAACCTGTACCTTGAATTGGGACCGGAAGATGAAGGGCACGATCATCAGCATAGATGAAACTCTCTGTCCCTTCTGGCAATGGCTGGGCATTTGAGTATATGTTGAATATTGATGGAGCAAGCCTGAGGCAGGCCGTTCTTCTGTTCTTCTGTTTTTGCTATCTGCTTCTTTGGCCCTGGAACTCAACAAAAAAGCTCCTGTTTTGTAGCAGATTTCCTATGAGACGGGTGAGGTGGTAATCGTTGTGATACTATACATTTTTCTCAGGAGGAGGCAGTGGTTTACATTATCATAAGCCGCTGACAGGTCTATGAAGACAGCTCCTGTGATCTGCTGCCTTTCAAAGCTATCTTCTATGTGCTGAGAGACATGAGAAAAGCTTCCCCGCAGGATTGCAAGATATCCGGGTGTCTCCTGGGCAACATCTTCGTAGATGGCTCACTCCAGAATGGACCAGAAGTCAGGAAGTGCCACTGGGGCATTGAAAACCTTGCAGGTCACATAAAAGGACATGGTGGGTCGCATCCGGGCTGCGGGGCACGCCTTTGACAGGCGTGTTCTAGACGAAAGCTTCTCAAACTGTGGGTTGCAACCCCAAATATTCCACGAAATGTTGAGGGAGTGAAATATTTGGCAACAGTAAAAGGTTTCTGAACACCACCTAGTGGTCATTTTAGATGTTAGCTCCACATCTACCTCTGCTGAGATTTTCTGAACATGCCGGAATCCATCAATGTATGGCAAAATCTGCTGAATGGGGAGGTCCCACTGGGAATTGAAGAAATCATCCTTGTCCTGGGTGAAGACAGGACCATCATACTCCTGCACAATGGGGGGATCGGGGTGCTGCTCAATCACTTTCAGGTGAATTGTGTTGGATTTGTCTATGGGTAGAGTGCATTTGCCAGTGGCATTCAGTTCCTCAAGTATGATACTCATGATGAGTATCAACTTTTGCATGCTGTCCTCATTGGAAATGAAGCCACTCTCCAGCTCTAGAGTGGTAAGATAACCTGTCAGTTTCTTTACAATAGGCTCCAATGCACAAGTCTTCACTTTGGCATCACAAACAAAGCCAAGGTTGACGAGCAAGGCCTTCCGACTTTATTTCTTATGTTCAATACACACTAGGTATTAGCTTTTTATCCATTGCTGTGACTGTGAGGAGCTTGTTTTGCAGTTCAGGTTTAGTGATGATACGGGAACGGGTCAATAAGTCCGTGACTTTTTGAATTTCCTGCCTCTTAACTGAAAGGGCAACACTGCTCGTGTCAACAGGCATCTGTCAGTTGACTCCTGTCAAAATTTGAACAAGCTGCATCATTTAGTTTGTGTTTGACAGCCATTAATAGCAGACTACCCCGTGATTTGAGGAGGAAATGGAAAAAAGTGAATTTCGTGTGCTCATTAAGCATTATTTTTTGCGGAAAGAAACCATCACGCAAACCAAGGCTAAGCTTGATAAATACTATGGGGACTCTGTACCATCAATTTCAATGGTAAAAAAGTGGTTTACTGAATTTTGTTGTGGCCATAGAAGCACGGAAGATGCCGAACGTTCTGCCAAACGAAGATGGGTCAATAAGTCCAAGGCGGATCAGCCCTGCTCGTGTTGTTAGATCTCACGGCAGCGTTTGACACAGTAGATCACGCATTGTTGACCCACCGTTTAGCCGTGACGGGAGTTAGGGGGACTGCCCTTAAATGGGTGGCCTCCTTCCTCCAGGATCGGGGACAACGTGTGGAGAGGGGGGAGGAGGTCTCTGGGAGACTCCCATTAAGTTGTGGGGTCCCCCAGGGGGCCATCCTTTCCCCCTTATTATTCAACATCTATATGCGTCCGCTGGCCCAGCTGGTTCGCGACTTTGGTCTGGAGTGTTATCAGTACGCTGATGACACCCAGCTGGTGCTGAGAATGGACGGCAGGCCAGACACCGTACCCGATTGTTTCCATCAATGCCTTGAAGCCATGACTGGATGGCTGCATTCCAGCCGGCTGAAGGTGAATCCGGCGAAGACGGAGATTCTGTGGCCTGGTCGCCCTGGACTGGATGAGTGCCGGTTGCCTACCTTGGATGGCGAGCAACTAAGCCCGTCACCTTCGGTAAAAAGTTTGGGGGTCCAGTTGGACCCATTGCTGTCCATGGAGACTCAGGTCTCCATGGTCAGCAAAACATCATTCTTCCATCTACGACAGGCTAGACGACTGGCACCCTACCTGTCCAGGGATGACCTGGCCACGGTGATCCAAGTGACGGTCATCTTGAGGCTGGACTACTGTAACACCCTATACGTTGGCCTTCCCCTGTCAACAATCCGGAAACTCAAGCTAGTGCAAAACGCCGCTGCTCGCTTACTGGTGGGAGCACCGGTGAGGGAGCACATCACTCCCATCTTACGGCAATTGCACTGGCAATTGAATACCGAATTGTCTTCAAGGTGCTGGTTTTAACCTTTAAGACCTTGCACGGTCTAGGGCCTGTGTACCTGAGGGACTGCCTTACCCCATATGTTCCCCCGAGATCGCTACGCTCAGAGGAGCAAAACTTGCTAGCTATTCCATTGATCCGCTCCTGCCACTTGTCCACGACAAGGCAACGAGCCTTTTCAGTAGCGGCCCCTGTATTGTGGAACACACTTCCAGATGGCACTTAAAGCTGGACTGCTGTCTGTAAGACTGTATGGTGGGTAAAAATGGTACAGGTGATGAGAGGGGTTGTTAAAAGGAGATTGGAGGATGCCCTCACCTGACCAAAAGAGACAGGAACCCTTCGCCCGCAGTCCTGCTGCTGTCCTTTCCCCAAGAAGAGAAATGGCTTGTGTGAGGTGAACAATAGCAAAAGCCACACATTGAGAAGATCATACCCACTCTTCCCTCACCTGGCAGGACCTGATCTCTGGGATCTTGGTGTTTCTTAGCAACTGTAGAAAGCATCCCTAACACCTAGAGCAGAGATTCACTCTGCTTGCTTTAAGGTGGTTGCAATGTCACTAGGCGTTTCCTGGGCAACGCAAAATCCGGAAGCAGAGTCTGGGCAGGGAGGGAGGAAAGGAAGAAAGGAGGAGGAGCAGCTGGGCTTGGCGGGTCCCTCAGTGCTCCTGTGCTTTGCACAGAAGAAGGCCTCTTTGGGATTCAGCAAAGGTGTGTGTTAATCACGCAGTTGAGGCCACGGACTGCCTTGGTCTGTCTAATGACACACCACCAAAGATGCAGTGAGATGCAGCAGTGGCCACTTGAAATGAACATTCGTAGTGGCATCCTCTTCCTACCTTTTGCTTCTTTTTTCTTCTCTAACCCTTTAACACACATTACATAAAACATTAAATAATCTGACATTTTAAAGTTTAAGTCTATGAATTGTATCTTCTTATATTGTCTCACTTTGTCTCTAGGCCTTCATATTTTCTTTTCCAATTCTTCTTCATTGAGTGTTAATCTTAATTATTCATGGCAAGTCATATCACTTAGTACAGTTCTCGAATTACTTAATATTATCTACAGAGAAAGTTCTACAATTTTCCTTGACACTGTTAGTCGATTTGTATTTATATAAACAAATCTTCATTATATGTCATTTTATCATTATCATGTTTTCTCTCTTTTTGTATTACATGTGACTTATATATCCCCCTCGATGGATTGTCACCTTGTCATGGTGAGGGGGCTTGTGTGTTCCAATGAACCTGTGGGCGCAACGACTGGAGTCGTGCACTCCCAGGAGTGGCCGCAGGGGAGGTTCCAGACCAAGCACAATCCGAAGACCCAAAGACCTCAACTGTCAGCTCCGGCAAGGGGGGGTCTAGTAAATCAAGCTCACTCCAAACGGGGTTGAAGGATAAGTGGTTTAATAGGTCCTTAATCCAAAGCAAGCAAAGATAGACTAAAGTTTTCCCACGCGAGAGTCTCTTCAAAAGCCCTCCTGGCCCGCCCCTGCTGGGCCCCTCCTTCCTCAGGGATGACCATCCGGCTCTCCGCATATCAAAGTTCAGGAAAGGTGCCTGGCACATCAAAGGGCGTTCCATATCAAAGCCCGCCAGTTCCAGTTCAAAGGCCGCCAGATGTTGCTCTTATCTGATGGCGCGCGGGGCTTGGTCTGTTAGGTCAACAAACGGGCCAAGCGGCGCTGACATAGCGCCCCCCTCCAAAAAGCGGGCACCTGCAAGGGAAGAACAAAGGGGAGGGAGAAAATCAGGGTCCCGGCTTGGCAGGGAAGGCAGCATGAAAGGCTTCCAGCAGTCTTGGGGCTTTCACGTGCTGGGCTAGCACCCACTCGGGTTGCAAATCCTTTGCAGTCCACTTCACTAAGTAGCTGAGGCGGCCCTTATGGCGCCGCGAGTCCAAAACCTCCCGAATCTCAAAGTGGGTGTGGGGCCCCACCATGATCGGCACCGGAGCGTCTTCCGACACGGACCACTTCCGGTCGGTCACCGCTTTCTTGAGCAGGCTCACATGGAAGACAGGGTGGACCTTGCGCCAGGTGTGCGGGAGGTCCAGCTTAACCGCCACGGGGTTGATAACTTCCACCACCCGGAGAGGTCCCACGAACTTGTTAGCAAATTTGCGGGACTGCTGTGTAGAATTGAGATGCTTGGTGTACAGGAACACGCGGTCCCCAACGGCGTATGTAGGCTGGGGCCCCCTTTTCTTGTCAGCGTACAGCTTGTAGGAGTCCCGGGTCTGGCGGAGGGCGGCCTGGATCTGCGGCCAAGCGGCGGCAACTTTGGCACCCCAGTCGGTCGGCGGCGTGGCAGCGTCCGTCGCAGGATCCGCAGCCGGGAAGGGGGGAAAATCTCGCCCGGAGACGACCCGGAAGGGGGAGGCCCCCGTCGCTGAGTGTTCAGGGTTGTTGTAGCAGTACTCAGCAACATCTAGTAGTTCTGCCCAGTTGTCCTGCTGATAGGTGGAGTAGCACCTGAGGTACTGCTGCAGGGTTCGTTGGACCCTCTCCGTCGCCCCGTCCGTCTCCGGGTGGAACGCGGTGCTCAGGGCCCGTCGCGACCCAAGTCCCGCCAGGAACGCCTTCCAAAACTTTGACGTGAACTGTGGGCCCCTGTCGCTCACGGTGCGGATAGCCGTGGAGTCGGAAGACGTGGTGCGTGAACAGGCGGCCCAGCTCGGGGGCCGTAGGGAGCCTTCGCAGAGGGACGAAGTGGGCCTGCTTGGAGAAAAGGTCCACCACCATCCAGATGGTAGTGTACCCCCTGCTGGGTGGGAGGTCAACCACGAAGTCGCTCCAAGGCTCAGCCAGATCAGCTACTGGCTGCAGCAACCCCGTGGGCCGGCCCGTCTTTGGCTTGTTCCTCGCGCAGACGTCACATTCGGCAATATAGTCATTGGTGTCTTTCCGCATCGCCGGCCACCAGAACTGCCACGCTAGAAGCTTTAGGGTCTTGGTGAGGCTGAAATGGCCCGACAGCTTGGAGTCGTGTGCCTGGCTCAGGATCGGGCCCCTCTGGGTCCGCGGGACGTACAACTTGTCATTGTAGTACCAAATTCCTCCAGCCTGTGTGAGGTCACCTTGGTGGTCTTTAAGCCAGGCGTCGTCCCCATAAGCGGCCACCAGATCGGCCAAGAGTTCCGGGGTCCCGGGGACCGCAGGTTGCGGTGGCTTGGCAGCTGCTCGGGTGCGGGCCACCAGGCCCAGTTGGCGTTTGGAGAACACTGTGCCCACTTCCTCTGGCGCCGAGTAGTCGGCCTCAGGCATCCGGGACAGGGTGTCGGCAAGCACATTCTTCGCCCCGGGTAGATACTTCAGTTCGAAGTTGAACCGGCTGAAGAACTGCGCCCATCTCAGCTGTTTAGCGTTGAGCCGTTGCGGGGACTGCAGCGCCTGCAGGTTCTTGTGGTCCGTCCATACCTCAAAGGGCGAAGTGGTGCCTTCTAGGAAGTGCCTCCAGTGGCTCAGCGCGGCCCGGACCGCGAACGACTCCTTTTCCCAGACGTGCCAGCGTTTTTCTGTCTCCGTAAACTTCTTAGAGAGGTAGGCGCACGGCCGAAGGACGCCCCCTTCATCCCGCTGCAGGAGGACCGCCCCGTAGGCCGCCTCGGAGGCGTCGCACTGCACCGTGAACGGGCGGTCGGCTTGGGGGTGCATCAGCAGCGGCTGACTGGTGAAGCTCCGCTTTAGGCTGTCGAAGGCCTCTTGGCACTGCGGTGTCCACTTTAGCTTGGTGCCCGGGGACTTTGCCTTCTTCGTCTCCCCAAGCCCTTAGTTTTTAATAGTTCAGTCAGGGGGAGCGCTATCTCCGCAAAGTTCTGGATGAACTGCCGGTAGAAATTGGCGAACCCCAGGAAGCCCTGCAGCTGCCGCCGTGTCCGGGGCGCCTCCCACGCTAGCACGTCTCTTACTTTACTAGGGTCCATGGCCAGGCCTCGCGTGGAAATTCGATACCCCAGGTAGTCCAGTTCTTGTCTATGAAACTCACACTTGGAAAGCTTGACAAAGAGTTGGTTCTCTCGAAGCTGGCGAAGGACTTCCCGGGTCAATTTGACGTGTTCCGCCTCAGACGTCGAGTAGATCAACACGTCGTCTAGGTAAACTAGAACTCCTTTATATAGCAAGTCTCTAAAGATCTCGTTGATAAACTGCTGGAATATTTTTGGCGCCCCTTTTAGTCCGAACGGGTGACCCGAAATTGGTACTGGCCCAGATGACAGTTAAACGCTGTCTTCCAACAATCTTCGTCTTTCACCCTTATCCTATAAAAGGCTTCTCGAATGTCCAGCTTGGTGAAGAGCCGCGCCCCCCCCCCCCAGCTGGGCTAGTATCTCCAACATCAGGGGCAGCGGATAAGGGCTCGATGCGCTGATGGCGTTGAGGCCCCGGTAGTCCACGCACAGCCGCAGGGAGCCATCCGCCTTGGGGCGGAACAGGACCGGCGCTGCCAACGGGCTCGTAGACTTTTCAATAAACCCTCTGTCCATATTTTTGTCAATAAAGTCTCTCAATGCTTTTCTTTCCGGTTCGGACAGGGCGTATAGCTTCGGGCTTGGCAGTTTGGCGCCTTTTTCAATTTCAATAGCGCAGTCGGACTTCCGGTGGGGGGCAGCTGGTCACTTTCCCGCTCGCTAAAGACCTCCTCCAAGTCTCTGTATTCTCGCGGGATGCCGCTGGGCTGGCTCTCTGCTGCCCCCACTCCAGCTCCCTCGTGCTCTGGGGTCCCACTTTCACTTGGGTCATCTATCCTTGCCCACGCTTCCCCGTCTCGGAACTTTACGGCTCCCGACTCCCAGTTGACCTGTGGGTTCTGGGCGCGCAGCCAGGGGGCCCCTAGGATGACGGGCTGGTGTGCCATTGCGGAGATGACGAATCTCAGCGTTTCTTGGTGGGACCCGATCTGGACTCTCATCTCTCCCGTCTTGTGGGTGGCCGGCTTCCCGTTAGCGGGGGACCCATCCAGCTGGGAGAAGAGGATCTGCTCTATCAAGGCTTGGGGCTTTATCCCCAACTGCTTCGCTAGCTGGGGAGACATTAGGCACCGGGTGCACCCACTATCTAGCATGGCCACTGTCTCTATGGGCTGGGGCGCCCCGGGCCCCCACACTTTAATGTCAAATTTGTATGTGTCACAACCAAGGGGATCAGACTCACCGCCCGGAGGGGTTTGGATCTGCCGCCGGGCGTCTACAGCAGATCGTTGTCATTTCCCAACATCCATTTGGGGTCGCTCTCCTCCGTCTCTGGCTCAAGCTCATTCGCCTCTCGTAGGCTTCGGGGTGCCCGCGCGGTCTCCGCAGCGGCTGCTGCCTTTCCTCGGACTGGGGTCTTGGCCTGTTGGGTTGGCTTGGCTTCTGGCGCCTTCTCCGGCTTCGGTGAGGGTGAGGGGCCCTTCTTGCGGCGTCCCCCGCTCGGTGGCCTTCTCGTCCGCATGAAAAACAGGCTCCTCTCTTCCCCCTTGGGCCTTCCCGGCTGCCTGACCGGGCCCTCGGCGACGGCTTCCGGGCTGGTCCTGACCTCCCCGACGGGCCCAACCCCACTCCTCGGGTTCTCCCGCCATCTCTGTAGCGCCGCGGCATCTGCTCCATGTCGCACTCCACTCTCCCCGCCGAGACTATCCAGTCTTCTAGGGTTTCGGGGTTTCCCCGGTGCATGGCCCACTCAAGGATGTCCGACCTCAAGCCCGCCTTGAAACACTCTAGGATGGTGGTCACGGACCAGTCCTGGATCTTCCCCACTAGGGCCTTGAAGCTTAAGGCATACTCAGAAACGGATCTCTGGCCTTGGTAGATCCTCTTCAACTGAGTCTTGGCCTTCTCGCCAGCTAAGGGGTCTCGGAAGCGGGTCTGCAGGGCGTCTAGGAAGGCGTCCAGCCGCCTCAACTGTGGCGCTTGAGTGTCTGTCATCTGCACTAGCCAATCTGCTGCGGCCTCCTTCAAGTTGGCCCCCACAGCCCGTACTTTGGCCCCTTCCGAGGGGAACGAATCCCCATAGTCCAACATAAAGTTCTGCACATTAGTGACAAAGTAGGAGAGCTGGCGGGGGTCCCCGTCGAACTTTACCTTCAGCTCCCTCCTGCTTCCCGCCATCTTTTGGCTCTGGTTGGCCTGGCCCAGGTTGAACGTGGAAGCTCCCCTCGGTGGGATGAAGTCGTCTCCACTGTTCCGGAAAGTCACCCTTCCCGATGGCCGGCCTGGCCGCTCCGATGCTTGGCTCGCACCCCGCTCCCGGGGCCGGGCGTCTGGGATGACCCACGGCAGCTCCTCCGGTCTGGTCAGTAACAACTCCATCTGGGACTGGAGCTTCTGCACCGCCTCGGTCAGCGCGAACACCTGCACCTCCATCCGCACTTCTGCCGGAGTGGGGAAGTGTTCTTCTAGCGCCGGGTCCCTCGCTCCCGGGGGCGCCCTTCCCTTGCGCCGGGTCACGTCCTTTGCTAGCTGAGCGGGGACCCGGGGCTCCTCACCGTCCATCCCGGTGATCACGACCTGGGGGTCCCTCCTCAGGGCTCCAGCCTCGTCTCCTTCTCCCTCTTCCTCGGACTCCTCATCCAAGGCCTTCGGAGGCAAGTCGGCAAGGGGTTCCCTCTCGACTTGAGACATCTCGCAAGTTGGTTACGGTCGGAAGGTTTTCACGGCCGTAGAAGTTGGTGAGTCTATCTTTATGTCAGCTCCGGCAAGGGGAGTCTAGTAAATCAAGCTCACTCCAAACGGGGTTGAAGGATAAGTGGTTTAATAGGTCCTTAATCCAAAGCAAGCAAAGATAGACTAAAGTTTTCCCGCGAGAGTCTCTTCAAAAGCCCTCCCTGGCCCGCCCCCCTGCTGGGCCCCTCCTTCCTCAGGGATGACCATCCGGCTCTCCGCATATCAAAGTTCAGGAAAGGTGCCTGGCACATCAAAGGGCGTTCCATATCAAAGCCCGCCAGTTCCAGTTCAAAGGCCGCCAGATGTTGCTCTTATCTGATGGCGCGCGGGGCTTGGTCCGTTAGGTCAACAAACGGGCCAAGCGGCGCTGACATGTTTGGCAGCTGTATCCATGACTGAGCAGCCTTTTTATGATTCATTCTCTTCACCCCACACAGGGAACAGGCTAGAAGCCGCCGCGAGCCCCCGGGAGTCGGCGGCGCAAAAATCGCAATAAATAATAAATAATAATAAATAGAAAAGGTGTCCTAAACATAGTCTGTCTCTCTTGTCCCTGACTGGACTGCTGTGTCCAGTGGGGTCACCACCCAGCAGCCAAAAAAAGAAGAAGTTTGGAACATGGAATATATAGACACTGATGCAAAACACTGACAGTGAAAGCCCCGAATGCAGAACTGCTATCATTGCAAGGAAGCTGGGATCAGGCCCGGATTACCCATAAGGCCACCCAAGGCCATGGCCTCGGGTGGCACAAATGGGGGGGGGGCGGCGGATTAGGACCCCCAAAATATTTTTTTTTGAAAGGTTGACTTTTTGAGTGAAGGGAGGGGGAACCGAGGAGGAGTAAATATAAGAATAAAGAGGCAATGCGATGGGCAGTCAAACATAAATCAATATTGTATTATAAACATCAGCATTATGATACACAAGTATCCAAATATCAACAAATAATATGGTGCAATCCTCTCACTTTAAAGGAAATCAACGGCCGTTGCATGCAAGCATCCCCTTATGTATATCAAAACAAAATACAAACAGGCAATACTGGGACTTCCCAGCAATATCGTCAGTGGTGCTTCAGGACACTAGATAGGTCCTCACAATAAAAATAAAGATAAGCAAGCCCCCCGTGTGACTTGTGGCTGAAAAGCCTTCAACCCGGAACTCCGGGCAAGAGCGCAACAAACAGGCGCGTCGGGCGGGACGTGTCTCCGCCCTCCCAAAGGTGGGGGGCGGGCGCGGTTTACTGTAAACAAGGATGCTCGTGGCGTTGCAAGCGGCCTGGCAAATGCAGCGTAGAGAGGTTCCCAAGTAGATAATGGTTCCAAGGTGGAGGAGGTGTGTCGTCGACGGGATGAAGTACCGAGATCTTTCATCCCGTCGGCGACACACCTCCTCCACCTTGGAACCATTATCTACTTGGGAACCTCTCTACGCTGCATTTGCCAGGCCGCTTGCAACGCCACGAGCATCCTTTGTTTACAGTAAACCGCACTTCGGCCCCACCTTTGGGAGGGCGGAGACACGTCCCCCGCCCGACGCGCCTGTTTGTTGCGCTCTTGCCCGAGTTCCGGCTGAAGGCTTTTCAGCCACAAGTCACACGGGGGCTTGCTTATCTTTATTTTTATTGTGAGGACCTATCTAGTGTCCTGAAGCACCACTGACGATATTGCTGGGAAGTCCCAGTATTGCCTGTTTGTATTTTGTTTTGATATACATAAGGGGATGCTTGCATGCAACGGCCGTTGATTTCCTTTAAAGTGAGAGGATTGCACCATATTATTTGTTGATATTTGGATACTTGTGTATCATAATGCTGATGTTTATAATACAATATTGATTTATGTTTGACTGCCCATCGCATTGCCTCTTTATTCTTATATTTACTGATTGATAGGGGGTTCGACTGTATTGTACACGTATTTAGGAACCGAGGAGGAGAAAGACGCGCCTTTGCGCCGCCTCCTTCTCCTCGGTTCCCCCTCCCTTCCTTCACTGAAGGAAGGAAGGAGGACCCTCGGGGCCGCTGCCACGCATGCGCAGCACGCTCTGGAGGCCGGGTTTCCCCTGAGCTGGGGGCGGGGTTTCCCCTGAGCTGGGGGTGGGGTTTCCCCGCCCCCTGGGGGCGGCGGTGCTTCTTTTGGCCTCAGGCGTCAAAAGAAGCTAATCCGGGCCTGGCTGGGATGCTTTAACATTGACATAGCAGCACTTCAGGAGAGCAGGAGAGGGACAGCTGAAGGAAGAAAAAGGAGGCTACACCATCTTCTGGAAGGGACTGTCTGAAGAACAAATAATGCATGGAGTTGGCTTTGCTATCCGAAATGATCTCGTGAATCACTTGACTGAAGCACCCATTGGCATTAATGAACAACTCTCAACCCTTGCCAAAAACCAACAGGCAACCATAATAAATGCCTATGCACCAACACTAGAGGCTGATGAAGACATCAAGGAAAAATGTTACTGTCAGCTGGACACCATCTTATCGAAGATACCTAAGGAGGACAAAATCATCCTCCTGGGGAACTTTCATGCAAGAGTCGGATGAGACTTTGACCTTGGGCTGTTTCCAACCCAAGAGGGGTTGGAAACAGCAACTCGAATGGCATCCTGCTTCTCACCAAATGTGTGGAACACAACCTTGTCATCACCAGCACACTCTTCCGCTAGAAAAATAAGCTCGACATCATGGAAGTACCCCCGGTCAAAGCATTGGCACCTCTTAGACTATGCCAGAGACCGCTGTGACGTGCTTCACACAAGAGCCATGACAGGTGCTGACTGCTAGACAGACCACAGGCTAATCCGATTCATGATGGCTATCAAGATCGCCCCCAAACGCAGACTCCAAGGAAGAAAGACAAGGCACAAAATGAACACTCAAGCCCTTCAGGAGCCCTCCAAACAAGCCCTTCTCCAAACAGCATTCAAGGATCATCTACCCATAGAACACCCCGAAAATGTTGAGGAACATTGGAACAAACTGAAGACCTCCGTCATCAAAGCCTGGGAAGAAACAATTGAATATGAAGCCAAGAAACATCAAGATTGGTTTGACGAAAATGACAATGAGATCCAACAACTAATTGACAAGAAAAGGAAAGCCTTCCAAACATGGCAGCGAGATGTCAACTGTTCTGCCAGTGCAAAAGCTGAGGTCCAAAGAAGTACAAGAGAACTCAAGAACATCTGGTGAACAAAGAAGGCTGAAGAAATCCAACTCCTGCCAGATGCCCATGATGCTCAGGGATATTTCAAAGCAACAAAGGTCATCTATGGACCAAGAAACCATGGCATATACCTTCTACGCTCATCAGATGGAACCAAACTTCTGAAGGACAAAAAAATCAATTGCACTACATTGGAAAGAATACTACCAAAGCCTCCTGAATCGCAGCTCCAATGTGGCCAAAGAGGTTCTCTCACAAATCCCGCAACAACAAACCAGGGACGAGCTTGCACTACTGCCTAGTTTGAAAGAAGTCAGCAATGCCATCAGCCAACAACAACAACAAAAAACAACGCTATTGGACCTGATGGGATCCCTGTTGAAATATTTAAAGAGGGAGGACCTCAGCTTACACAACATCTCCACCAAAAAATACACTGCGGAAACTATCGAGGTATCTCCCTTCAAACCTCAGCTGGGAAAATCCTCACAAGAATACTTGCAAACTGCCTTCTGCCTCTCTCAGAAGACACCCTCCCAGAATGGCTTCTGGCTTCTGGCACAGTGGACATGATCTTCACTGCACAACAGCTTTAAGAAAAATGCAGGGAACAAAATCAAACTTCGTACATGGCATTCATTGACCTTGCAAAGGCATTCGGCACAGTGAATCGCAGTGCTCCCTGGGCCATCCTCCAAAAAATCGGGTGCCCTGCCAAATTTGTGAACATCCTGCGGCTCCTCCACGATGTCTTGGACAGCAATGGCTCCCAAAGTGACCCATTCAAGGTGGAATCAGGTGTCAAACAGGGGTGTATTATTGCCCCAACCTTATTTTCCATCTTCATTTCTATGATGGGAAGCTTCCCACTTGTTGATGGGAAGCTTCCCACTGGAGAGAAAATCATCTATCAAACAGATGGCAAGCTACTTAACTTCAGCAGACTGAAAGCCAAAACCAAGGTTACAACAACATCTGTTATAGAACACCAATATGCTGATGACAACGTAATCTGTGTGCATTCAGGAGAAGACCTACAAGCCAATCTAAACACCTTTGCAGAAGCATACGAGGAGCTTAGCCTGTCATTAAACATTGAGAAAACCAAAGTGTTCTTCCAGCAGGCACCAACCAATCTGTCTGCAATGCCAGAAATACAGCTTAATGGTGTAACATTAGAAATCATTAGAAAATGCTGACCATTTCCGCTACCTTGGCAGCCACCTCTCCACAAAAGTCAACATTGACACTGAAATACGTAGGGATACTAAAGTGCTTGTTTGTAAAGCTATTGTCCGCCCAACCCTGCTGTATGCCTGTGAATTATGGAGTATCTACAGACGCCACATACATCTCCTGGAACGATTCCATCAGCGTTGCCTTCGAAAAATCCTGCAATTCTCTTGGAAAGACAGGTGGACAAATGTCAGCGTGCTGGAATAAGCAAAGACCACCAGCATGGAAGTAATGGTCTTCCAACATCAACTCCGCTGGACCGGCCACGTTGTCCGAATGGTTTTTTTTAATGTTGAACCGCAAACCCGCTTTTGCACTTTCTTCTTTCCTCTTGGTCATAAGGCTCCTCGGTTCCTCCTCGCTTTTGGCCATCGAAGTGGTATCATCTGCATATTTAAGGTTTTAAAATGCTTTTTCCAGCCATTTTGACTCCAGCCTTGGATTTGTCAAGCCCCGCATGTCACACAATGTGTTCTGCTTATAAAAAATGTCTATACATCGCAGATTACTCCTGGATGCCAACCCTGTGGTCATTGCCTGTGTTGCAAGCGCGTCGAGACAAACCGTTATACAGTCCTTACAAACAACAATCTTTTAAGATAAAATACTTCACTACGTGCGCTTCGGGCCACATGATTTATGCCCTGATCTGCGATTGTGGGCATGTCTATATTGGGGAAACGGGACGCCTCCTCAAGATTAGAATATCTGAACACAAATCGAAAATCCGCAATAAGAACAATACCACTGAATTGTATAGACATTTTTTGTCCCAACAGCATTCCCCAGAATTCTTTAAGTTCATGGGGTTAGAAAGAATTAAATCACGTCCCCATGGTAACAGGCAAGACGCACTTCTCAGGGCCAAATCCAGATGGATCTCGTTAATTTCTAGCGAATTCCCCAGAGGCCTGAATGATAGCCTCTCAATTAACTCTCTACTTAAGTGATTTTTCCTAGTTTAAGTAATTACATTGACAGCTGATCACTTTTTACCTGTGAAATAGAGAGCGGAATCCCCATACCCCACCTTTGGGTCATTTCTCTTCCCCCTCTTTGTGATATTCGAGTTGATATGGCTTGTGGTACGTATGTTTATACTTGTGTTTATAATTAAAGTCTATCTGTTCTGGTTACTTGAACTTTGGGTTTGCATATTGCCGAAGTTTATTTTGTACTTCTAGAACCACAACTTCGCATGGATACCAGGCACACTACGGTTTACCGCTATGAAAAAGCCAGATTAACGGCGAAACGGTCTTGGTCATCTACAGTGTACTGTCGCGGTCAAAACCAAGTGGTCTGGCACCCACTACCTATTTTGGATGTATCTTTGTGTTTACTTTGATACCTTGCCTTGGGTCCACCTATTTGGAGTAACGCTACTCACTGCAATCCATTGCCAGCTCACATAGCCAACTTCGGCGTTTTTGGGAACGGCGTTTTTCCAAGACATAGCACTGCCCGAAAAGGAAAAGGGCTTACTACTAAATGCTCTACATTGCTCTTTATTGTTCCGAACTCTTATGGATGTACTACCTAAGAATCTCCAACATTAGTCCTCATGTCCTTTGGTGACTGTGAACTCTGACTTGATCATCATTAAGATACGAATGGGAAAAGCAGCAACCCTGCGCTTTTCCCTGAAGCTGCATGGATCAGCGGGTGGGCCGCCCTCTCTGAAGCCTGCATCAGGTGAGGACCATGCCGGGCAGCGGGAGCAACAAACTCAATGGTTCGTTCGGCCGATAACACCTGCCTCCGCACGCTTCTTAAGAGCCTTCGGTAGGAGGGGTAGACCAAAATCCCCCCCTGGGGAATCCCCCCCCTGGGGAAGCGGTGCCGGCAGCAGGCCCGGGTCATCAACCCGCGAACCCGAGAAGCACCTCACCGGCTCCACGGGGCCTACCCCCTTGACTAGCCCGATCAGCCTGATTCCAACCGGTTTGCGGAGCTGATCGCGGAATATAACAAGCTAGCGACTCATATTGAGGACTTTAGGAGGAGATTTGGGGACCTATTAGAGGGAATGGGCATGCCGTGCCCCCATGTCCCTCAGGTTCCACTCCCAGACTGCAACCCCAACAATCGGTTCAGCCCCCAACAAGGACCTCAACAAGAACAAGAACCCCCTCTGGACCCAGACTTCGCCTGGGACAACTCGTGGGATTTCCCCACCGAGAGCGTGGGGCCAGACAAAGAGAGGCGAGCCCTCAGCCCTGAAGACGGACTAACTATCTCCGCCGGAAATCCCCCAGGGACGGCTGAGTCACTGAGGTCAACGGATCAGGCACAGCATCCTGACCAACCAACCCACCGACCAGAAACCCATTACCTGCCCCCTGCTGAGGAGATAGCCAGAGACCCGCAGACGAGCCTGGAGGGCCCACTACCTTAGGGCGATCCTGCGGCGGCTGACTTGGACGTTTCGGCCATCCTGGCTCTCCCCCGGAACCCCCACACCCGTCGGCGCCGCGCTGTGAGAAGCTGGGGGAGCCAGCTGGAGCGGCCCAGCATGGCGGCTGGCCTTGAAGACGCCCTCCTGCTCCATGTGCCTGGCCCCGAAGAAGAAGCAGGACCCGGAAGCGATCGCCTACCGGAAGTCCCGCCCTTGGAGGACCTCACCCCTGATGAGGACCATGTGCGTGGACCCGGAAGAGGAACGGGACCCAGAAGCTGCCTCCTGCCAGAAGTCCCACCCTTGGAGTACCTGGAGGACCTGGCTTCCAACGTGGACCCTCCCCGGAAGCAACAAAGCCTGCGAAAGAGGAGGCGGCGACGCAGGAGGCGAAATAATAGGATTGAGAACAGGACTGAACTTGCAGCTGGGATGGCTCCCTTTCACGGAGGTCGAGCCCCCAGATCCGGGTCTCCCACCGCTCCGTCGACGAAGGGGCGACCTTCATCGGAGGCGGTAAGGCCCCAGAAGTTCCTCCGATTCAGGACTCTTCGGACCTCTACACAGAGGGGGACTCCCAGAGCCCCTGGAACTAGGAGGGAGAGGTCCGCGAGGACCGGCCTTGAGGCATCCAGGAGGTTCCCTGCCAGGACCTTCTGGAATGCCAACTTTAAACACAGAGTGTCCCCATTGGCGAATCCCCAAATCAGGAGATCTGACATCCTGGTGATGGGGAGATCGGACCCACAGGCCTGTGGTGACCGTCTCCCAACGGATCTGGGGACTCTAAGGACATTGCTGGACTTGTGGGACCCTCCTAGGCTCCCCTCGTTCGATGGTCGAGCCACCGCTGGCTAGTCCCTGGACAGCTCATTGACCCATGTGGTCATGAGCTCTGGCCTCCCCTCCCCTGCCTTAGATGTAGTACCTCCCTCTTGTGCTGTATTGTCTTGTTTGTGTACTATGTATTCTATGTTCAAACTGTAAACCGCTCCGAGCCTTCGGGGAGTGACGGTATAGGAAGTTTGAATAAATAAATAAATAAACTTTCCAATCACGAGTGTGGCAGGTTTGCTTTCAGCAACATTTGCTTACAGTTGTCTTTCTAATTGCATATGCTTAATTTAATTGTGGAGGAGTATAATTGCTTGATAATGAAATGTGTATTTTTGATATAAATAATAATGGTCATTGATATTTTCGATATTCAATATATTGGCATAGCCCACATTGCTTATACAAAGCGTATCACCCTCCCTTTGTTTTCTCTAACCCTTGTGGTTTTGGTTTTGTAGTTCAGTAGCCACCCTACTGTTTTTGAACTCTCTCTCCATGTCATGCTGGAGCCTACCTTGCAGGATCTTGAGCATTACCTTATTGGCATGTGAAATAAGGGCCACTGTACGAAAGTTTGAGGATTCTTTAGCATTTCCCTTTTTTGGTATGGGGATATAAGTGGACTTTTTCCAATCTGATGACCATTCTTGTGTTTTCCATCTTTGCTGGCCTATGGAATGCATCACCTTGACAGCATCATCTTTCAAGATTGTAAATAGTTCCACTGGGATCTCATTGTCTCCTGCTACCTTGTTGTGAACAAAGTTTCTTAAGGCCCATTCAACCTCACTCCTCAGGATGTATGGTTCTAACTCACTCACCACACCGGCAAAGCTATCCTCAATATTATCTTCCCTATACAAATATTCTGTATAGTCTTGCCATCTTCTCTTGATATCTTCAGCTTCTGTTAGGTCCCTGCCATCTTTGTTTTTGATCATGCCCACTTTTACCTGAAATTTACCTCCGATGTTTCTAATTTTCTGGAAGAGGTCTCTTGTCCTTCCTATTCTATTGTCTTCTTCCATTTCCATGCATTGCATGTTTAAACATAGTTCCTTATCTTCTCTGGCTGAACTCTGAAATTGTGCATTGAATTGGGCATATCTCCCCTATCACTGTTTCCTTTTGCTTTCCTTCTTTCTTGGGCTACTTCCAGTGTCTCTTGGTTTTTAAATAACTTGGTTTTTAAATAATTCTAAATAACTCTCCACAAAGTGAAAATTGTACAATTTTACAGTATGGTACACTGCTTCTTCAAAAGCGTTTGGTTCCTGTTAATGTCCGATGAGTGGTTGAACATTCCCCACCCACAACATTCCTATGGACCAGAATTCTGCAGGAACAAGACTTTTGGCAAGGCTATATATCATTTAGGTCAGGTATGTTGTCTTAATGGAAGATCTGATGAGCCCAAGAAATTGGGGGACGAGAAGCCTTACCCAGCCCCATCTAATTCATCTCTGTGGGGAAAGGCTGTTCCCAATGCACATTTCTCCTGAATGCCAAAGCTTCTGACGCATTTTTGGAACAGTCTTCTGCTGCAGCCTAATCTTTTATTCTGCTGAATCTATCAGCATATCACTAAGATTCTCAGCTTTTTAAAGATAGTTCTACTGTCTGGTTAGATTGTCTGAATCCAAAAAGGAAGAGTCAAATAAATTTTTAAAAAGACATTTCCCTATAGTCTATTGGTAGAGAGCTACACTGTAAAAATTCTTTAAACCGATCAATAGAGGGATAGAGGTTACTAGATCAATTTTCAGTAAAGCAGGAGGTTTTTTTTTACAGCTAAGAGGATGGTCTCTGTGTTTATGAAGATTTGCCATATTTTGCCTCTTTCAGTGACCCCTCCCCCCTCCCAGAAACACCATGCATTTCTGAAAACAAAATGCCCCCAGTATTTAGCAGCGTTAAAAGCTGCAGGTAATGGTATTGTGCAGTAGAATTAACTGAACTTGGAGGTGGAGCTCCATTTGTAGTTCACAAGTCCAGAATTGCCCAGTTTTTGTTGCCAAAAGCTCAATGATTTTTTTAAAGCTTTGTAACAATCCACAGTGGCCAGATTGAGAGCTCATGCCCATGTTTGCACCTTTAAAAAACAACCACAGGGGGTGGTTTCACACAACACAATGAGGAAAAGTAAACAGTGCATCAGAAATTATCCATAGCAAAAATATATATTCTTGTGCCTATAGTCATAGTACATATACAAACAAGTACTTTCCTAGAGAAAATGAAGTTATATAAAGGTAAATACCCAAGATACAAACTTATATATAATGGAGTGCAATAGTTCCATCCAATAAACAAACATATAAATACATATGTATACCCTCCGATTGACGTCCACAGTCAATAACCCCAGAGTAATAACCCAATAGGACACCTCACAGCAGGAAATCCTTGAGGTAGACGCTCAACTCTCCAGGTTGCACTCCCAAAGTGGGAAACCGCTGTGTAGCCACTCCCGTTATAACAGGCAAATAGTATAGTGGGAAAGCACACTGCTAAATAGCAGAAATGGTTAGAGATGATATCCAGACTTTATCCATAGGGATGGAGAGATGATTCAGTCCAAATGTCTGAGGTACAAGACATGCATGAATCCAAATAGTGGAGAAGTGCAATAAGGGATGTTTTCCTTTTGCGGGAGGGGAGGAGCCCGAAGGTTCCCGAAGCCGCCGCTCCCAAACAGGATGGAAAAATGTTGTGGGACACTCGCTTCACATGTAATTCTCACCAGATAATAATCCAAATAGGCGAAGGGAGATGTTCACACCAGAATTGGAAAATCATATAGATGGAGGCAATTCATTCAATACAAGCCGCGATGGAACTCAGTGAATGGCCACCCCCGTTTCGCCGTAGATGGGCTTCTTCAGAAGCGGACAACCAAATGAATGTCAGGTATCAACACAGGGTACATATACTGGTAATATAAAAAGGTGGAGAATACATTAAGAACACAGCAAACCACAAAGATGGTGATGCCACACAGACAAATATAAAAAGCTACAAAAGTCAATACATATTGAAGGGTTATATGCCATAAAAAGTCAACACATATTAAAAGGCTACATACCCTATTAGTTTGTAACAAGAGCTTCACAGAAAGGAGGCATAGTGGACCCTCAGGTAAAGGAAACAGGTGTCAGGATCCAAGTTAAATAGATCCCCTAAGAGATAATTAGGGGTGAGGTTATTTTAGTAAAGTACTGATGAATACTACCTCATTGAGTCCTCTAGGGGACTCACTTGAAATTAAAGAGATCCATCTTGCTTCAGCACGCAAAAGGGCTACTTGTGAGTCACCATGGGGCCGAGGCTTGACTCTTTCAAGCCCCATGAATTTAAAGGAATCAGGAGGGTGGTTGTGTTCAAGGAAGTGTCTATACAGGACAGTAGATTCTTTTTTGTTACGGATTTTGGACTTGTTTTCGGAAATGCGAATTTTAAGAGGGCGCCCAGTTTTCCTATGTAAACATGCCCATAGCCACAGACCAGGGCATAGACCACGTGATCAAATGAGCATGTGGTAAAGTCCTTCACTTTGAATGACTGATGTTTGTAAGGACTGTAGATGTATTTATCTGTACACACCTGCTTGCAACATACACAATGGCCACACGGGTGGCATCCAGGAGTTAGAGAGCTGCGGGGTGGAGGTAATGAGTATTGAGAGTGAACTATTTATTTATTTATTTATTCGTATTTGTTTGCCACCCCTCCCAATGGCTCGGGGTGGCTTACAACATGTTCATAAAAGACAGCCAACATAGTTAAAAAGTTAAAAACCACAATTAAAACAACAGATTAAAATATCACAGTAGGCCGTGCATTAAAAGAACATTGTGGCAGCAAAAGATAGTGCAAGATGGTGATACACAAAGGAAGACTGCAGTTCATCCGACTCCGAAACCTGCTGAAATAACACAGTCTTGCAGGCTTTCCTGAACGGAAGGAGGCTCTGAATTGCGCAGACGTCGGCGGGCAACGCATTCCAAAGTATTGGAGCCACGATCGAAAAAGCCCGGCGACGGGTTGCAGTCAGGCGATATGTCTTAGGACTAGGAACGACCTGGAGCGCAGAGATCTGGTGGGATAATACGGGATGAGGCGGTACACTGGTACACAGGTACACTGGCCCCGGACCATGTCAGGCCTTAACAGTCAAGACTAACACTTTGAAGGTCATCCGGCATTCTACAGGTAGCCAGTGCAGTTCGCGCAGAATTGGCGTGATGTGACAGCTTACCGAGACCCCAGCAAGGAGTCGGGCTGCAGCGTTCTGCACCAGCACTAGAAGATCTTTAAGGTTTTTTGTCCTTTTAAAAGCTGGAATGGGTTTGTTCATTAAACCGGGGATATGGAAAATTAAAGGCCAATAATTATTAACAATCTGAATTTTTTCTTTACTATGTGGAGTAAGAAAGATGGGCCAAATTACTCTTTCCGGGGACGCCTTCTGTTGCACATTGAATAAATTATCTCTGGGAACATGATCAGCCCTCTCCCTCGCTTTTTGGATGGTATGGGTGGGATACCCACGTTGTTGTAAATTGTGTGTAAGCCTGTCAGCTTCCAAGGTGTAATGAGCAGAAGAAGAGGAGTTTCTCTTGAGCCTGATACATTGTGAGTATTTATTTTATTTATTTATTAAATTCAATTTGCTATACCGCTCTCTCTGGTGCCCAGAGCGGTTTACAGAAGAGAAGCAAGCACATAAAATTCATTTAAAAATACAATTAAAATACATTAAAACACATTAAAAAATTTAAACCCCCCTGTAAACATGCGGCAGGGCCAGTTTAAAAATAGTGGCAAGCCAAGTAAGACCTTAAACACAGCATAGCAGCTAATTGGCTAAGGGCCAAATGCCATTCTAAAAAGCCATGTTTTTAGCGCTCTGCGGAATGGCAGGAGGGCCCGAATGGCCCGGCTCTCCTCGGGGAGGCCGTTCCACAGAATTGGAGCGGCTGCAGAGAATGCCCTCCGCCGCGTGGTGGCCAGTCTGCAGACTCCGATGCTGGGCACCTCTAGTAAGTTGAGCCCCTCAGAGCGCAGTAGGGCAGGTTGGACTTGAGGGCAAAGGAATGAAAACTGGAATGGTTACAGTTGTGTGTTAGTCTACTCCCTTGTGGAGCAACTTTCTTTAGGCACAGACAATGGCGACAGATGTAGGATATGCTTTTGAAAAAACTGATGTTGACAATATTATACAGGATTGGGGTCTGTTTGACCCTCAGGAAGGGTGTCCAGACAATCAACCCTCGAATGCTACTTCCTCTAGCAAGGACTTATTAGAAAAAGAATTAAGACTGGTGCGTGTACAGTTAAATGCATCAACACTTGTGGAATATATCAGGAATGAATTGGTTTCTAGAGGACTACGTGTCCAGATCCCTCCGGGAATATATAGATCAGATGATGCCTTTATTAAAAGCTGGCACGGAATCCTTAACAGGTGTTCCCGTGACTTAATGGCACTTATCATTCAAAAATCAGCAAAAGAGGCCACAGAACTGAAATAGGAGATTGTGAATATAAAGGAGTCCCTAACAGGTCAGATCACAAAAGCAGATTTGGAATCTATACAGAAACAATGTAAGAGTCTTCATGATGACCTCAAAAACTTTAAGATTAAGAAATTTAAGCGTGTTAACAAGATTATAAGAACAATACTATATACAAATGGATCTATAAATCCAACACTAGATCAAAATCCAGAGTGAGATTTTCTAATGAAAATCTATCCTCAGCAGCATCCACAGAACAGGCCACTTTCTCTGATTCCTCAATGGGTCCAAAATCCGTAACAAAAATGAATCTACTGTCTTGTACAGACACTTCCTTGAACACAACCACCCTCCTGATTCCTTTAAATTCATGGGGCTTGAAAGAGTCAAGCCTCGGCCCCATGGTGACTCACAAGTAGCCCTTTTGCTGAAGCAAGATGGATCTCTTTAATTTCAAGTGAGTCCCCTAGAGGACTCAATGAGGTACTATCCATCAGTACTTTATTTATTTATTTATTTATTTATTTATTCGGGTTTCTATGCCCCCGACTCCCGAAGGCTCGCGGCGGCTTACAAGAGCCGAAGGCACAATAAAATACAGAAGGTTAAGAACAATTAAAAACAAGCAACACAGTAAAAACAACAACACAGTTGGTATAGTGGTACAACCAAGATGCACGGGCCTACCCATCGAAGGCCTGCCTAAACAAATAGGTTTTACAAGCCCGCCTGAACGGGAGCAGGTCCTTCATTGCCCGGGTGTCGGCCGGGAGGGCGTTCCACAGCGTGGGAGCTATGACAGAAAACGCCCTCCGGCGGGTGGATGTCAGCCGTGCCAGCTTCGCCGAAGGTACCTCCAAGAAGTTAGCATCCTCGGACCGCAGTGATCTCAGAGGGCAATATGGAGTGAGACGGTCCCTCAGATACGCTGGCCCCAGGCCGTGCAAGGCCTTAAAGGTGAGAACCAACACTTTGAAGGCAATCCGGTGCTCAATTGGCAGCCAGTGCAGGTCCTGCAAAACAGGTGTTATATGGCAACCTGCTGGAGAGCCAGACAAGAGACGGGCGGCAGTGTTCTGCACCAGCTTGAGCTTCCGGATCGCCGACAAAGAAAGGCCAATGTAGAGCGCGTTGCAGTAATCTAGTCTTGAGATGACCGTGGCTTGGATCACCGTGGCGAGGCCGTTCCGGGAGAGATAGGGGGCCAGCCTCCTTGCCTGTCAGAGATGGAAAAAGGCCACCTTGCTGACCGCAGAGACCTGGGCCTCCATGGTCAGCTGAGAGTCCAGATGGACTCCCAGGCTCTTCACGGAAGACGATGGGCATAACGCCGCACCGTCCAGGGTCGGAAGCTGGACATCTACCCCACCCGGGCGGCCCAGCCACAAGATCTCCGTTTTCGCCGGATTCACCCTCAACCTACTGGCTCGCGGCCATCCAGTAACGGCTTCGAGGCAGTGCTGGAAATTATCGGGGACGGATCCCGGCCTGCCCTCCATCCTCAGAATGAGCTGGGCATCATTCGCATATTGGTGACACTCCAGCCCATAACTCCGCACCAGCTGTGCAAGCGGCTGCATGTAGATGTTAAATAACAGAGGGGAGAGGATGGCCCCCTGCGGAACTCCACAAACTAATGAGGAGCCCTCGGAGACCACCCCGCCCCTCCTCACACGCTGAGACCGCTGGTGGAGGAAGGAGGTCAGCCATTTTAGGGCTGTCCCCCTCACTCCAGCCATGGCCAGGCGGTGGGTCAATAGATTGTGGTCGACCGTGTCAAACGCTGCCGTGAGGTCCAATAACACGAGAAGCGCAGACCCGCCTTGGTCAAGCTGGCAGCGAAGTTGGTCTGTGATGGAGACCAGAACCGTCTCCGTCCCATGCCCCGAACGGAAGCCAGACTGGAAGGGGTCTAGCCATGTTGCATCATCTAGGAAGGACTGCAGCTGCTCCATTACTGCCCTCTCAACTACCTTGCCCAGGTACGAACGATTCGACACTGGGCGGTAGTTGGAGGGAACCGCAGGGTCTAATGACGGTTTCTTCAGTAATGGAGCTACCACCGCCTCTTTTAAGCACTCTGGAAAGACTCCTTGCTCAAGGGAGCTGTTTATGATATTCAACAGAGGCCCACGTAACCCCTCCAGGCAAGATCTAACAAGCCAGGAGGGGCACGGGTCGAGGGAGCAGGTGGTAGGCCTGGCTGCAGCCACAATCCTATTAACAGCATCTGCGTCCAGTGGCCGAAACCGGTCGAGGGTGGGCCCGGCAGAGGGCCACGGGGTCTCAAGCTCTCTTACTGTCTCAACCGTGGCTAGAAGGTCCCGGCGGAGGCTCAGAATCTTGTCTGTGAAAAAGCTCTGTAAAGCACCGGCAGTGAGGGCCTGATCGCTATTTTTTGGGACAGTAGGGACCGTCATCAAAGACCGAATTACCTTAAACAATTGAGTCGGGCGTGAGCTAGCAGACGCTATCAAGGCGGAAAAGTATCCATTTTTGGCCGCCTTGACAGCACGCTCATAATCCTCTTTAACTAGCTTATAAGCAGATACTGAGGCTCCGTCGCGGAGTTTCCTCCACTCGCGCTCTAGCCGTCTCCTCTCTCGCTTCATCGATCTAAGGTCCCCTGTATACCAGGGGGATCGGTGATTGCGAGGGCGGAGAGGGCGCCTAGGGGCAATCTCGTTAGTTGGGGATCGGTCTTTACTAAAATAACCTCACCCCTAATTATCTCTTAGGGGATCTATTTAACTTGGACCCTGACACCTGTTTCCTTTACCTGAGGGTCCACTATGCCTCCTTTCTGTGAAGCTCTTGTTACAAACTAATAGGGTATGTAGCCTTTTAATATGTGTTGACTTTGTATGACATCCAAAGCAGCCTAATAAGTGGGGTTTTGAAACAAAGTTCTTCATTTTTTGTTAAATCCATATTTTATTAGTTTTATAATTGCAAACATTGGTAATATGCCCCTTGCACCCTTCCCCCGTTATTGGTTTTCATATCTGGTGTTTCCTTAATGCTTAATCTTACTTCTTCAAAGATTCATACAAGTCAGAAGATCTCTCTCCAAACACGTTTAACCATTCAGTTGTTTGGAGCATCCCTCCCCCCCCCCTCTCTCTATATGTAACGGCTCACTGAAGGTGCTTGAATGACTCACGGCGAAGACACTCACTGGATACCATGATAAGCACTTTAATCAGGATGCAATACAAATCAAAGCCAGAACTGTCAAACAGTCACAAGGCTCAGCCTTAAATACACATTTTCTCAATTGAACAAAGGTCCCTCACATTGTCCAGAAAAGCCCGGGAAGAGACTCTTGGCATAGCTCCCTTTTCGCGCCAAAGGCTCGAGCCGTTTGTCCAAGGCCACAGGTGCTTATCTCAATGTTTACAGACTGTTAGAGGCTTGCTGTGGGGCCTATGCAGAGGTCACAATTCATGTCTCTTACATGCTGCCTTCTCCCCCTCCCTTTGGGCGGGAAAGGGGTAACAAGGCCCTTCTCCCCAACACGTAATTTTCCCACATAGGAGATAATTAGAGCCCATCATATAACCTAGTAGTGCCTTCATTCTCACCAACCACGTTCGACCCTCAATAAACCCAGCCAAACGTCTTACACAACAACCTGCCCTCAGGCTACATCCACACGTGAACATCCATCACATTCTCACTCAACACAGCCCACAAATCACTGTCCTGCGAGCTAAAGGAACCTCACCCCTGTCTGATACAATCAAGATCCTCAGCCACTGCAACTCTCACGCACACACCACCAACAACCATCCTTCGGGCAGCACACTATGGCGTGGCCCCAAAATCATTACCTAAACTACCTTGAACCGATCCCCAACTAAAGTAACCCCCATTACGCAGGAAGGATGCTTCTGCGCTTTCCCAAGTCACACACAACTTAACTCTACGTAAGCTAACCTCATCTCTATCTAACACCCTCCTGGCAGTCTCAACAGGAGGTAACATCAATAACTGTAAAGCCTGCACCCTTACACATCCCCAGCATGTGAGGGGGGCATCTCTATCTTTTCTAACTTACACAAAAGGAAGTTGCTAACCACGCTAACTCTCACCCTCCATTTGCATCTGAAAACCAAAACCTCCCCTCACCCCTTAGGCCAGGGAACCGAACAATAACAATGGAAATACTTTTCAAATACATCTTATATAACAATTAGGCAATGGTGTCTTATACATTTCTAATAACTCATATTATTCAAAAGCATCAATGAAACATACATCTATAAAGGAATTCTCAACTAAACAGTTAATGGAATGGCAGCTTATACATATTGGTAGACAAGTCATAACATCAACTTTACTTGCAGTCAGCAATTCTAGCATTATCAATCCTACATTCTACACAATGCTTAAAACAAAAGTCAAAGCATGCATAGGAACTTCAGTAAGGTATGGAACTCTACGCCAGTTTTTCTCAACCAGTGTGCCGTGGGAAATTGGAACCTCCAATACCCTTTCTTCTCCCTCCTGCTGAACACTTTTGCTTCTCCACTCGGGCTCCCTTCTTCCCAGCCTCACTCTGCTTGCTTTGCTTCACTTTGCTCATGCTACCGCTTCTGCGGGAGGGGGGAGGGGGGAGGGAGGAAGATGTGACCCGTGCGGGCGCTACTGCGCAGACTCACCCCACATCTTCCTCCCTCCCTTCCACAGTGCTCTCTGGATATAGGTGAACTACAACTCCAAAACTCAAGGTCAATGCCCACCAAACTCTTATAGTATTTTCTCTTGGTTATGGTAGTTCTGTGTGGGAAGTTTGATTCCATTCCATCATTGGTGGAGTTCAGTATGCTCTTTGATTGTGGGTGAACTATAACTCCCAGCTGTTGAGCAAGACCTTCATGTGTGTCTTTCTGCCATTTCTGCCAGGATATCTATGTTGTGTTCATCGAAACAGGCCCAGGTTTCACACTGAGTGTATAAATACATTTAAAAACATATTAACTATATGTATTACTGTGTTAGATTGTCATTTTGTGTCATTTTGGTTGGTGGTGTGCCCCAGGATTTTGTAAATGTAAAAAATGTGCCGCGGCTCAAAAAAGGTTGAAAAACACTGCTCTAAGCATTCACATTAACTATGCTAAGCATTTTTAAACTAGCATTATATATTCTGCATCACTTAACCATACCCTCTTAACATCAATCGGCATACATATTGCTCTGGCATCATCAGTACAACTTCAGCATTTACAAAATATTCTCGTAACCATTTTAACTCGTTCCGTGATCATCTGACACCTTTTCACCAATCTGGTACATATATAAGGCAACCCCTTCATGTAACACCTATCCCCAATGAATCCTGGCCATCTCTGCTTCTCCTAAAGAGTGACTGTATTGATAATTTTCCTTCTTTTAGGGGTTGAAGCACAATAACGCACCATGTTAGCAATCCCCTCCCAACATTAACAATAATGAACATCTGTCTGTTAGTCCCCCAAGGGAGGCTCCAAAAGACTGCCTCCATTGTTTGGGCTTGTTTAACAATCCAAACATTCTGTGTCGCCCAAAGTTCATCTCCCTGCTTCACCTCGGAAACCAGGCAAGAGTCAGCAGCTGTGGTCACTTTTCGAAGGTTTTCCTCACTCATCCGTAGACCACATTCGCTCGGTCGAGCACTTGGGGGATCAGGAAGGCACCCCTGCTGTATAACGTTGCTCAACTCCCAGACAACTCCAAGCAAAAACGCAGCAGCACCCAGGAAGGGCTGCCCATCACTGGATTTTATCAGCTCTGCAACCTTTTCTTTCACGAACAGCTCATCCACCCACATCTCAGGAAAGAACCTGGCTGTAGTCACTTGGAGACACTGCAGGCCCTCTTCCGGAACAGCCGCTCGGATGGTAACCTCCTGACGCGGGGACAACGCATTCACATCAGTCAGCTGGGCTCCCTTCCCATCCTCAAGCACGTTGGGAGGCTTCTTCTCGCAAGGGCCGGAAGAGCCTCAGGTGACTGGGTTACTCCCACAGTAAGGGGCTTACCGGCAGGCCGTTGGGACTGCTCTGTGACTTTCTCAAAGCCACGCTGAACTCCTTCCGCACTCGGTTCTGCCTGCAACAATTTGGCCCCAGTCTCCGCTCCACTGTTGTGCCAAACATTTATTTATTTATTTATTTATTATTTAAATTTGTGAGTCGCCACTCCCAGGTGGCTCAGGGCGACTTACACAAAATGCAAAATTAAACAGAATAAAAACAGCATAAAAACACAATAAAAACACTCAGTGCAATAAGCACATGGTACTATGAACACAGTAGTACATCAATATGAGATGCAGAACACGGAAGGCAGGTGCCTACCCATCTTAACATTAGCACCCGACATGAAGGGCAACCACCCAGACAATCAAAGTTCCCCACGGGCCTCGAGCCGTTTGTCCATGGGTGCTTATCTCAATGTTTACAGACTGTTAGAGGCTTGCTTTGGGGCCTATGCAGAGGTCACAATTCATGTCTCTTATATATATATATATATATATATATATGTAAGAGACATGAATTGTGACCTCTGCATATATATAGCACAGCAATTCAGTGTCCACCAGGTGCCTTCCTGCACTTTACTCTTGACCTGTCTCTAAGGGAAAGCACCTTCTGTGTCTTCATTTTCATCTAATACTGTTACCTGGCTGCTGCCCATGGGACTACTTGAAGCTTCCAAACAGTCTTCAAAGGCAACCCTACATAGCGTGTGTTTCAGTAATCTATTCTTGATGTAACAAGCGCATGGACCACCATGGCCAAGTCTGACTTCCCAAGGTACGGGCAGCTCCCCCTCTATAAAGGCTAAACCCCACTGCTCCTCCTTTTTGGGCTCCTTTTCTACAAATACACTCTGTGTTCTATCACACCCAGGGTTTTAACCTTCTAACATTTTCTCCCAGACATCTGGCCTGCCTGCTGTGTTGCTATTTTGTTTATTTTATTTGTCATTATATATTTTTTGTTATGATTTTTTTTCCTTTGCTGTTTTATGTTCAATTGTGTTTGTTTTGTTCTTTTGGGCTTGGCCTCGTGTTAGCCGCCCCGAGTCCCCTTTGGGGAGATGGAGGCGGGTTATAAATAAAGATTATAAAACTATAATGCCACAGTGACATCACGGCTGGACTACTGTAATGCCTTGTACGTGGGGTTGCCGCAGTCAACCACTCGTAAAATCCAGCTGGTGCAGAATGCAGCCGCCAGACTCCTCACCGGGACACCACTGAGATGCCATATCGCGCCATCTCTGCAGCGCCTGCACTGGCTGCCAGTCGAGCTCAGAGCCATCCACAAGATCCTGTCGCTTACCTTTAAGGCCCTCCATGGTGCCGGCCCAGCTTATTTAAAAGACCGCTTGTCCGAACCAGCTCATTTAAGGTCGCCGCGCTCAGGAAACAGGGACCTTCTCCGCATCCCAGGTGTGAGTGAGGCCCGCCTCGACACCACGAGACGGAGAGCTTTTTCCATCGCGGCCCCTGTCCTTTGGAACTTGATGCCGGCGGATCAGAGAGCTATCCGGGACATGCCCCAGTTCCTGACCGCACTGAAGACCTGGCTCTTCCAAAAGGCTTATGGCTAAGGACACCTCCCAGACTTAGCCTGAGCTACTGGAACTATTTTAATTAATCTTTTTATTCTTTTAGCTTTTAACTATTGAATTCTTTTATGTGTTTTTGTGTGTAAGTCGCCCGGAGCACTGACGTGGAGGGCGACTCATAAATAATAAAATCAATCAATCAATCAATTATTATTATTATTATTATTATTATTATTACAGGCGCAACTGGTGCACAAGTTTTAATTGTGTGAAAGCTCCTCTGGCCACCGCCAAGACCTGGGGCTCCAGGCTCAACGATGAATCCAGGATCACTCCCAAGCTGCGAACCTGTGCCTTCAGAAGGAGCGTAACCCCATATAGCACAGGCTGTAGCTCTATACCCTGTTCAGCCTTGCGACTGACCAGGAGTACCTCCATCTTGTTTGGATTCAATTTCAATTTGTTCACCCTCATCCAGATTGTCATGGCTGCCAAGCACCAGTTTAGGACCTCCTTAGTAGCTGGTGGAAAAGAATGGTAAAATTGTACGTCATCTGTGTACAGATGGCATCAAACTTCACAACTCCAAATGTTCTCTCCCAATGGCTTCATGTAGATGTTAAACAACATGGTGGACAGTACTGAGCTCTGTGGGACCCCACAAGCCAATGGTTGTGAGGCCAAACAGGTGTCCCCCAACAACACCTTATGGGAACGACCCTCTAGGAAGGACTGGAGTCACTGGAGAACAAGGTCCATTCCCGCGAGGCATCCCAGAGGGTATTGAAGCCCGTTCCAGATTAACTGCACTGAACCAAATTATATGGCAGTGTACACTCAGGCAGGATTCACACTGCCGTATAATCCAGTATCTGATCCTAGATTATCTTCTTTGAACTTGATTATATAAATCTACACAGCCAGATAATCCAGTACATTGCAGTTCAATCTCTACACCGACCATTATAATGCAGTTTAAATGGCACTACATGGCAGTATAGATGGGGCCTTATTCTTTATGTTCAAATGTTTGTTTTTCTCTTCTCTTCTTATGCTTCCTGATAGAACCTCAAATACAAAAATGAATTGTCAGGTGAGAAAAGGCAGCCTTGTCTGGAATCTTTCTGGAAACATTTGATAATTCCCAGTTAACCAAAATTTTGCTGACTGAGATCGGTAAATTGCTCTTATGCAAGTAATTACCATAAGTTACTGCTAAAATCATCTTTTTTTAGGACTTCAAATAGAAAGTCCCAATTTAAGTTGAGTACATACCGTAAATTCTGTATTTTAATTTTTGGAAAAAAGATAAATTGATGTTTGTGTAGAAATTCATGTAAAGTACAGCATGCAAAACCCACTTGTTCAGGCAGGCTTTCGACAATTGCTGAGTTTTTAACCACTGTTTTATCTTGTATTGTTGTATTCTTCCTTGTACACCGCCCCGAGCCTCTGGGAGTGGCGGTATAAAATTGAAGAAATAAATAAATAAAGTGACTTAAAATTTTCCCATTAAGATTGAGGCAAAATATTTGTAACAGTTGTTTAATAATGAAATAGGACTAGGATTGGTCAAAACATGCCCTTCCTTTGGTATTAGTGTTATTGTGGCCATGACTTGTCACTTAAAATAGAGTTAAGTAATGGCTTCATGGAAAGGCAGCGTTCTTCTTCTAATCCACAACTAGACAGAGGGCCTTCTCTGTGGTGGCCCCAGTATGGTGGAACTCGCTGCCTGACGCTACCCGAGCGATTTCAGAGCTCGACCCTTTTCGAAGAGCTTGCAAGACTGTCCTCTTTAAACTGGCCTTCGACTAATTGATCCGCCCTGAGGGATTCATGCCTGGAGTTTTTAGAAACTGAATTTTCTGATTTTACTGTATATTGGTTTTATGTGTTATGTTTTATGCGATGTATGGCTGCAAGTTGTATGCGCAGCATGTTTTATTGTATGTTGTGATCCGCCCCGAGCCTGCAGGGAGGAGCGGAATATAAGATCGAATAATAAATAAATAAATAAATAAAATGTCTTATAATCTGGTTTTAGGGCTTTGTCTTAGCTCTTGCAATAACTTTGGATATTTTGGTAATCATAGTTGGTGCATTCGGTTATTGTTTTTGCTCGCTTGATATCCGTGGCAGGTTACATTTATCTAAGTACTCTTCAATCTTCTTACAGTGAATATGATTCTTTTAAAATAAATGCAAATAGAAAACATGATGAAATATGTTCAAAATCTTCTCATTATGAACAAATTCATCCTTATCCTGTATTCCAGTTATTATTATTATTTTCCAATTTCCTTCTTTGTTGTACCTCAAGCTTTGGAAAGAGGCAAGTAAGAAATAATAATAACAACTATTAATATTTTGTATGCTTGCCATTTCCCCAGTTTTTAGCAGACCCAGAATATCTCTTATTTCTCCCATTTCAACTTCCTTTTTCCAGCATTGAGATGTGTTTTTTGTAAAATCTCAATCTCTTGAAGTATCTCCAAATTATTTGTTTGCTTTTTCTTCTGAGTCTCTTTAGTAATTTTTTGCAACTGATTGATTGATTGATTGATTGATTGATTGATTTTATTATTTATGAGTCGCCCTCCACGTCAGTGCTCCGGGCGACTTACACACAAAAACACATAAAAGAATTCAATAGTTAAAAGCTAAAAGAATAAAAAGATTAATTAAAATAGTTCCAGTAGCTCAGGCTAAGTCTGGGAGGTGTCCTTAGCCATAAGCCTTTCGGAAGAGCCAGGTCTTCAGTGCGGTCAGGAACTGGGGCATGTCCCGGATAGCTCTCTGATCCGCCGGCATCAAGTTCCAAAGGACAGGGGCCGCGATGGAAAAAGCTCTCCGTCTCGTGGTGTCGAGGCGGGCCTCACTCACACCTGGGATGCGGAGAAGGTCCCTGTTTCCTGAGCGCGGCGACCTTAAATGAGCTGGTTCGGACAAGCGGTCTTTTAAATAAGCTGGGCCGGCACCATGGAGGGCCTTAAAGGTAAGCGACAGGATCTTGTGGATGGCTCTGAGCTCGACTGGCAGCCAGTGCAGGCGCTGCAGAGATGGCGCGATATGGCATCTCAGTGGTGTCCCGGTGAGGAGTCTGGCGGCTGCATTCTGCACCAGCTGGATTTTACGAGTCTGCCGTTTTCTTCTTTAATTCAAAACCCTGACTGGGAGGTTCTTGGCGTCAAAAGCCCAAAAGTTTTTCAAGCTCTAGCTCTTCATAAGCAGCTTGGTTATTGCACGATTTATGATACTGGATTCTCTTCATAAAAGAATCACCTGGGCGTGTTCAGTTCTGCATTAGGAGACTTACATTAGTTTCTTCTCAAGACTATTATGACTCGTTTGCTTTGCCTGTATGTTTCACCCCATGGAAGATGGAGCTTATAAGAACCGGGAGGGGAATTGGGCTGCTTTAATTAAGGGATCTAACTATTCTGGGTGTAGGAAATTGGATCCAGGGGAAAGAATATTGTAATTGCATGTCAAAATTACATGTTAATGTAGTGAGGTGTTCTGTGTTGCTTCTGGTGAGCCGCGCAAGGGGTAATTGGAACTCTGTCCTATTAGCCACCCCAAGGGTTTTCCCAACTTCTCTGGAGGAAATTCAGCCCAACAGCTTCAACTTGAGAATTATCACGTGGCACAGCAGGCAATGACCAGTGTGCAGTAAGAACTGCACCTGGATGATTCAGCACTAGACTATACATGGATGTTGCAGCTTGCTGCTACGGCTGCCTTTAAGTAAAAAAAAATTTGCGGAAACAATTTGCATCTATTTCCACACTTTTCCATAATTTATTGTCTCTTCCATATTATATATATATATATATATATATATATATATATATATATATATATATATATATTTCTATTCATTTCATTACAACAAACCATCTCTACAATTCATGTAATTACTTCTTCTCCTTTCCCCCGTTGTGTTACCCATCTCCGGAATTCTTCTTTTCTGTATGCTCCCACCAGAACTTCATTTCTTATGGTGGGGGTTGGTTTCCATCTTCTTTCCTTAATGTTTCTTCAGTAAACGTTTTCCATATACAGTACTTTCAAAATCATTATCCTTCCTTGGGCCTTTTTTAACCTTTACATTGCATGTTAGTTTATCATTTATTGCTAATTACCAAATTTCCTTGTACCATTCTTCTATCTTAATTTTTACCTCTCCTTTCCAATATTTTGCTATTAGTACCATGTTTCCCCGATAGTAAGACACCCCTGATTGTAAGACGTATCGGGGGTGTCAGGGGGGTCGGCTAATATAAGCCGTACCCCGAAAGTAAGCCGTACCTCGTCGCCACGCCGCCGCCGCGACGCCGCCGCCGCGCAACCGCCCGCGCCGCAACCGCCCATCGGCCACGGCACACCTCCGCGGCGCAGCTTTCTGCCAGGCCTCCAAGGAAGGGAGGGGAAGAGAGCAGAGAGTGGCGGCGGCGACGCGTCAGAGTGACGCGCCGCCGCTCGCCACGCCTCTTGCTTTTTCTCCCTCCCCTTCATCCAAGGAAGGGAGGGGTGAGAGCAAGAGGCGTGGCGAGCGGCGACGCGTCAGAGTGACGCGCCGCCGCCCTCGCCACGCCTCTTGCTCTTTCTTCCTCCCTTCTTTCGTCCAAGGAAGAGAGGGGAAGAGACCAAGAGGCGTGGCAAAGCGGCGACGCGTCAGAGTGATGCGCCGCCGCCGCCGCCACGCCTCTTGCTCTTTTCCCTCTCCCTTCGTCCAAGGAAGAGAGGGGGAAGAGACCAAGAGGCGTGGCAAAGCGGCGCGTCAGAGTGACGCGCCGCCACTTCGCCACGCCTCTTGCTCTTTTTCCCCTCCCTTCCTTCGTCCAAAGCAGGAGCGCCGCGGAGGTGTGCCGATGGGGCCGGTTGCGGCGGCGTGACGGCGTGGCGACGGGGTACGTCTTAGTTTATATAAGACGTACCCCGAAAGTAAGACGTAGGGGGACTTTTCGGGGGGGAAAGAAAGTAAGACGCTGTCTTACTTTCGGGGAAACACGGTAGCCTTGCAGCCGTTAACAGCGTTATCAGATTCTTTTCATTTTCCTTCCATTCATCTGTCTTATAAATAAGTAACAGTATAGTTGCCGGAATTGTATTAATTTTTTTCTTCATAATACTTTCTATTTCTACTATAACTTTTCCCAGAACCTTTGTACATATTTAAGCAAGACCTTTTTAGCATCACACAGTTACAACATTTGATACCACTTGAGTTGTCATGGAGCCACGACCACTTAAGTGATATCAAAGTGCTATAGCTGTAAAATATGAATGACATTCAGGTTATTGTACTCTGGTCCCGATCATTTTTAAGGGACTTCAAAGTAGATTTTAGGAAAACTGCTTTTGGCCTGAAATCACCCAGCCAGCCTAGACATTGCCAAGGATTTTGGGAAATGTTTCTGTTGTACATATAAAAAGGAAGCCTGGTTCTGGGAAGCAGATAATGGGGTTCCCAAGGAACCACACACCCAGGTACTGATGCGACCTTAGGTGAGTCTGCACACCTTACTCCCCCCCCCTCCACTCCAGGTTTTTTGGCCCAGCTAGCTAGCGCTTCTGTGGACTGAAGATTCATAGAATCATAGAATCATAGAGTTGGAAGAGACCTCATGGGCCATCCAGTCCAACCCCCTGCCAAGAAGCAGGAAAATTGCATTCAAAGCACCCCGACAGATGGCCATCCAGCCTCTGTTTAAAAGCCTCCAAAGAAGGAGCCTCCACCACACCTCTAGAGTTCCACTGCTGAACAGCTCTCACAGTCAGGAAGTTCTTCCTCATGTTCAGATGGAATCTCCTTTCTTGTAGTTTGAAGCCATTGTTCCGCATCCTAGTCTCCAGGGTAGCAGAAAACAAATTTGTTCCCTCCTCCCTATGACTTCCTCTCACATACTTATACATGGCTATCATGTCTCCTCTCAGCCTTACCTGCTTCTGGCTAAACATGCCTATCTCTTTAAGCCGCTCCATCATTTTAGTCGCCCTCCTCTGGACACATTACAGCTTGTCAACATCTCCCTTCAATTGTGGTGCCCAGTATTGGACACAGTATTCCAGGTTTGGTCTAACCAAGGCAGAATAGAGGGGTAGCATGACTTCCCTGGATCTGGATACTAGACTCATATTGATTCAGGCCAAAATCCCATTGGCTTTTTTAGCCATCACCATGACATTGTTGGCTAATGTTTAACTTGTTCCCCACAAAGACGCCAAGATCTTTTTCACATGCACTGCTCTTGAGTCACGCACCTCCCCCCCCGTTCTGTATCTTAAGTGGAGTATCTTGCATTTGTCACTGTTGAACTTCATTTTGTTAGTTTTGGCCCATCTCTCTAATCTGTCAAGATTGTTTTGAATTCTTCTCCTGTCTTCTGGAGTATTGACTATGCCTCCCTATTTGGTGTTGTCTGCAAACTTGATGATCCTGCCTTCTAACCCTTCATCTAAGTCATTAATAAAGATGTTATTTATTTATTTATTGTTTCGATTTGTATACCGTTCTTCCAAATGGCTCAGGATGGTTTACAGCATATCCACCAATAACAGTTAAAACAAACCAAGTACACAATAACAATTCAAGACAGATTAGTAGCATTAGCTCAACCAAGGTGATTGAGCTGGTTAAAAGCCTGACGGAAAAGAGTTGTTTTACATGCTTTCCGAAAGGCGAGTAAGTCAGTAATTGCCCGAACTTCAGGTGGCAAGGAATTCCATAAACTCGGTGCGGCCACAGAGAATGCTCTTTGTCTTGTTGAAGACAGATGGATGTTTCGAAGAGATGGGATCTGTAAGAGGTTATGATCCTCTGATCGAAGCGATCTCTGGGGAACATATGGGGCGTAGACGGTCCCTCAAGTACACTGTCCCCAGACCATACAAGGCCTTAAAGGTCAAGACCAACACTTTGAAGATAATCCGGTGTTCAATTGGCAGCCAGTGCAGTCACTGCAGAGTTGGAGTGATATGAGCCCTGGCCGGTACTTCCGCCAACAGTCTCGTAGCAGTGTTCTGCACTAACTTAAGCCTCCGGATGACCGACAAAGGAAGACCAATGTAAAGGGCGTTACAGTAGTCTAGCCTCGAGATGACCGTTGCCTGGATTACCGTGGCTAAATCGCATTCAGTGAGATAAGGGGCCAGCCGCCTAGCCTGCTGTTGGTGAAAAAGGGCAGATCTACTGACAGTGGAGACCTGGGCCTCCATTGACAGCAGCGGATCTAATTGGACCACCAAGTGCGACGGATGTAGTGTCTTGCTGTCCAGCATAGGCAGCCGACACCCCCCACCACCACCACCACCACCACCTGGGCGACCCAGCCAAAGGATCTCAGTCTTCGATGGGTTCACCCTCAACCGACTGGCTCGTAGCCAACCAGTCACAGCTTCAAGGCAAAGTTGGAAACAATCGGGTACAGAGTCCGACCGGCCGTCCATCCTCAGCACAAGCTGGGTGTCATCAGCGTACTGATGACACTCCAGACCAAAACTTTGCACCAATTTGGCAAGTGGTCCCCCTTCTACTCGCTGTCCCCGATTAAGGAGAGAGGAAGATACCCATTTAAGAGCAGTCCCCCCAACCCCTGTCACGGCTAAGCGGTGAGTTAACAATGCGTGATCTACCATATTAAAAGCTGCCGTGAGGTCCAATAACACAAGCAGCACTGATCCTCCTTGGTCCAATTGGCAGCGAAGCTGGTCTGTGATGGTGATCAGCACAGTCTCTGTCCCATGCCCAATACGGAAGCTGGACTGGTAGGGATTAAGTCCGGCTGTGTCATTTAGGAACTGCTGAAGCTGGTCCGCTACTGCCCTCTCCATCACCTTTCCCAGGAACGGTAAGTTCGACACTGGGCGGTAACTGGAGGGAACCGAACGATCTAAATCTGGTTTCTTCAGTAGCGGACTCACCATTGCCTCTTTCAAAACCTCTGGAAACACTCCTTGCTCAAGGGAGCAGTTTACTATATTCAACAGAGGGCCGTGTAACTGTTCCCAGCAAAATTTAACTAGCCAGGAAGGGCACGGGTCGAGGGAGCATGTGGTTGGTCTTGCTGCAGTCATGATCTGTCGTCAAGGACTGAATTACACTAAACAATTCATCCAGGCGTGAGCTGGCAGACTCTATCAAGGAGGTATAGTATACTTTTTTGGCCCCCTTGATAGCATCCTCATAAGTCTCCTTAAATAACTTATAGCCAGATTTCGTCGCTTCGTCACGGATTCCTCGCCACACACCCTTTAGCCGTCTCTTCTACCGCTTCATTGCTCGTAATTCCTCGATAAACCAAAGCGAGCAATTTCTGCAGGGTTGGAGAAGGCATCTAGGAGCGATCTCGTCTAATGCTTTGGAGAGCCCGGAGTTCCAGGCCTCCATTAGCAGCTCGACCAAGTCGCTGACAGGTTCCAAGTCCCTCAGAGCATTCCGGAACCGATCCGGCTCCCTAAGTCTCCTTGGGCAAACCCAAATTGGTTCGGCGCCCTTACAAAGAGGTGTGGCAAGCTCTAGCCGGATCCCCAGGACACAGTGATCTGGCCATGGAACCTCTGTACAAAAGGTTAGGGTCACTTGGACACCGGCGCTGAAGACCAAGTCCAGGGTATGGCCGGCCTGATTTGTGTGCCCAGACTTACAAAGAGACACACCTAGTGTTGCCATGGTCTAAACCAGGTCCTCCACTGCTCCTGAAACGGGGGCGGCCTCAGCATGAACGTTGAAGTCCCCCAAGACCAAAAGTCTGGGGAACCTCAAGGCCCACTGCAAGACCGCCTCCAGCAGCGTAGATAGACTCCCTGCGTTAGGCACACAGTACACCAGCAGGAAGGCTATACTCTCCTGCAAATCCCATACAAGACCAACACACTCAATCCCAGGGATGTTCAGTGCCAAGATCCTCCTGAGAACAAACTTGTCTCAGGCGAGCATTGCCACACCTCCTCCCCCCCCCCCCCCCGCCTCCCAGTCCTCATCTGGTGACTAACTACATACCCTGGAGATGCTAACTCCTGCAGAAGGACATCATCGCCCTCCTGCAGCCAGGTCTCGGTAATACCTATCAGATCAGCATTACAATCCACGAGAAAGTCTCTGACAGTAGCGATCTTATTCCTAACTGTTCTGGCGTTCATCAGCACCAGAGAAGGAGGGGAGGAATTTGGAAACCTGTCACAAGTGTGCTTGGGGATAGTACGCAGGTCAGAGGGGGAACGAGTCTTTTTACGACTCGATCTTTCTCTAGCATTTGGCCTGCGACTACCGTCATATCTCCCGTTCCCGGAGATCACTGAGATTCCCCGCCCTGTGACCTCCGAAGTTGAGTCCGTTTCTAAGTGTCTGGTCATCTGCCCACCTCCTGAACAGAACCGGGCCCAGGACGGAACCCTGCGGCACTCTGCTCATCACTTCTTTCCAGGATGAAGAAGAAACATTGGTGAGTACCCCCTGAGTTCGTTCACTTAACCAATTACAGATCCACCTAACTGTAGTTTTGACTAGCCCACATTTGACTACTTTTTTGCCAGAAGGTCATGGGGGAGCTTGTTGAAGGCCTTACTGATGTCCAGATACGCTACATCCACGGCATCCCCCAGCTTGTAACTCTATCAAAAAAAGAGATCAGATTAGTCTGGCATGACTTATTTTTGATAAATCCGTGTTGACTATTAGCGATGACCGCATTTGTTTCTAAGTGTTTGCAGACCACTTCCTTAACAATTGTTTGGTTCATCCTTTTTCCCCTTCTTGAAGATTGGGACCCACATTTGCCCTCCTGCAATCTGCTGGGACTTCTCCAAGAACTCTCAAAGATGATTGCCAATGGTTCCGATATGACTTCTGCTAGTTCAGTGGCACCCAAACCTTTTTGGCCTACCGCCCCCTTTCCAGAATTTTTTTTACTCAGCACTCCCCTAGAAATTAATTCAAAAAAAAATATTAATAGCAATTAAACAAAAAGATATATGTATCAATGCAGTGGTTTTCAAACTTTCTAATGCCTTGACCCCACAATAAAGTTCCTCATGTTGTGGTGACCCCCAACCATATTTTCGTTGCTACTTCATAAATAATTTTGGTACTCTTATGAATTCTAATGCAAATATCTAATATGCAAGATGTATTTTCATTGTTACAAAATGAACATAATTAAAGCATAGTGATTAATCACAAAAACAATATGTTTGGGGGAGAATGGACAACGGATGATGGGATTTGCAGCACCTTCAAGCAATTTAGCTCTGACTTCCACAGACCACTGAGATCCCCCATGAATTACAGACCTGGACCAAACTTGGCACACAGAACTCCCATGACGAGCACAAAATACTGGAGAGGCTGTCAGAAAATATACCCTGGCAATTGGGAGTTACTGGGATATATAGTTCCCTGCCATCAAAAAGCATTCTGAACTCATGCAACCATGGAATTGACTCAAACTTGGCATAGAGACCTCCCATAACTAACACAAAATACTGGTGAGGCTTGGGGAAAATATACCTTGGCATTTGGGAGTTACTGGGATATATAGTTCCCTCCCATCAAAAAGCATTCTGAACTCATGCAACCATAGAATTAACTCAAACTTGGCACACAGAACCCCCATGACCAACACAAAATACAAAATATGGGCAAACTTGGTGTTTTGACTTTAACTCTCACCATTCCTAACAGCCTCAGACACCTTTCCTTTCCACCCTCAGCCACTGTGCTAGTTCCTTCAATACTCTTGGGTGTAGTTGATCTGGCCCTGGGGACTTGAGCTCGTTTAGAGCGGCCAGGTATTCCTGAACGACTTGTTTCACAATTTAGTGTTGGATGTCCTGTAATCCCTCATCCACTCCATCTTGCAGAGGTTGAAGATGACTTTCTTTTTTTGAGAAAACCAAGGCAAAGAAGGCATTAAGGGATTAAGTAGTTCTGCCTTTTTCCTATCCCTCTGACAGCATTGCCCCATCTTCTCCTCGAAGACGCCCTATCGCCTCCTCCTCCTCCTTCGTTTTTGTACTGACGTAAGAAAAAGAAGCCATTTTTATTGTTTTTAATGTCCTTGGCAAGCCCGAGCTCCTTTTGTACTTTAGTCTTCCATCCGTAACTCCCTTGTCTTTTAGTATCTGTGTCCGTGGAATGCTGCTCAGTATTTTCTTCATTTTTTGGAACCCAGCTCTTCTAAAGTCCAAAATGTGGGTTTGACTTGTCTTAGTTTTGGCCTTCTTTTTTACCTCAAACTGCAGAAGCACATGGTCACTTGCCCCTAAGGATCCAACCACTTCAACTGCATTGATCAGGTCCTCCATGTTTGTTAGGATGAGATTGAGAGTAGCCGTTCCCCTTGTTGCCTCATTTATTTATTTATTTATTTATTTATTTATTTATTTCAGGATTTTACCCTGCTCTTCTCAATCCCCGAGGGGGGACTCAGAGCAGCTTACAGTAAGGCACAATTTGATGCCCACACAGTAACAATATAAAAACCCAGAACCCTTCAACAATTAAAATACATTAAAATACAATTACATTAGCATCATACGCATTCATTCCAGATTAAAACAATGTTCTGTCCATAAAAGCATTGGCCCTATTCATCCACTTTCCATTAAAATCCCATCTAAAATGCTGCCTTGTGCTGGTGTGCAAAGGCCTGGTCCCACAGCCAGGTTTTTACTTTTTTCCTGAATGCCAGGAGGGATGAGGTGGATCGTACATCGATAGGGAGCGCATTCCACAGGCGGGGAGCCACCACCGAGAAGGCCCTCACCCTCACCCCCACCAGCCGCATTTGAGAAGTAGGCGGAAGCGAGAGCAGGGCCTCCCCGGATGACCTTAGAGTACAAGGTGGGACGTAGCGGCTGATGCATTCGGACAAGTAAGCTGGGCCAGAACCGTATAGAGCTTTAAAGGTCAAAACCAGCACTTTGAATTGAGCTCGGAATTGGACAGGCAGCCGGTGGAGCTGATACAACAGGGGGGTGGTATGCTCCCTGTATGTAGCTCCGGTTAGTAATCTGGCTGCTGCCCGCTGGACTAATTGCCATTTCCGAACTGTCTTCAAAGGCAGCCCCACGTAGAGTGTGTTGCAGTAATCTATTCGGGATGTGACCAGAGCGTGAACGACCGTAGCCAGATCAGACTTCCCAAGGTACGGACGCAGCTGGCGCACGAGTCTTAACTGTGCAAAAGCTCCCCTGTCCACTGCTGAGACCTGGGGTTTTACCTTCTGGACCATGAAATTGTCTGCAAAGCAAGCAAGGAATTTGTTGGACTTTGTACTCTTGGCTGAGTTTGTTTTCCAGCATATATATTTGAAATTGCCCCTGACTACTATATCTCTTCTTTGTGTCTGTTTGGTCAACTGTTGGCAGAAGGCTTCATTAAGTTCTTCATCCTCGCTTGGAGGTCTAGTAGACACCTACCATGAGATCTTTTTGAGTCCCAGTTCCTTTGATCCAGATGCTTTCAAGCTGGTTTCCCGCATTGCTGTCTTCTGCAGTGTAACAGTTTTTTACATATAAGGCTACCATGCCTCCCCTCCGCTTAGTTCAGTTTCTGTGAAAGTGGTTATAGCACTTGATGTCTACATTCCAGCTGTAGGAGTCATCCTACCAGGTTTTAGTGATTCATATAGCATCATAATTGTGGTGTTGTTCTAAAAGTTGGAGTTCGTCTTGTTTATTTCCCATGCTCTGTGCATTAGTGTAAAGACACGTGAGCCCTTGAGATCTTCCCCTGAGCTGTTTCTTTGGGATTATTGTGTTTTCGGTACTTGGTCCTTGTTGTGTTTGTGCAACCCTTTGTTTAGCCTTCTGGTGGTTCCCTGACTTTGTGGGTAAAGCACTGTTCAAAAGGCTATTGTCCCCCTCCCCCGGTGGATCTAGTTAAAAGTGTGCCTAAAGATTGTACAGGCCTGGTCTCCTTAGACTGGAAAAGCAGGCCTAGTGATATCCCCAAGACGAAGTCCGACTTATGGCAAGGTTTACAATTAATGCAGTTCAACACCACTTTAATTGCTTTGGCTTTTGCTATGGAATTCTGGGAGGTGTAGTTTGGTGAGGCACCCGTTTTGGCAGAGAAAGCTACAAACCCAGTACAATTACAACTCCCATGTCTCATAGCACTTGGCCTTAGCAGTTAGAATAATATCAAACTGCATTAATTCCAATGTGCAGATGCACTAAAGTCAGAGCTGCTGGAGTTCCCTGGAAACTCAGGCCCCTTCAACACTGCCATTTAACCCAGATTATCAAAGTGGATAATCCACATTATCTTCTTTGAACTGAATGATATGAGTCTACACTGTCAGATAATCCAGTTCAAAACAATTAATTTGGATTTTATATGGCAGTGTAGATGGGGCCTCAGAGTTTCCCAGAGCTTTGTGTCAGTCTTTACAATAGGATCAGATTTGATTTGACCTGAACTGCTGTGCAGATGGACAGTGTGCCATCACTCCTTCTTTCCCTGCACTGATCTCCAGACAAGGAAAGTGGATGGCTCATCCCCATGTAACCACTTACACTCCTAAGCAACAGTTGTGTCTGTGATACTAGAACAGGCTTATTCTTAGGTTTACTGCATATAAATATAGAACTGCATTTTCTGATTTTATGTCTATAGATGAGAATTTGGATATAACTTTGGATATAATTCAGAACATTTTGATGCAAGTTGAAGATTTAAGAGGCAATTGACTGTAAACAAGAGAATTGTAATAAATTGTTGTTGTTATTATTATTATTTGCTCTATACGGTTCTGGCCCAGCTTACTTGTCCGAACGCATCTGCCGCTACGTCCCACCTCGTACTTTAAGATCATCCGGGGAGGCCCTGCTCTCGCTCCCGCCGGCTTCCCAGGTGCGGCTGGTGGGGACGAGGGAGAGGGCCTTCTCGGTGGTGGCTCCCCGTCTGTGGAATGCGCTCCCTAGCGACATACAATCAATTCCATCCTTCCTGACATTTAGGAAAAAATTGAAAGCCTGGATGTGGGACAGGACAGCACTTTAGTAGTTTTAATGGAAAGTTGGTGAATAGGGCTCAATGCTTTTATGGACGGAACACTGTTTTTAACATAGGTGAATGCATAGGATGTGTGAATATAATTGTATTTTAATGTATTTTAGTGTCGAATGCTGGAGGGTTTTATATTGTGTTTTATACTGCGATTGTGATGTAGGCATCAAATTATGCCTTTTGGAAGCCGCTCTGAGTCCCCCCTCAGGGGTTGAGAAGAGCGGGGTAAAATGCCATAAATAAATAAATAAATATTTGTAGTAGTATTTGTCCGCGCGCCAGTGATGAAGCGATGCCAGGTCTGAACTTCGAAAGTTCTTTTATTGATTAAGTGAGCAAAGTAAAGCATTCTCACACAGAGCAATTCAGCAGTCTGCACCTCACAGCAGTTTCAGCATGTGGACTAACTCAAAAAGCTCAGCGTCTCCCTTATCAGTATGTTTACACAGCTGAAGGTCAAAACAGTGCTGGACACCACTTGTGCTGTTTTAACCCTGTACATGCCTGGTTACACAACACAGCATCTTCTACAATGGTTGAATTGCTGAAACATTTGAAAATCACACACTGACAGTATTAGGTTTTACTATCAGTATTATATTGTATGCAATATTTAGTTAATTCCTCCACTCCTCCTGATTATTATATTATTTAGTATTATAATACATTATTAGCAGTAGTAGTAGGTATTACTATTAGTATCATACAATGTATGCCATATATAGTTAATTCCTCTACTCCTGATTATTATAGATACGAGCACTACGGGGTTTAGATACGAGATACGAGCACTACGGGGTTTGTTGGCCTTCCGCAAGTCTGTGAAGACTTGGCTATATAGGCAGGCATTTGGTCCCAACTGATGCCTCCTTAGTTGCCAGCTGCCAACATACCGTCCTGCCATGTATTGCCTCTGCGTATTATTGCTTGCCGGGATCATTTGTGGGGAGGGGGGCTTTTGGGTATACGTCTTTTATCTGTTTATTGATGTTTTATTGATTTTATGCTGTAAACCGCTCTGGGCTCCAGAGAGAGCGGTCTACCAAATCGAATTTATAAATAAATAAATAAATAAATATTATTTAGTATTATAGTAAATTATTATTATTATTATGATTAGGTATTAGTCAGAATTAGGTGATCCCTCGTAGCCTGAGGATGATGGTCCTCCAGATGTAATGTCTTGGCAATGGGTCCATAAGTGGCTGTGGAGCCCTATTCTTCATCCGCATGTTCTCCTGTAGTGAGGACATCTGTTTCCAATTGGAAGGCAGTCCCAGTCAAGGTTAGCCTAACACTCCTTTTTCCTCTTGGCATGTTTATCCCTTTCACCCTCCATTCGTACCTCTTCAAATTCCACAGCATTGCTGGTCACAGCTGACCTCCGGTTAGTATGCTCAAGGGCCAGGGCTTCCACAGTTTTTAAGGTTGGCTTTAAGCCCATCTTTAAATCTCTTTTCCCATTCCTGAGTTGGGAGTATAATAACTGCTTTGGGAGATTGTGATCGGGCATTTGGACAATGTGGCCAGTCCAGCCATTGCTGTCCAACAAGACTGTTGCTATCGTGACATTGTGGAGGAGCCACAGGGTGTTCACAGATTTGTCAGGGCACCCAATTTTTGGAGGATGGTCCAGAGAGCACTGCAGTTCACTGTGTCAAATGCCTTTGCAAGGACAATGAATGCCATGTACAGAGGTTGATTTTGTTCCCTGCATTCTTATTGGAGCTGTTGTGTAGTGAAAATGTTGTCCACTGTTCCTCTGGAGGGATGGAAGCCATTCTGGGATTCTGGGACGGTGTCTTCGGAGACAGGTAGAAGGTGGTTTGCAAAGATTGTTGCGAGGATTTTCCCAGCGGAGGTTAGAAGGGAGATACCTCGATAGTTTCCACAGTCTGTTCTTTCCCCTTTTTTGTAAAGGGTGATGATGGAGGCAACCTTGAAGTCTGCTGGAATTTCCTTGGTCACCCACATTTTTTTTTCAATGAGCTGGTGGAGATATTGTGTCTGCTCAGGTCTACCGTCTTTATTTGTTTATTTATTATTCAGTTTTATATTCCGCTCCTCCCTGCAGGCTCGTGGCGGATCACAACAATAATCGATAAAAACATCAAACAACAATATTAAAAACCACAGTGGTTACAAATTCTTAGAACTCATGGACATGGTCATACAATACAATACGACTTAACCAAAAGCGAGTTTAAAAAGGGCAGTCTCTGGAAAGGAACAAGCTCTCGGATTGCGCGGGTCTCAAGCGGAAGAGAATTCCACAGCACAGGGGCTGCAACAGAAAAGGCACGTTGCCTAGTTGTGGACAAGTGGCAGGAGCGGGTTGATGGAATTTCTAACAGGTTCTGCTCCTCAGAACGCAGTGATCTCGGGGGAACATACGGGGTAAGGCAGTCCCTCAGGTACACAGGCCCTAGACCGTATAAGGCCGTAAAGGCTAAAACCAGCACCTTGAATGCAATTCGGTACTTGACAGGGAGCCAGTGAAGTTGCCGCAGGATGGGAGTAATGTGCTCTCTCACCGGTGCTCCCACCAGTAAGCGAGCGGCAGCATTTTGCACTAGCTTGAGTTTCCGAATTGTCGACAAGGGAAGGCCAACGTAGAGGGCGTTACAGTAGTCCAGCCTCGAGATGACCGTCGCTTGGATCACCGTGGCCAGGTCCTCCCTGGACAGGTAGGGTGCCAGTCGCCTAGCCTGTCGAAGGTGGAAAAATGATGCTTTGCTGACCATGGAGACCTGGGTCTCCATGGACAGCAAAGGGTCCAGATGGACACCCAAGTTCTTAACAAGGGTAGGCAACCGGCAGTCATCCAGTCCAGGGCGACCAGGCCACAAGATTTCCGTCTTCGACGGATTCACCTTCAGCCGGCTGGAACGCAGCCATCCAGTCACGGCTTCAAGGCATTGATGGAAACAATCGGGTACGGTATCCGGCCTGCCGTCCATTCTCAGCAGAAGCTGGGTATCATCAGCGTACTGATAACACTCCATACCAAAGTCGCGGGCCAGCTGGGCCAGGGGGCGCATGTAAGTGTTGAATAATAAAGAAGAGAGGATGGCCCCCTGGGGGACCCCGCACCTTAATGGGCGCCTCCCGGAGACCTCCTCTCCCCTCTCCACACGTTGTCCCCGGTCCTGGAGGAAGGAGGTCACCCAGTTAAGGGCGATCCCCCTCACCCCAGTCACGGCTAAACGGTGGGTCAACAATGCGTGATCTACTGTGTCAAACGCTGCTGTTAGATCTAACAAAACAAGCGGTGCTGATCCACCCTGGTCCAGCTGGCGGCGAAGTTGGTCTGTAATGGCGACAAGCACGGTCTCCATCCCATGCCCAATACGGAAGCCGGACTGGAAGGGATCAAGTCCAGCTGTGTCGTCTAAGAACTGCTGCAGCTGATCCGCTGCTGCCCTCTCAATCACCTTGCCTAGAAATGGCAAGTTGGAAACCGGGCGGTAATTGGAGGGAGCCGAAGGGTCTAGATTTGGCTTCTTCAGCAGCGGTCGTACCATTGCCTCTTTCAAACCCCCTGGGAACACTCCTTGCTCAAGGGAGCTGTTGATAATCTTTCCCAGGGGGTCTCGTAACCCCTCCCGACAGAATCTAACAAGCCAGGAGGGGCACGGATCAAGGGAGCAGGTAGTTGGTCTAGCTGCAGCAAGTAACTTATCGACAGCTGCTGCAGTTGGAAGCGGGTGAAGGTGGGCCCGTCGAGTGGCGCCGGAGTCTCGAGTTCACATACTGTTTCAAGAGTGGCCGTGATGTCCCGGCGGAGGGTCGAAATTTTGTCGGTTAAATAGTTCTGAAAAACCTCAGCTGTAGGAGCCAAACCCCTATTGTTTGGGACAGTGGGGATTTCTGTCAAGGACCGAATTATCTTAAAAAGTTGAGCTGGGCGTGAACTAGCCGACTCTATCAGGGAAGAATAATGAACTTTTTTGGCTTCCCTGATAGCATGCTCATAAACCTCTTTAAACTGTTTATAAGCCAATCTCGATGCTCCGTCGCGGCAACCCCGCCACACGTCCTCTTCCTCCGTTTCATCGCTCATCGCTTTAAAGATTTCAGGTCCACTGGCTTTGTTATTTTTTTTAATTAGCTGATGGCATTGCTGACTTCTTCCAAACTAGGCAGTGCTGCAAGCTTATCCCTGGTTTGTTGTTGCAGGATTTGTGAGAGAACCTCTTCGGCCATGTTGAAGCTGCGATTCAGGAGGTTTTGGTAGTGCTCTTTCCAATGTAGTGCAATTGATTTTTTTATCCTGATGAGCGTAAGGGTGTATGCCATGATTTCTTGGTCCGTAGATGACCATTGTAGCTTTTAAAAAATCCCTGAGCAGCATGAATGTCTTGGATTTCTTCAGCCTTCTTTGTCCACCAGATGTTCTTGAGTTGGCTGGTCCTTTTTTGGACCTCAGCTTTTGCACTAGCATAGATCTTTTTCTTCGTGCAGTTGGTGTCTGTCTGCCATGTTTGGAAGGCTTTCCTTTTCTTATCAATTAACTGTTGGATCTCCTAGCCTGTGGTCTGTCTAGCAGTCATCAGCACCTGTCATGGCTCTTGTGAGAAGCATGTTGCTGCAGTCTTTGGCACATGTAATTATATAGTCTAAGACAGGGGTCGGGAGCCTTTTTTACTCAGAGAGCCATGAAAGCAAAATATTTGGAAATTTATTTCAGTGAGAGCCATATTATTTTTATATATATATAAAATTTTATATATATAAAAAGACTGAATTCAACTAAATGTGAGTATATACGTACATACTATGAGAAAAGGATTCCCCCAGCAGAATGACGGTGTGTATGTCCAACTGAAGAATCCGTAGACCAGTGGATTCTAATGCCGTGACCCCTAAATACAGCTCCTCATGTTGTGGTGACCCACAACCATAAATTATTTTCATTACTACTTGTTTTATTACTTATTTAATTATTTAATATTAGATTCAATTATTCATCAAGTGCCCTGCTATGACTGACTTCTTTGCTTGAATCAGTCTGCAGTACTTTTCATGTTAGTTGATTTGTGTTTTGGGAAATGCTGCATTTGGCAGTCCCTGTTGTAGACTTGTCGACAGCTGCATGGTACACGGTAGACTCCTGCAGAGGTTCTGCAGATCCTCTCACCTCTGCAGGAGTCTACTGTATACCATGCAGCTGTGGACAAGTCTACATAGGGGCCACCAAATGCAGTACCCAAACATGAATAAAGGAACATGAAAGGCACTGTATTATTTATTTATTCATTTACATCATTTATATTCTGCCCTTCTCACCCCGCAGGAGACTCAGGGCGGATCACAATGCACATATACAGGCAAACATTCAATGCCATTTGACATACATTTGACATATAACATATAAGACAGACAGACACAGAGGCAATTTAACATTCCCGCTTTTCTGGCCACCAGGAGTAGCTGTCGCATTCCTTCACTCTTTTTGTATTTCCTGGATATTTTTATGGCCTCGTAAATAAGTTAAATTAAGCCTCCCCACTCAAGTGGTACCTAAATTTCCTACTTCTCATGCCACTCATATTCCACCCGGGTAAGGTGTAGTAATTCGATGGTTTGCTTCTGTAATGAGAGGAAGTACATTGTGTTATGTCACGTTTATTGAGTAACCGTCAGGTCATTTCAAATAAAAGCTCCAACAGCAGAGTAGTATACAAAATAAGGATAAAATCAGTACCTAATGTACAAGGCAAACAATGTAACACATTAAAAACTAAACTTATTGCAATTGTCTTGCGTCAACACATAGGAAGGGAAACCGTTTGAAGGTTAGAGTCTGAGAGGAGGAAGTTAATTTTAAAGGTAGAGGGCCAAAATGTCCTTTTGGATAGTAAATAGCTAAGGTATTTCTCCCTCTCCTCTGCATATATGGGACAGATCAACAAAATGTGGACTAGATCCTCGACTTCTGGTAGGGGGCAGACACAGACTCTGTCCCTATAGGGTGTGGCAGCATATCTGCCGGCCCTCACCATAGACTCGAATTGCTCGAACCTAGCTCTAGTTAGGGCAATCCTAAGGTGAGGTAGGAGCGGGCGAGCCAGATACGGGGCAGTAACAAAGTGGTTGGGTTGTTTCCTACTTGACAGATGCAACTGTCTTTCGGGTTGCAAAGGTTGACAACGAGCTACACAATTGGTTGAGCTCTCACCCCGACCCGGGCAGGCCTCGAACTCATGACCTTCTGGTCAGTAGAGATCTTATGCAGCTGACGCCCAGCCAGCTTCGCCACATTCCCGGTGTAGACTAATTAAACCAGAGAAGTCAGCCATAGCAGAGCATTTGATGAACCAACCTGAACACAGCATATTATTTGAGAACACAGAAATGCTCAGCCACTCTAACAACCACCATGTCAGACAACACAGAGAAGCCACATGAAGCACATGGACAATTTCAACAGAAAGGAAGAAACAATGAAAATGAACAAAATCTGGCTACCAGTATTGAAAACTCTAAAATCAGGACAGTAAAAAAAGAACAACACTCTGAAAACAGGGGAATTCCAGGCAGGAAACAATCGGGGCCAGCTAACCTCTCCAAACAAAGGATTCCCCCAGGCAGGAATCCGCCATGCCTTGAAGCTGCAAAGCTTTGCAATGCTAATCAAAGTGATTAATTCCAACATTCATACTTGCTTCCACCACAAAAGAGTTCTTTTTCCCACCCTGGACACCATTCCACAAATATATAAACCTTCCCAACAACCTCTGAGGATGCCTGCCATAGATGTGGGCAGAATGTCAGGAGAGAATGCTTCTGGAACATGGCCATACAGCCTGGAAAACTCACAGCAACCCAGTAATATAAATATCTGATATGCAGGATGTATTTTCATTGTTACAAATTGAATATAATTAAAGCATAGTGATGAATCACAAAAACAATATGGTTGGAGAAATATGGGCAATGAATGATGGGATGTGCAGTACCTTCAACCGATTCTGGTCTGACTTCCACAGACTACTGAGACCCCCAGGAATTACAGACCTGGACCAAACTTGGCACACAGACACACATGACCAAAATATACTGGGGAGGTTTGGGAAGAATTGACAGTGATTTAGAGAAGATGTTGTTTGCCTACTTCTGGAGAGCACTGTGATCCCAAACAATTATGGATCTGGACCAAACTTGGCATGAATATGCAATATGCCCAAATTTGAACACTGGTGGAGTTTGGGGAAAATAGACCATGGTATTTGGGAGTTGGAGTTGATTGGATTTATAGTTTACCTACAATCAAAGAGGTTCACCCTGCATATCTGTGGAAAAGGCAGGCCCTGACTGTTAGGAATTGTGTGAGTTGAAGTCCAAAATACCTGGAGGGCCCAAGTTTGCCCATGCCTGGGCTAAGGTCACCCGGAGAGTCACCCCCTCCTCTTTTGACTCTGTGGGTGCCACAGAAGAACAGCAGCGCCAGGTGGCCTCCCTCTCTCCTTCCTTCCTCCCTTCCAAAAACAAAAGCACAACACGGAGGAGGAAGAGGAGGAGGCAGCAAAGCAGCTGGCGTCCCTTGCAGCCAGTGGATCCTCCGTGCAGGCCGGGTGCTGCTCTACTCCACTAATGCCGGCTCCCCAGCAACACGGAGGATCAGCCAGAGCCAGCAGCAGTCTTCCTCCTTCCCTCCATACCCCCAAAGCACGGATGGGTGGCTGGCTGCAGACACCGGGGCTGTAACCTGGATTTAGGCAGCATGGATTGGGGAGGGGAGGAGAGGAAATGGCAGAAAGATGGAAGGAAGGGAAAAAAAGGAAGGAAGGAAAAAGGGGAGGGGAAGAAGAAAGAGAAGGAGAAAGGGCAGGAATTGAATGATGGGAGGAAAAAGAAGGAAGGAAGGTAGGACCGAAGGGATGGAGGGAAGAAAGAAAGAAAGAAAGAAAGGGAGGATAAGGAAACAAAAGGAAGGAAATAAATCCCCGTCCTGGGAGAAAACAAAAAGGGGCATTTGTCATCGGGAGGGGGGGGGGTATTGGTAAGGAAGGGAGGATAATGTTCAAAGAAAACTTTGCCCAAATCCTGCAACACCCCCCACCCCTTGAGAACAAAACAGACCCATCTGGGAAGCAGAGGGAGACTTAACCGAGGCGCCACTGACCGGCATCTCTCCTTCTTCCACAAAAACCACCAGGAGAGAAGGCTACTGAAACATGGCTATACAGCCCCAAAACTCACAGCAACCCAGCCAGGTCTCTGCTCCCGAGGGTTTCAGGCAGGGGCGGTCCACGGTAATTTTAAATGGTAAGCGAACATTATTTTGCCCCCCCCCCCAAATCACTTGATAACAAAAGGTATAAGGTATTATTTATTTATTTATCTGCAACATTTTCCCCCCGCCCTTCTCAGTGGCTAACAAGGCAGCACATCGATGCCCAAACATACAATGTAAAGAACCCTAAAACATACATCATTAAACAATAACAGTTTAAACAAACATATACTCATCACTCAGATTAAAAATACATAGAGGTAAATAAAAGATTTTTTTTTACAAACGAGAAGTTTACGTATCACATTATGTTCATATAGTTACATTACATAGAATTAACACAAAGTACCTTTTTTAGAATGCAATTATTTATTATGTTGTTGTTTTTATGTTTGTTTTTATTGTACGGCGACATGTATGTAACATGCCAGCCGAATTTTATATTGTTATCCGCCCCGAGCCTGCAGGGAGGAGCGGAATACAAGATGGAACAAATAAATAAAATAAATAAATAAAATAAACAAATTTAAGTGTTTTTGTTTTTTTAAAAAACATCGTGTTATCCTTAACACACAAGAAATTGAACACTTTTCAAATCAAGGCAGATAATACACAATGCCTGCTTTGAACTGGATTATATGTGTCCACACTGTCACACATTCCAGCTCAAAGCATTGTTTTGGATTTGATATGGCAGTATATAGAGAGGGACTAAAAGCCCCTTCCACTCAGCCATGTAACCCAGAATACCAAGGCAGATAATACACAATGCCTGCTTTGAACTGGATTATATGTGTCCACACTGTCACATATTCCAGCTCAAAGCATTGTTTTGGATTGTTTTGCCTATGGTACAGCCTCTTTCCCTTTGTATAATCCACCATTAAGAAGTATGATAAATATTCATATTTATCAAAAGCATAGACAATATAAAAAGGAGCCAGCACTAATATTAATTATATTATGTTATAAATTATAATATATAAATACATATTATATTTTATAAAGATTATACTATATGGTATTAATATAAATTGGTATTAAATAACCCCCCCCCTCTCTCTCTCTCTCTCTCTCTCTCTCTCTCTCTCTCTCCCCACACACACACACACACACACACACACACTACTATTAAATAGGAATAAATAATACTGAATATATATATATTACTTAATACTTTATTATTTTTGGCATAACTATCCTAATAAGGATCTGGTCCTATGACTATCCACTATGACAAAGGCACCCTTGAAGCAAACCAATTTAAATGTGAATAGAAAAGCCAAACAGCAACCTTGAATGAGGCTTGGATTTCAAACACCTCTTTAGTGGGAGAAGTCCGCACTTTTGGCAAGGCTTTTGCCCCCGAAATAAGGAGAGAGGAATACACGGACTGGAGCCTTCCTTCCTTCCTTCCTCTCCCTTTCTTTCTCTCTCTCGGAGGAGGAGGAGCTGCCGCTGGCGGCGAGGAAGGGGGCCGGTTAGGGAGGAGGCGGCGGCCATGCAGTGCTGCTGCTTCTTCCTCCTCCTCGCTGCTCAGCTCAGGGGGCGGAGGGCGGAAGCTGAGCCGGGGGCGGGGCTTTGAAAGGACCAGGAAGCCACGCAGTGTTTGCCCCGCGCCTCTGCCCTGCCTCCTGACTGAAGCGAGAGAGAGAGAGAGAGAGGTGGGAGGAAGACAGGCAAGAGGAAGACGAAGGGCCCGAGGATGCGTCGGCAGCGGGGAGGGGTGGGCCAGGGCCTCCCGATGCGCCCGGCGGGTGGGAGAATTCGCCCCTTCCAAGATGGCGCTCTACGCGGGGGCGTAGTTCGCGTATATGGACGGACCGCCTCTGGTTTCAGGGAAAGAGGAGCAGAGAGGAAATAAAAGGGACTAGAAAGAAAAGGGGCATTGTGCATCAACACCTTCATTCTCTTCCTCCTCTTCCCCCTCCTGGGGAGACCCTCCATTGTTGCACCTGGCTCCAGTCCCCTCAGCCTGCGGGGAGGAGCAACGGGCCTCCCCACCTCCCTGCACTGCCTTTTCGCGCTGTTTTGGCGCTCTGCCTGCCCCACAGCCTGCAGAAAAGGCAGAGAGGAGCGCAGCGATGGGCTTCTTTGCTCCCCCCGCCCCACGCTGCTTTTTGTGCTGTTTGATTCAGATCCAAACTGGCAGAGGGGCTGGGAGCCAGATGCAATCATAAAAAAGCCACACCTGACTCCCGAGCCATAGGCTCCTGGCCCCTGGTCTAAGAGGTGTCAATGCTTTGACCAGGGGTGCTTCCATGATGTCTTGAGCTTGTTTTTCCAGTGGAAGTGCATGTTGGTGATGACAGGATTGTGTTTTGCACATTTGGTGAGAAGCAGGATGTTATTACTATTACTGTAATACTATTAGTATTATACAATGTATGCAACATCTATTTAATTCCTTTGCTCCTTCTGATTCTGGTGCTCTTCTCCTCATTTTTGTAGTGAGTTTTTTAACCATGCTAAATTTGTGCACAGCTAGACATCTGCCTTTCTTAAACACGACTAACTTTGCTGGTTGTGCAATCTTTTTTTACAAAAAGGGTGTCTTTGAAAAGCTAGCTATGGGAGATGACAAAATAGGCATGTGTTAACAGAAGAGAAGACAACGAAGTTAAGAAAACTGGAGAGCAAGTGGGTGTACACAAATCAGATTTAGAAGATAAAATGCCCTGAAAAAATGTGGGGGAGGAAGGGTGGGACCACGTTCCAGGATGACTAGAGTTGTAAATATTTTGCAAGAGCTAAGGGATTCTGCAGCAAAGAAAATGCGAAGAGGCTCTTGTTCTAGCTTTAAAAAGCCCCTCAGAACAACTTTTTTAAAACCCAGGATAAAACACACATTTTGGTAGTGGTGGTGGAGAACACACATTGGGAATTAGAAATGTTTGGAAGCAATGTGCATTTAAATGAATGATATAGAATACAGGGGTGTCATGTGCGTCGTCTCTCTAGATCTAGCAAAATGTGCACTTCCCTCTTGAAAATGCACTTTAAATTTGCTTTGTACTGAAGGATTTTGGAGTCACCTAGTTTAGCGTTATCTGTATACTGCTGGACCTTTGGTGCTCCAGATGTTATGGCTAATATCCACTATCAGGAAGCTCACCTAGAATAATTTATTTTAATGGTTTTTAATCTTGAATATGTTTGATGGATTTTATCTGAATGTTTTAATACTGTTTCTATTTAATTCTGCTTTAATGTTTGTATATTTGTATATTTTAAATTATATACAAATGCTTTTATGTCAAGGGCTAATCTTTAGCACACCTGGTTAATCACGAGCAGCAATAGATCACACCTATTGAAAGGTTGGCAGCTCGAAGCCCGGGTTGGGGTGTCTAACCAATCTTCAGCCCAGCTCACTGTCCATCTAAACCAGGGGTGGGCAATTACCGGCCCTCCAGGTGTTTTGGACTTCAACTCCCAGAAATCCTAGTCAGTTTACCAGCTGTTAGGATTTCTGGGAGTTGAAGTCCAAAACACCTGGAGGGCTGGTAATTGCCCACCCCTGATCTAAACCCATCATTCCCAAAGTGGGTGCTACCTCCCCCTAGGGGGCGCTGCAGCGATCCAGGGGTGGCTGAGCCAATAGGCAAATTACGCATGGATGTCGTGTGGAAGCTCGGCCAAGCAGGCTGAAAGTTTGAAGGGGCCGCAGGTTGGACTTAGATAACCCAATTCAAATCAGATATTGTGGGATTTTCTGCCTTGACATTCTGGGATATAGGGCTGTGTGGAAGAGCCCTGGGTTGGTGTGAGTTTCCCGGGCTGTATGGCCATTTTTTTGTGTGTGCCAGGAGTGACTTGAGAAAGTGCAAGTCGCTTTGCGGTGATTTGAGATTACTGCTGATGAAAATAGAGCCAAGGATTACTAGATTGGTAGCAGCATACCAGGTTCATCCTTCTCATTAAGATGATTTCGAATGTTTTAACTTTTTTATATTACCTTTCTATTCTAAGTTCAATAAATAGTTTTATAATTTCAAACTTCAATGTCTCTAATTTACACCTTTCTTTACTATATTTTACGAAAAATGTATTAATTAATTAATACATATATATTTCTGTTTAATTGCTATTAAAAAAATTAAAAATTCTAGGTGGGGGGGGGGTGAGTAATACTTTTTCTGGAAAGGGGGCAGTAGGCCAAATAAGTTTCGGAACCACTGATCTAAAAAGTTCAAAAACAGCTGTGAGCTGTGGGTAGAGAAATTAGGCACCGCTTAATTGGGGAGGTATTTTATGGCACCATAAAAAGGAAATACCAGAAAATGCCAGCGATCAAAGGAAGGAGGAAGTGTGTGATGAAAAAGGCTCTTTGTCATAGAGGATGGAGTGATAGCACCCTCCTGTGGCTGGAATTGAGCACAACCTTCAGGACGTCGAAGTTGGGAAAAATGCTGACATATATCTCTATCTATTGTTCCTCCTGCCTGTTTAACAGCATTGAATGTTTTCTGTGTATGTGTTTTATAATCCGCCCTTCGGGGTGAGAAGGGTGGGATATAAATGCTGCAAATAAATAAATGAGTAAATAAATAAGCTGCTTTGAGTCCCCTTTGGGGAGATAAAGCGGGGTATAAATTATTATTATTCGATTTTGTATACCGCTCCTCCCTGCAGGCTCGGGGCGGTTCACACAAGTCAGATTGAAACAACCAGATTGGACATACATAAAACAGCAATATACATAAAAGTTAAAATTACATAAGATTCATAAAAACGATAATCAGACAGGCAGGTTACAGTATCCAGCTTCAGTTGAAAGCAAGCCTAAATAGGGTGGTTTTGCATGCCCTCCGGAAGGGAATGAGCTCTGTAATAGCGTGCACGTCATCTGGTAGTGTATTCCACAGTGCCGGGGCCGCTGCTGAAAAGGCTCGTTGTCTTGTTGTGGAGAGGTGACAGGAGCGATCTGATGGTACAGTTAGCAGATTTTGCTCTTCTGAGCATAGTGATCTCGGGGGAATGTATGGGGTGAGGCGGTCCCTCAGGTACGTTGGCCCTAGACCGTGCAAGGCCTTGAAGGTTAAGACCAGCACCTTGAAGACAATTCGGTACTCAATTGGTAGCCAGTGCAAATGCTGCAGAATGGGAGTGATATGCTCTCTCACCAGTGCTCCCACCAGTAAACGAGCAGCAGCATTTTGCACCAGCTTGAGTTTCCGGATTGTCGACAAGGGAAGGCCAACGTAGAGGGTGTTACAGTAGTCTAGCCTCGAGATGACCATCGCTTGGATTACCGTGGCCAGGTCGTCCCTGGATAGGAAGGGAGCCAGTCGCCTAGCCTGTCGCAGATGGAAGAATGTGATTCTGCTCACAGTGGAGATCTGAGTCTCCATTGTCAGCAGCGAGTCCAAATGGACTCCTAAGCTCTGACTGTGGAGACCTGGATCTCCATGGAAAGCAAAGGTGACGGACTTAGCTGCCCGCCATCCAGGGTAGGCAACCGGCACCCGCCCAACCCAGGGCAACTGGGCCACAGAATCTCCGTCTTTGATGGATTCACCTTCAGCCGGCTGGAACGCAGCCATCCAGTCACGGCTTCAAGGCAATGATGGAAACAATCGCGTACGGTGTCTGCCGTCCATTCTCAGCACTAGCTGGGTGTCATCAGCGTACTGATAACACTCCAGACCAAAGTCCCGGACCAGCTGGGCCAGGGGGCACATATAGATGTTGAACAATAAAGGAGAGAGGATTGCTCCCTGGGAAACCCCGCAACATAATGGGAGTCTCACAGAGACCTCCTCCGCCCTCTCCATACGTTGTCCCCGATCTTGAAGAAAGGAGGCCACCCATTTAAGGGCAGTCCCCCTAACTCCCGTCACGGCGAAACGGTGGGTCAATAATGCATGATCTACAGTATCAAACGCTGCTGTGAGATCTAACAACACAAGCAGGACTGATCCACCCTGGTCCAGCTGGTGGCGAAGTTGGTCTGTAATGGCGACAAGCACGGTCTCTGTCCCATGCCCAATACGGAAGCTGGACTGGAAGGGATCAAGTCCAGCTGTGTCACCTAAGAACCGTTGCAGCTGATCCGCTGCTGCCCTCTCAATTACCTTCCCTAAAAACGGTAAGGTGGAAACCGGTCGGTAACTGGAGGGGGTTGAAGGGTCTAAATTTGGCTTCTTCAGCAGCGGTCTTACCATAGCCTCTTTCAAACCCCCTGGGAACACTCCTTGCTCAAGGGAGCTGTTGATAATCTTGCCCAGGGGGTCTCGTAACCCCTCCCGGCAAGATCTAACTAGCCATGAGGGGCACGGGTCAAGGGAGCAAGTAGTTGGTCTAGCTGCAACTAGTAACTTATCGACAGCTGCTGCGTCCAGCAGTTGGAAACAGCTGAAGGTGGGCCCACCGAGTGGCAACGGAGTCTCCAGTTCACTTACTGTATCAATTGTGGCTGGGATGTCCCAGCAGAGATTCGAGATTTTGTCAGTAAAGTAGTTCTGAAAAGCCTCAGCTGAAGGAGCCAAATCCCCATCGTTTAGGACAGTCGGAATTGTTGTCAGAGATCGAATTATCTTAAAAAGTTGGGCTGGGCATGAACTCCGTTTGATGGCAAGGCGAGACCCTAGGGACATCGCTGCGGACACTTCCCCCTCCCTCTCCTGCTTCCCTACCCTTCTGTTCTTCCCCTGTCTTTTTTTGTATATGTTGTTTCGATGTTGCCGCTGGGCACTCAAACTTCTGTAAACCGCTCCGAGCCTTCGGGGAGTGGCGGTATACAAGTTTGAAGTAATAATAATAATAATAATAATAACTAGCCGACTCTATCAAGCACGAGTAATAGACCTTTTTGGCGTCCTTGATAGCCTGCTCATAAACATCTTTGAATTGTTTATAAGCTAATCTCAATGCTCCGTCACGAAGATCTCACCACATGTCCTCTAGCTGTCTCTTCCTCCATTTCATAACTCGCAACTCCTGGGTAAATCAAGGTGAGTGGGTTCTACGGGGGTTGAGAGAGCGTCTGGGGGCAATCTCGTCTAAGGCAGTGGAAAGGCCGATGTTCCAAAGTTCCACTTGCCTATCAACTGAGTCGCTGGTGAGCTCCAAGTCCCTTAGAGAATTCAGGAACCTTGTGGGTTCCATAATAATAATAATAATAATAATAATAATACTTTATTACTTGTGAGTCGCCCTCCACCAATGGTGCTCCGGGCGACTTACATCCTTTAAAAACACAGATACATCAATTAAAACAGCAGATATGAGCCGTAAAGTCTCTTCGGGCAAACCAGAATGGGTTCGGCACCCTTACAGGGCGGGGTGGCCAGCTCTAGTCGGACTTCCAGGACACTGTGGTCCGGCCATGGAACCTCTATTACAGAGGTTGGGATCACTTGTATTCCGGCCGTGAAGATCAAATCCAGGGTGTGCCCGCCTTGGTGTATGGGACCGGTCTTACATAATGAGAGTCCTAGTGTCTCCATGGTGGACACTAGGTCCATGGCTGCTGTTGAAAGGGAAGTGGTGTCGGCGTGGACATTGAAGTCCCCCAACACAATAAGTTTAGGAAACCTCAATGCCCTCTCCGAGACCATCTCCAGCAGCTTAGGTAGACTCTCTGCTGGTGAGTTGGGTGCACGGTACACCAGCAGAAAGGCTACACTCTCATTGGAATCCCACACAAGGCCCACACATTCTATTCCTGGGATGTTCGCGGTTGGAACCGTCCTGAAATTAAATTTTAATTTGTCTCGGCCAAGCATAGCCACTCCCCCCCCCCCCATCTCCCTGTCCTCGTCTGGTAACTAGCAATATACCTTGGAGATGTTAACTCGTGCACCAGGGCATTGTCCCCCTCTTGGAACCACGTTTCCGTGATGCCAGCAAGGTCCACATTCCTATCACGTTCCTATTATTATTAATCCTGTTTTAAAGTTTGCATGTTTGTATATTTTAAATGGTTATGCAATGCTTTTCTGTTAAGCCGATTTGTGTTTCCTTCAGGGGAGATAAAGTGGGAAGTCTGACTTGGCCACAGTAGTGCACGCTCTGGTTACATCCCGTATAGACTACTGCAACACACTCTACATGGGGTTGCCTTTGAAGACTGTTTGGAAGCTTCAATTGGTCCAACAGACGGCAGCCAGATTACTAACAGGAGTGGCACTCAGGGAGCATACTACTCCTCTTCTGCGCCAGCTCCACTTGCTGTCAGTCTGCTACCGGACGCAATTCAAAGTGCTGGCTTTAGCCTATAAAGCCCTAAAAGGTTCTGGCCCATCTTACCTGTCCAAATGCATCTCCCCTTATGAACCATCTAGCACATTAAGATCGTCGGGGGAGGCCCTGCTCTCAACTCCGTCTACATCACAAATACGTTTGGCAGGGATAAGAGACAGGGCCTTCTCAGCAGTGGCCCCTCGGCTATGGGACATCCTTCCCAGGGACATTAGATCAGCCCCCTCCCTTTTGACCTTCTGAAAAAAAGTAAAAACCTGGCTATTCGAGCAGGCAGTGTAACAGGGTTATGGAACAATTGGACTATGAGTGTGCTGTCGCACACTGAGCCTGTAGAATGGCTGTTTCTAGGACGTGACCTCTGCCCAACGGGACACCGGGGTGCCTCAGCTGGAAGGGCCCCTTAGTTTCCCCAATGATAAAGTCCTTCGAGGCTTGAGATAACTTCAACAAAGTTCTTTATTTGGGCTTAACAAACTAGAAGCCTTCAAACAGGTGACTTTCTCAGTCTGCAGCAACAGGGCCGGCAAACTGGGCAAAACTGGCCTTCTCTTTTTGGGGAAAATCCTATGCCCCTTCCCTGGGCAATCTTTCTTTACCTTCCTGGCGTGAGGCCCTTTCTTCCGACTCCAAGCTGTGTTATGAATAGCCAGATGGTACCAGGCAAGGTTCCTGTTGATTAGCCAGGCTGTTGGGACTGTAGATAATCCCTTCACAAAGAACTGTGAAGCTGTTCTGTATTTCTCCAGGAAAAGCTGGATCTGTGTTTCTCCAGCAAAGCTGGTCTGTTGCCCCAACAAAGCTGTTCATTTACCCCAGCAAAGCTGTAACATGTAATGCCTTTTCCAAGTAGGAAGGAATAAGCTACCTTAAATCACGTCCTCTCCAATAGATTAGCTGTTAAGACTGAGAGGAAAAACATCCCCTTTCCCTCCCAAATCCTGGGAATAGGGTCGAGTCTGCAACTCTTGATTGATTGGCGGCCTTATGGGCCCGTAAATGCAAACCAAGAAAGTCACTTACAACATAAAATGCAAGGGAATGAGCTCCTGCAAACTTGTAGGGCAACAAAGGGAAAACAGAGCCCTATTGGCACTGCTGTGCCAGAACAATAAGATCAGATTCTGTTTTTATCTATGAGATGAAATGATTTGTTTTTACTACTGTTATGGTTTTAATTGATATGTTAATGTTTTTAATTGTCTTAAATGTTTTCTTTTTTATGAGGTTGGCATTGAATTGTTATGAACCACCCCGAGTCACCTCTGGGCAGAGAGGGTGCGGTATACAAATGTATCAAATAAATAAATAAAAATATAATAATAGTAATAATAGAATGACTGGTGGTGCTAAGGATTATAGGAGTCATACCCTAAATGGCACGGAGGGCCCAATCCTGGCAAGATTTGCCCTTGCCTTCCTAAGGTCCCACCTATTCTGAGTAGCACTTAAATTGGTGCAGATTAGAATCTATCTTGGGGCGATCCCTCCTGGCCCATGAGTCTGATTGCCTTCCAATCGTAGTGTCTTGGCGATGGGTCCGTAGGTCCCTACTCAGGATCCATATGGTATTTTTTTCTGCAGTGAAGACATTGGTTTCCTTATGGGAAGGCAGTTCCAATGAGTTTTGGCTTGAGGCGCCATCTTCCTCTTGACCTATTCTTCCCTTTTGCCCTCCATTCATGCCTCTTCCACTTCCACAATTTACACTGATGGAGACTATATTTTGTCCCTCCCTCCTCAACCATGGTATATTTCTACTAATCTTGCAGATCCAGCCACTGGTAAAGTCTTTGTATTTTTTTTCTTTGATGTGATCATTGGCTCATCCATGTTTTACCCAGTTGAAGTAGGTGTCAGCTGGTAGGTTCTTGAACAAAAGCCACGCTCACACAAGACGGTGCTGGGATAAGCAGTTTATTGTTCTTCCTTCTCACAGCAAGAAAAAGAGAGAACTGAAGAGTTTCCCGCTCAAATGCTCAGTTTCCCGCCAAAATACCTAACTCCCACCTTCAGTTGGCCCCTCCTCCTCCTTCCCTCCATTTGGTACCTTAGCAACTGCAGCTTCTCTGCTGTATCAAATGTAACAATTGTCGGTTGAGTCCAGGCAGTTTATTATTATGTTAACTGCCCTTGGGCGCAACCTGACAGTAGGCTTCCATCTATTTATAATGACCTTTTGTTTGTCCATTCCTGTTGGTTGCTTAGTCATAAGTCCCATTATGTCTAACAGCACTTGATCATATTCCCAGGAGAGTATAGCCTTTCTCCTGGTGTACCGAGCGCCTAGTGCACCAGCTGAAAGCCTATCCCTGCTGCTCGAGACTGTGTCGGAGTAGTCGTTGAGGTTCCCTAGGCTTATTGTCCTGGGGGACTTCAACGTCTACGCCGACACAACCTCCTTCTCATCTGCAGCAGTGGACCTAGTGTCGACCATGGCAACGCTAGGGCTCTCCCTCTGTGATTCGGGTCCCACACATCAGGCAGGTCATACCTTGGACTTAGTCTTCTGCGCTGGCGTCCAAGTGACCCTAGCCTCTGTCATAGAGGTGCCATGGTTGGATCACTGTGCCCTGAGAATCCGGATGGAACTGGCTCCCCCACCCTGCAAGGGCGCCGAACGAATTTGGTTTCGCCCAAAGAGACTTATGGAACACGTTCGGTTCCTGAATGCTCTGAGGGATCTGGAGTCTGTCAGTGTCTCTGCCGATGAGCTTGTGGACGCTTGGAACAACAACTTCTCCAACACTCTTGACGAGACTGCCCCTAGGCACCCTCTCCGACCCCGCAGCAATCGCTCGCCTTGGTTTTCCGAGGAGCTGCAAGCAATGAAGCGGGAAAAGAGATGGCTAGAGAGCGTATGTGGGAGACTCCGTGACGGAGGCTCGGAATCAGCTTATAAGTTTTTCAAGGATGCTTATGAGCATGCTATCGAGGCAAAAAAATTGTACTACGCAACCTTGATAGCGTCTGCTAACTCACGCCCGGCACAATTGTTTAAGATAATTAGGTCACTGATGATGGTCCCTACCATCCCAAACAATGACAATCAGGCCCTTACTGCCGAGGCTTTTCAGAGTTTCTTTGCAGACAAGATTGCGGCCCTTACTGCCACGATTGATACAGTCAGCGAGCTCGAGACTCCGTGGCCTCTTGCCAGACCCACCTTCGACTGGTTCATGCCACTGGACGCAGAGGCTGTCGATAGGATTGTTACTGCAACTCGTCCAACCACCTGCTCCCTCGATCCATGCCCCTCCTGGCTGGTGAATATAATCAATACGTCCCTTGAGCAAGGAGTATTTCCAGAGGGTTTAAAAGAGGCAGTGGTCTCTCCATTGCTGAAGAAGCCGGGATTAGATCCCACGGTCCCTTCCAACTACCGCCCAGTTTCAAACCTATCGTTTCTGGGCAAGGTGGTTGAGAGGGCAGCAATGGAGCAGTTGCAGTCCTTCCTGGATGACGCAGCTTGGCTAGACCCCTTCCAGTCCGGCTTCCGTTCTGAGCATGGGACAGAGACGGTCCTGGTCTCCATCTCAGATGAGTTGCGTTGCCAGCTGGACCAAGGCGGGTCGGCGCTGCTTGTGTTATTGGACCTCACAGCAGCGTTTGACGCTGTCGATTACGATCTATTGACTCACCGTCTTGCCGGGGCCGGGATTAGAGGGACTGCCCTTAACTGGGTGTCCTCCTTTCTCCGGAACCGGCTGCAGGGAGTGAGGAGGGGTGAGGTTTTCTCAGAGGGTTTCCCACTTCATTGTGGGGTCCCACAGGGGGCAATCCTCTCCCCTCTGTTATTTAACATCTAACTGCGACTACTTGCTCAGCTGGTGTGTAGCTTCGGGCTTGGATGCCATCAGTACGCTGATGACACCCAGCTCATTTTGAGAATGGATGGCCAGGCCGAATCCATACCCGATAATTTCCATCGTTGCCTTGAGGCCGTTACTGGATGGCTGAGAGCCAGTAGGTTGAAGATGAATCCGGCTAAGACGGAGATCTTGTGGCTCGGGCGCCCGGGTGGTAGGGATGTCCAGCATCTAACCCTGGATGGCGTGACACTACGTCTGTTGTCGTCGGTAAAGAGCCTTGGGGTAACCCTTGACCCTCTGCTCTTGATGGAGGCACATGTCTCCGCCGTCAGCAGAGTGGCATTTTTCCATCTCCGCCAGGCAAGGAAGCTGGCCCCCTATTTGTCCCGTGGCGACCTAGCTACAGTGATCTAAGCCACGGTCATCTCGAGACTAGACTACTGTAACGCTCTGTACATTGGCCTTCCTCTGTCGGTGATCCGGAAACTCAAGCTGGTGCAGAACGCTGCAGCCCGGCTCCTTACGGGGAGCACATGGAGCGTTCACATCAAGCCCATTCTGCGCAATCTGCACTGGCTGCCGGTAGAATGCCGGATCACCTTCAAAGTGTTAGTTCTAACTTTTAAGGCTTTACATGGTCTGGGGCCAGTGTACCTGTGGGATCGCCTCATCCCGTATTATCCCACCAGAGCACTGCGTTCCGAAGATCAGAACCTCTTGGTTGTTCCCTCGCCTAGGACCTATCGCTTGACGGCTACCCGCCGGCGGGCCTTTTCAATAGTAGCTCCAACGCTGTGGAACTCGCTGCCGACCAACGTGCGCAGCATGCAGGGCATTCTTCCCTTTTGGAAGGCCCTGAAGACCCTGCTTTTTCGACAAACGTTTGGAGCAGGATGAACCTAAGTCCGCGACTGCCGCCTATGGGTCCATCTGTTTTTACCTGTTTACTGTGCCCATCCAGTTGTGTTTTTAAATTGTGTTTTAATGTTGTTTTTATCTCATGTGTCTTCAAATTGTTGTGAGCCGCCCCGAGCCTCCGGGGAAGGGCGGGCTATCAAGTTTGAATAAATAAATAAATATATATATTTATTTGGATAACCTGGGTGCCTATAGCCTCCTTGTAATTGTTTTGCTACTGTTGTGTAGTGCTCGACTATGTCGTTCTACATACTGTTTTTAATGTGTTTTTATCTGTTTGCTCGCATTGTGTTTTTATATATGCTTGTTTTATTATGTACGATTAATTTGCTGTGAGCTGCCCCGAGCCTTTGGGGGGGTAGATAAATGTGAAATAAAAAATAAATAAATAATCATTCCAATTGTTTAACATCAATTTCTATTTGTCTTTCTATCCTCTATCTAGCGATCACTGCATTTGCTGCTCTTATTGTTACTTTAAATAACTCCTGGCAATTGATTTTTATACTCGGATGTTCCAACACTCCCCATAGCAGCAAATCATTATTAATTTGAATTTTTATTTGCAATATCTCCTGAACTTTTTCATTGTATCATTTGCCAAAATTTTTAAATTTCAGAACACTCCCACTACATAAAGGTAAGACCTACCTTTTTCGACAGGCATTTAATCTTTAATGCTGCATAGTCCACTCTGGTCTAAGGCTGTTTTATGTTTTAATCTTTTACTGTGATTGTGTTGGTTGGTTGTTGTTGTAAACCACCCTGAGCCTTCTTTGGAAGGGTGGTATATAAATTGAAATAATAAATAAATAAATAAATAAATAATAATGTGAATAAGTAGCTTTTTCTCGTACAATGCCAACACTTTGAATTTTTTCATTTTCCTATATAAACCAGTTGTTTAGGAGTTCTATACCATCTTAATACCATCTTTTTTCTAATTCATTATATTTTTCTCTTTTTATTTTATTCATGTTCCTAATTATTTCCTCTATTTCTTGTGTCCTTAATAATTTAACCCCATTCCATTTGTTACATATTGCTCTAATCATAAACTCCTTCTACCATTAAATTATATATTTTTGTCACTGTTCCTTTATTTGCTTTTTCTCTTGCATTTAGCAATTTATCTACCTTTAATTCTTCAGTGGGCTGTGCGCCCTCTTTTTTTACTTTCTCCCAAATCCCTCTTAATTTTAACCAATTTTCTCTCCCCCCCCCCTTTCCCCCCCCAAAAAACTCTGGCTAATTAATTATCTCTCCATCTTGTTTCTACATATCTTTCACCCTCCTTAATCCCCTTTCTTGGCAAGTTATTTGCCAACCCTTCGGGGAGCCTCATACTCTTAATTGGAGCCTTTCCTGATATTTTATATGCCCATAGTTTTTGCCATTTTTACCAACAATTGTATGCTACCTTTCTCGGTCCTGTTAGTTTTTCCTTTCTTTCGTTAATATATCTGGTGTATAACTTGTATTTACCCCATCCTACATTTTTTCATTCTTTACTTTTATCCATTTATCTTCTCGCTTTAAAATTATTTCTAGTAATTCTCTTAATTGGAAAGCTCATAATAATATTGTAGATTTGGAAACCCCCATCCAAGAATTCTCCATGGGTTATATTGAATCTTTTTCATGATTCTGTTTCTCTTTTTCCCATATATTCATTTTCTCAAAAGGTTATCCCATTTTTATTGGTAGAGTTTGGAAAAGATAAAGTAATGTGGGAATTATGCACTTGAATTTTTCATGGGATACTTAATTGCTTATCCCTCCAGGATTTTATTTTTTTTCCCTGGATTTCTTTTCTATATTGCCTCACAGTTGGCCACTTTTAACTTGGTTATTTCTTTTGTAATAATTATGCCTAAATATTTTATTTTATTTCTTACTATTTTTATTTTTCCCATTTTTGTCTGCAATGTCTTCTGCTCCTTTTCCCTCATATTGTATATAAGCATTTCTGATTTGCTCGTATTCCCTTTCAATCCTGAATATCTTTCAAAATCTTTTAGAATTATTTGTATTTCTCTTATTGCTTCTACTGGGTTTTCCATTATTAATAAAATGTCATCCACATAAAGATTTATCTTCACTTCTTCATTCTTAATCTGATATCCCTTTATCTTGCCATATTTTCGTATTCTGTCTGCCAGAGGTTCCATTGGAAGGGGTCTAGCATCCTGGAAGACCCCTTCCAGTCCGGCTTCCATTCTGGGCATGGGACAGAGACCGTCCTGGTCTCCATCACAGACCTACTCCGTTGCCACTTGGACCGAGGCGGATCGGCGCTGCTCGTGTTATTGGACCTCACGGCAGCGTTTGATACTGTCGATTACCAACTTTTGACACACCGCCTGGCGGTGGCAGGGGTGAGGGGGACAGCCCTCAATTGGCTGTCCTCCTTCCTCCAAAACCACCTGCAGCGAGTGAAGGGGGGGGAGGGGTGGTCTCTGAGGGCTCCCCCTTACATTGCGGAGTCCCTCAGGGGGCCATCCTCTCCCCGCTGTAATTTAACATCTACATGCGACCACTCGCCCAACTGGTACGGAGTTTCGGGCTGGAATGTCACCAGTACGCTGATGACACCCAGCGCGTTCTGAGGATGGACGCTGGGGTGGAATCTGTACCCGATAATTTCCAACTCTGCCTAGAAGCCGTAACTGGATGGCTTGCGAGCCAGTAAGTTTAAGGTGAACCCGGCGAAGATGGAGATCTTGTGGCTGGGCCGCCCAGGGGGGGGGGGGGATCCAGCTGCCGGCACTGGACGGCGTGGCACTGTGCCCACAGTCTTTAGTTAAGAGCCCAGCTGTCTATGGAGGCACAAATTACTTGTGCCTGCAAGACAGCCTTCTACCATCTGCGGCAAGCAAAACGCCTGTCTCCCTATTTCTCCCGTTGCGACCTGGCCACGGTGATCCAAGCCACGGTCATCTCGAGGCTCGACTACTGTAACACGCTGTACGTTGGCCTATCTTTGTCGGCGATCCGGAAACTTAAACTGGTGCAGAACACGGCAGCCCGCCTGTTGCTGGGAGCTACTAGAACATCCCATATAACACCTCTCCTGCACGAACTGCACTGGTTGCCAATTGAATTCCGGGTCTCCTTCAAAGTGTTAGTTCTGACTTTCAAGGCCTTACATGGTTTGGGGCCAGTGTACTTGAAGGAGCGGCTTACCCCATACGTGCCCAGAAGATCACTGCGCTCAGAGGGTCTTAACATGCTTGAGGTCCCAGGTTTGAAGCTCTGTAGACTTTCCAGCACACGGCAGAGAGCGTTCTTGGTGGCTGCTCCGGTCCTGTGGAACTCGCTACCGGCTGAGACGCGGGCCCTGTAGGACCTGATGGCCTTCCGTAGGTCGTTTAAGAACTGGCTGTTCAGGCAAGCATTTGGTGACTGATCGGTGCTTGAATTGATAATCTCCCGCCTAGCCGTGCTGCTACTGTCTCTATCACGAATCAGCCTTGTTCTGATTCGTGTGATTTTATGTGATTTTATGTGACTGTAATTGGTTAGGACTGTTTTATGGTATTTTATGATGTTTTAAATCTTGATGTGTTTTTATATGTTTGGAAACCGCCGTGAGCCTCGGGAAGGGCGGTTTAGTAAATCGAAACAATAAATAAAATAAATAAAGCGGAGATAGAGGGCAACCTTGTTTTATTCCTCTTTCTATTTTCAAGTATTTATTTATTTCATGCACTTTTATCCCACCCTTCTCCCCCCTATTTTTTTGTTAATCCTTCATTTACTCTTATTCTTGCTCTCATGTTACTATATAAATCTTTTATTATTTTAATAAATTAAGTTTCAAAACCATAGTTACAGATTATGTGCAATAGATAATCATGGTTTAATGAAGCAAAAGCTTTATAGATGTCTAACTTTAAGAGTGCAAATTTTCTTTTTTTGTTATGATTAAGAATGTTTCATACATTTATTATGGGATGTGCGATATTTCTACCTTTTATAAACCCGTATTGATTGTCCTTTACTATTTTAGTTATAATCCCTTCTATTCTGTTTACTAATATTTTCATGAATATTTTATAATCCTGATTTAGGAGGCTAATGGGTCTATATCACTGATTCTCAAAGTGGGCGGTATCGCCCCCTGGTGAGCGCTGAGGCGATCCAAGGGGGCGGTGGGAAGCTCAGGGGAATTTGGGGGGGGGGTGAACCCCTTTAAGGGGGCGGTGAATGAAGGGGCCCTCTTCTTTGGCCCTGCCCCTTCACTTTGACCCCCACATGCAGTGCAGTGCAAAGACTGCAGTACAAAGGCCTCTGTGTCCTCCGGCGGAGCAGCACCACCGCCGGACAGGGCTCTGAGGGGACGGGCAGCCGTGGCCTGAGGGGATGAAGAAGTGAGGCCTGCTCTCCCCGCAGAAGCCCCGGGCTCTCCTGCTCCCACTGCCTCCGCCGGGGAAGGCCGCATTTTCTTCCGCAGTGGCGGGGAGGTGTCCGAGGAGGAGGATACGGATGCCTTTGCACTGCAGCCTTCACACAACAGCCTCCATCATCGTCCTCCTCGCCTCCTCTGCCTCCCCCTCCGCCACTGCCTCTGGGCCCCGAGCTGGGCTGCCCCAGCACCCAAAATGGTGAGGCCTCCTCGGGCTCGGCACTCCTCCCAGTGGCCGATAACAACAGCAATGGCGGCGGAGGCGGGCCTTTCATTCCCTCCCCCGCTGCCTTTTTTCACTGCTTTTAGCACTCCATCGGCCCCATGGCCAGTGGGGAGGGTGGGGGAGGGGGAGAGAGTGAAGAGCTTGCTTCCACCCTGCCCTCTGCACTGGCCATAGGGTCGATGGAGCGCTGAAAGCGGCAAAAAAGGCCTCCTCTTTTTTCGCCGCTTCCCCCCCCCCCCTTTTTCACCCCTCCCCTTCCCCAGAACCTGCAGGGCCAGCAAAAGGCAACGTGCGGGGGGCAAGCAAAGGCCCCCTCCGCTGCCCCCTGTGCACCATCCCCACAGTCTCCCTAATAGGGCCCTCTGCCACTACCCCACGCCATGCATGCAGGTCAGAGCGTGCACAAAACATCATTTCAACTTTAAAGTAAGTGCTTATTTTCTGTTGGTCATGTGGTTTCTCTGTGCCAAGTTTGGTCCAGTTCTGTAATTTGTGGGGTCTCAGTGGTCTGTGGAAGTCAGAGCTGAATCGATTGAAGCTACTGCAAATCCCATCATCCGTTGTCCATACATATTGTTTTGGTGATTAATCACTATGCTTTAATTATGTTCAGTTTGTAACAATGAAAATACATCCTGCATATTAATTTCTAGGGAATGGTGAGTAAAAAAAATTCTGGAAAGGGGGCGGTAGGCCAAAAAAAATTGGGAATCACTGGTCTATATGAATTAGGGTCTTCTAGATCTTTCCAAGTGTTTCTCACTGTTATTATCTCTGATTCCCCCATGTATATGGGTGTTTTCCTTCTTTCATTATACTATTAAATACATTCTTCAATTCTGGTATTACTATTTCTTTAGTTTCTTTGTAAAACTCTGCAGTGTAACCATCACATCCCGGGGATTTTGCATTTTTCAATGTGTCACTCACCTGCTCTATTTCTTGATATTTATTTATTATTTATTTACTTCATTTTTATACCGCCATTCTCAACCCGAGGGCGACTCGTGGCGGTTTACAAAGCAGCACTAACCAGGCTCATAACAATATAAAAACAGATAAAAATCACATGGCTAAAGCCACATACATTATTAACATCAATAAAAACATAATAAAACCATAACTCCATATTTCTGTTTCAATTTATTTATTTTTATTTATTTATTTATGGTATTTATATCCCGTCACTTCTCTACCC
>JARBWK010000007.1:40418747-40441066 GCA_030556195.1 Anolis apletophallus | reverse complement strand
GTTACAATATAGTAATCAGTAGAACCCAATTGGGATTGTAAAGCAAGACTAAAAATTGTTCTTGAATTGTCGATTTCTTTTGAAATCATTTTCATTACATTGTATTATAGATAACTGTGCACAATAGATGGTTAACTTTAGGGTCACCACAACGTATGACTTGAAGGTGCACAGCAACATCCTGAATAAGGGGTGATGATCGGCTATTATTTTTCCCCAGTGTAAGATGGACTGATACAGTATTGTCACCCATTATCTACAATTGTTTTCTCTTATGCACTAGGAACTGGCAGACAATGATTGTAATCAGTCAATGGTCTATCACATTGAGTAGCACTGCTTTTTTAAAAATGGAGTTCTTCACTGATTTCTATGAAATCTTTCACTTCTGTTCTGGAGAATATTCAGTCCAGACAACAAGATGATGCTTCCTGCAAACTTTTTTTTTTCTTAGTGTGTACATCTCACTTCAGGTTAAATCAGGATACAACAATAACTGATTTTTTTCTCTCTCAAAGCATCTGACTGCATCTTATAATCTGAGGCAAACGACAAAATATTGAGTAAAGTACCCCACCTAGTGAGCAACATTGGATTTGACAAAGAATTCATGGATTTAGAGCCCTTATTCAAAATACTGGGATTTCCAACTGGCTCTAATCCCAACCCTGTCCCCATGGAAGGAGAATGGAAATAGCTGATAGACCAGATTCACTAACACTTCCCCTTTCCCCAATCTGCTCCAAAAGATTAGTGGATTCTGGGGATGATAGTGGAGCTGTGTGCTATCCACAAACTTTCCTTAATCTCCGAACTATGAGAATGGCAATAATTAACTATTTTGAATCCTCCAGAGCAGTGGTTCTCAACCTGTGGATCCCCATGTGTTTTGGCCTACAACTCCTAGAAATCCCAGCCAATTTGCCAGCTGTAAGGATCTCTAGGAGTTGAAGGCCAAACACTTGGGGATCCACAGGTTGAGAACCACTGATCCAGAGGATTCAAAACTGTCTAGCAGAAGTGGGAACAAAACTTTAAGAAAGGAAAGTTTGAGAGATCTGGCCTCCAGGAGCTATTAGGGAAAGTTCTTAAAATGGACAATAAGAATATTACCATACCAAGTGATTATGGTTAAATCAGAAGAGTTTTTGAACCTAAGAGTTGTAGATGGGAAATATATTTGATGTAATACAGAAAGAGAGGCAGTGTGATAATGATAAAATGATATAAATGCTAACCTACTAACAATCTAAATGAAAATTGTAGAACTTTGTAGATATTAATATAACTGATTTAAGAAAAGATTGAATGTGAAACAATCTTATGAAAAATTAAGATTAATTTCCATTGCAGAAGAACTGGAAAGGAATATATTAATACCATGGGACAATGTGAGAAGATGTAAGGACTCACCCATTTTAGCAGGCCTGGGTAGCAGTGTGGCCTCCCTGGTAAAATAGAATATCTAGGAAAGGGGGAGTGGCTTGGAGCCTCTCCAGAGAGAAAGAGAGAGAGAGAGAGAGAGAGAGAGAGAGAGAGCTGCAGGGGAGTGGCTCAGAGTAAAGGGGAGGGGCCAGCTGACTTAGGAGGGAAAAAGTGTAGAGTGGGTCATGGGGGCTCTGTGTGCCAAGTTTGGTCTTGATCCATCATTATTGGGAGTTGCAGTGGTATCATGAAATTACTGAAGGTAGTGCAAGTCCCATTATCTCTGTTCCCCCCTCCCCAAAGTGTAGTAGGATGTAGATTGGGTCATGGGGGCTCTGTGTGCTAAGTTTGGTCTGTATTGGTGAATGGATGAGGGATGCATTGTTTTTTGGAAGTGAGTGAAAGTACTTCAAGTCCCATCATCCGTGGTCCGTCTCACAGTAAACTGCACCAGGCTGTAGAGTGGGTCATGAGGGCTCTGTGTGCCAGATTTGGTGTTGATCAGTCATTGGATTAGGTTTGTAGCAGGATTGGGAAGTGAGGGGAGGTACTGCAAGTCCCATCATCCATGTTCTGCCCCCCTCCAAACTTCAGTAGGATGTAGAGTGGGTCACTGGGGCTTTGTGTGCCAAGTGTGGACTTTCTCGGTGTTTTTTGGGGGCCACAGTGGTCTGTGGGAACAGAGGGGTGTGAAAATACTACAAATTCCATCATCCATTGTCAGTCCTCCCCCGAACCTCACCAGGACGTGAAGGCAGTCATGGGGTTTTGTGTGCCAAGTTTGGTCTCAATCGGTAATTGGATGAGGGTCGCAGCAGACTTGGGAAGTGAGTAGAGGTACTTCAAGTCCCATCATCCATGGTCCACCCTCCTCCAAACTGCACCAGAATGTAGAGTGGGTCATGAGGGCTCTGTGTGGCAAGTTTGGTGTTGATCAATCATAGGATTAGGTTTGTAGCAGTCTTGGAAAGTGAGGGAAGGTACTGCAAGACCCATCATCCATGTTCTGTCCTCCTCCAAACTTCAGTAGGATGTGGACTGGGTCACTGGGGCTCTGTTTGCCAAGTGTGGTCTTTATCAGTGTTTGTTGGGGGCCACAGTCGTCTGTGGGAACAGAGGGGTGTAAAGTACTACAAATCCCATCATCCATTGTCAGTCCTCCCCCAAACTTCACCAGGACGTGAAGGCAGTCATGGGGGTTATGTATGGCAAGTTTGGTCTCGATCAGTGATTGGATGAGGGTTGCAGCGGACTTGGGAAGTGAGTAGAGGCACTTCAAGTCCCATCATCCATGGTCCTCCCTCCTCCGAACTGCACCAGGACGTAGAGTGGGTCATGGGGGCTGTGTGTGCTGAGTGTGGTCTGTATTGGTCCTTTTTGGTGGCCTCAGTGGTCTGTGGGAACCAAAGTGTTGGAAAGTACTACAAATCCCATAATCCGTGGGTCATGTCCCCCAAACCGCGCCAGGGCGTAAAGGGGGTTAGGGGGGGGGGTTATGTGTACCAAGTTTGGTGCAGGTCCATCACCCGCTGGTCGCTGTGGCCTGTGAAAGTGGCTGCCACATATCCGCCCTGGCCTGTGAAAATGGCTGCCACATGTCCGCCCTGGCCTGTGAAAGTGGCTGCCACATATCCGCCCTGGCCTGTGAAAGTGGCTGCCACATATCCGCCCTGGCCTGTGAAAGTGGCTGCCACATATCCGTCCTGGCCTGTGAAAGTGGCTGCCACATGTCCGCCCTGGCCTGTGAAAGTGGCTGCCACATATCCGCCTTGGCCTGTGAAAGTGGCTGCCACATATCCGCCCTGGCCTGTGAAAGTGGCTGCCACATATCCGCCCTGGCCTGTGAAAGTGGCTGCCACATCTCCGCCCTGGCCTGTGAAAGTGGCTGCCACATGTCCGCCCTGGCCTGTGAAAGTGGCTGCCACATATCCGCCCTTGCCTGTGAAAGTGGCTGCCACAATCCGCCCTTCCACCCTCCGCATACACACAAACATTCAGTTTTATAAAGGTATACAGATTGGAATTAGCAACATTCCAAACCTTGACTATTTGTTTTAATGTATATATTTGCTAACCTTTATTGTATGTACAGTATATATTGATTTGCCAGTTTGACTGACCTCTTTGGTGTGATTGTACTGAGCATGTTCAGACTCAAGATTTCCATTTTGTTAGCAGTTCGCTTTAGACCTCGGTGGAGGTAGATATAGTATGCTTTTGGACTTCAATGAAAGCCCTTTGCATTTGGACTCATGCAGGAACAATTTACTATATGTTTGATTCGAGAAGCAGTGAGTAGAGTTATACAGTTTGGATTTCATAAGATGTATACTTAAAGACTTTGGACTATTGATTAAGAATGATGCCCTGTGTTCTCAACACTGAGAAACTACATCCTATCTATAACTGAACTTAAATAAAAATGTATGCTGAATAAAAGATGTTTATAAATAAACAAGATATATTATTTTTTTAAAGAAGACTTTGTTTTTTTGTCTCTGAGTGCATATTTTTAAACTAAGAGGTTTCAAGGGAGAGTATATGTTTCGGGCAACTGCAATTTGAATTTCAACTTCAAAGAAAGTGTTGTAGATGAGCCTTTGAATAGCACTGAGAGTATGGAATTGGAAGCTAGGAAGGGAAAGTGAGTTACTCATGAGCAGGAATCTGATGAAGAGCAACAAAGGAAAAGGATCTGGCAAATACTTGGGGAATCTAATGATGAATACTCTTTTGAGGGTTCTCTGGGGATAATGGGTCTGTCAGTGAAGAGTCAACTATGGGAAGTGTGGCTGGAAATTCTGATGATGGTTCTAGTGGGATAGACTGGACTAGAGTGCAGGAGGTGCACGATGGTTGCGCAGAAACAACAAGTAGTGATACGTTTTTTTTTTTTTTTTTCCCAGGGATGGGAATTGGAGTTCTGAGGATCAGGCTTCATCCTGGGGAGTTAAGTCTTGACAGGAAATGGAGAGATTGGAGAGGAGGCAAAGCACTACACCTGAGGCTGCCGTCACAGCTGAAATATGTTGCTATATTGTTGACCTTATAGATTACTGAATGTTATATGTGAATATTTAACAACATCCAGACAGAGACGACACCTTGAAAAAGCCTAGAGACAGGCGAAACAGCTCAGGCCTAGGCGTTTTAAACCGTTGGCGGTCTCTTAATTCGGAGAGAGAGAGAGAGAGAGAGAGAGAGAGAGAGAGAGAGAGAGAGCTGCAGGGGAGTGGCTCAGAGTGAAGGGGAGGGGCCAGCTGACTTAGGAGGGAAAAAGTGTAGCTTTTTCAGTCAGAGGGAATCTTGTGAGAGCAGGAGAGGGAACTTGCCTTTTGTCAGAGCAACATCTAAGTCCATTGTGAGCAGTCAGCAAGACAGGGAGTGTCTTAGATAGCTGACAGGAGAAGTCTGTGGAAAGCTGAGGTCAGGAAGAATCAGCCAGCAGACTTAGATCTCTTAGGATAAGAGATTGGCTCACACTTGGGGACAACTAACTAGGATTAGTTAGTGAAAGAAACTCACTACTAGTTTTAATATTAGAGTGAGGGAGTATTTTGATAAGTTGTGAAAGGCATTACATCTGTCTAGTCCTGTATCAAAGTTTAAAGATACATGTTTTTATGAAACCAAGCTATTGTACCTTTCTTGACAACCACTCACGCTTCTGTGCCTTTTAAAGTTACCTGTTCCAACAATAAACCTTTTCATCATTAACTTTGAAAGAAAAGCCTTTCTTGGGCCTCATTCCCTCTAGCAGTTAATTTAACAGCTCCAGGCTGGTTCCAGTTTCAGCGTTTTGGTGGGTTTTATTTACCTCAGTACTTCTCCCAGCCCTTGTTAGTAATAGAGCGAAGGCTGGTGCAGTGTGTTTTGATCTTTACAAAATCCTAAAGGCTATTATCTTTAGGTTGGTGGCAGCGATACCCAAGTGGTCCAAGCCCAAGTCTTTACATTTTGGTGGCAGCGGTGGGATCTAAAATAGAAGGGTTCACCCTGCCCCAAGGTCCCAAAGCCCAAGTCGTCACAGAAGACATAAAAAGATACAACATATGGACTAAAAATTAGAGTTGTTAGAATCTTTTTGTGTTAAAAAATAGAGATACGCTCAGGCACGCCCGTCGTATTTGTAATTTTTGGTACCTGCTGTGTTATGCCCTTCACAACAGGCTTTTAACTTCGTTGGTTTTATATTGTGTTTTATTCTGCCGTGTTTTAATTTGTTTTAATCTGCTGTTTTATTCGGCGCTTGTGAGCCGCCCCGAGCCTCCTGGGAGTAGCGGTATAGAAGCCCAACAATAAATTTTAAAAAAATAAAGACTTAGTTGTAACAATGATAATTTTGTAAAATAACTCCCCATATCTTAACAACCTTCACCCTCTTTGTTTTCTCAGTGCAAAATATTAGACATTGCAAAGTTGTGTTGTTGAAGGCTTTCATGGCCAGAAGAACTGGGTTGCTGTGAGTATTACAGGCTGTCTGGCCATGTTCCAAAAGCATTCTCTCCTGCCGTTTCACCCATATCTATGATAGGCATCCTCAGAGGTTGTGAAGTCTGTTAGAAACTAGGCAAGTGAGGTTTATATATCTGTGGAATGTCCAGGGTGGGAGAAAGAACTCTTGTCTGTTGGAGGCAAGTGTGACTGTTGCAATTGGCCACCTTGATTAGCATTGAATAGCCTTGCAGCTTCAAAGGATGCCTGGGGGAAATCCTTTGTTGGGAGATGTTAGCCGGCCCTGATTGTTTCCTGTCTGGAATTTCCCTTTTCTGAGTGTTCTTTTTTTTTTTTTTTTTTGCTGTCCTGATTTTACTGTCCTCACAACCTCTGATGCCTGCCCTAGATGTGGGCGAAATGTCAGGAAAGAATGCTTCTGGAACATGGCCATACAGCCAAGAAAACTCACAGCAACCCATTTGCAAAGATGCAACTAACCAATAACTAACCTATTATCCCCAAATTTTTCCTTTTCCTTCCCACCTGCCCCTCTCCTAGTAAATTCTTAATAAACATTATTTGGAAACAAGAAAAGAAAAAAAGGAATCTGTCTAGCAGAGATGCAAGACAATTTCAATTGTATAGAATGGCTGAAATCTCCCCTCTGCAGATCTCTAATGCTGACTATAAGTTTCAGAAGTGGAAATCGATAAAATCAGAAAAAATATACTGCAACTCATACAAAGCTCAAACACACACACAAAACAGATAATAATTGAAGCAAATAATGTTTTGTGCAGGCTTGCTCCATATTATGTCTTTTTGTGTATTTGTAGCTATTGATAATACCCTATTATGGACAATTATTCCACTGGAGAAGACCATCAAAATGATTTCACAAACTCCAGGGGAGCAGTGGTCAAACCTCTTTTGAAATTTGGCCAACGTTCAATACCCTTTGGAATTTTTCACCTGCAGTCACAAACTCGATTCATGACCTGCACCTCAAAATTGTAAATACACCGAATTGCTTTTCATGTTTACATTTACAGTTGAAGTTAGATGGAATTCCTTTCAGGACCACAGTTCTGTGACTGTTGGCCATTATTTATTTGTTGTATTGTATTGTTGTATTTCTGCAGTGGAATTTAGTTAATGTGGTTGTTGCTGAAGTTGTCAGTGTGAGTTATTATGTCTTCACATATGATCCATATATTATACATAACTTTAAGATTTGTCCATCAGCTACAGTATTTCCTGGTAAGATTTATTCTAATGGTGCTGCTTTTCTAAAACCAGGTACCCACTGTTTTAGTTAAGGCAGGTTTCGCTGTTACGTCCTCAAAATTACACAGGTATTGTTTTTTACAGTTCTTGGTAGCCCATAGCTCTAAGCCAGTGTTTCCCAACCTTTTTTGAGCCGCGGCACACTTTTTACATTTACAAAATCCTGGGGCACACCACCAACCAAAATGACACAAAATGACACTCTAACACAGTAATACATATAGTTAATATGTTTTAAAAATGTATTTATACACTCAGTGTGAAACCTGGGCCTGTTTCAATGAACACAACATAGATATCCTGGCAGGAATGGTAGAAAGACACACACGGAGTTGTAGTTCACCTACATCCAGTACTCTGGCCTCAAACAATGTTGGATCAGGACCAAACTTGGCACGAATACTCAACATGCCCAAATGTGAACACAGATGGAGTTTGAGAAAAATAGACCTTGACATTTGGGAGTTACAGTTTCTGGGATTTATAGTTAACACACAAACCAAGAGCATCCTGAACTCTTGCAACAATGGAATTGAACCAAACTTGGCATATTGAACTCTCATTACCAACAGAAAGTACTGAAAGGGTTTGCTTGGGAAATGACCTTGAGTTTTGGAGTTGTAGCTCACCTACACCCAGAGAGCACTGTGGACTCAAATAATGATGGATCTGGACCACACTTGAAATGAATACTCAACATGCCCAAATATGAACGCAGATGGAGTTAAGGGGAAATAGACCTTGCAATTTGGTAGTTGTAGTTGCTGGGATTTATAGTTCCCCTACAATCAAAGAGCATTCTGAACCCCACCAATGATAGAACTGGGCCAAACTTCCCACACAGAACCCCTAGGTGGCTCCCTTCCTGAATGGCTCTCCCTCTTCCACACACACAGCAGCCTGGTGCCCTCCCTCTCCTCCAACCCTCTCCTCACACACACAAGGAGGCCTCAGAGCCCGCCTCACTCACTAGGCCCGGATCCGCCTCTGCCGTCATTGTCGTCCTCCTCCTCGGTTCCAAACAGAAGGGAAGGCACTCACTCAGCCCACGGTTGCCTGCCTGCCTTCCTTCGTTCTGCTTCCATTCCCCACCTCTCCCTCGATTGGAGGCTGGCTGGAGAGGAAATGGCTGAAGGAGGCGGTGCCCCGACCTTCTTCTTCTTAGACGCCCAGCCCTTCCTCCTCCTCCTCTCCCAAGCAGCAGCTGCAGGAGTTCAGCAGGAGGGGGAAGAAAGGGGGGAAGATAGGTTTTTTCCACGGCACACCAGGCGATCGCTCACGGAACACTAGTGTGCCACGGAACACCGGTTGGGAAACACTGCTCCAAGCCATAAATTTAACCAGTTGTGTGGTTTTTGCTCAAAACTTCAGTCCTGAAACACATTAATGCCAAAAGATGTCACACTAAATTTACCTGGTGTTACTTCTTGGTAAGAAAGCTTTGGATCTAAGGAAACTCGCTTCCTTTTCTTTAATATTCCCACATGTGGTCTTTTTAAAAATCTCTATATTCAAGATGGAAGTCAATGTGAAATAGCAGGCAGAAGATTACATTTGCCCTGGAAAAATAGGAATCAATTTCCACTTAATGCAGTGATCTCAGGTAAATCACTATTTTAAAATCTACTTTATGTTGTAGGTACTAGCTTGGAGACCCGGCCCTGCCCGGGTTATTTGAGAAGCGCAGCAGGATGTAGAGTGGGTCATGGGGGCTCTGTGTGCCAAGTTTGGTCTTGATCCATCATTATTGGGAGTTGCAGTGGTATCATGAAATTACTGAAGGTAGTGCAAGTCCCATTATCTCTGTTCCCCCCTCCCCAAAGTGTAGTAGGATGTAGATTGGGTCATGGGGGCTCTGTGTGCTAAGTTTGGTCTGTATTGGTGAATGGATGAGGGATGCATTGTTTTTTGGAAGTGAGTGAAAGTACTTCAAGTCCCATCATCCGTGGTCCGTCTCACAGTAAACTGCACCAGGCTGTAGAGTGGGTCATGAGGGCTCTGTGTGCCAGATTTGGTGTTGATCAGTCATTGGATTAGGTTTGTAGCAGGATTGGGAAGTGAGGGGAGGTACTGCAAGTCCCATCATCCATGTTCTGCCCCCCTCCAAACTTCAGTAGGATGTAGAGTGGGTCACTGGGGCTTTGTGTGCCAAGTGTGGACTTTCTCGGTGTTTTTTGGGGGCCACAGTGGTCTGTGGGAACAGAGGGTGTGAAAATACTACAAATTCCATCATCCATTGTCAGTCCTCCCCGAACCTCACCAGGACGTGAAGGCAGTCATGGGGTTTTGGGTGCCAAGTTGGTTCTCAATCGGGAAATTGCTGAGGGTCGCAGCAGACTTGGGAAGTGAGTAGAGGTACTTCAAGTCCCATCATCCATGGTCCACCCTCCTCCAAACTGCACCAGAATGTAGAGTGGGTCATGAGGGCTCTGTGTGGCAAGTTTGGTGTTGATCAATCATAGGATTAGGTTTGTAGCAGTCTTGGAAAGTGAGGGAAGGTACTGCAAGACCCATCATCCATGTTCTGTCCTCCTCCAAACTTCAGTAGGATGTGGACTGGGTCACTGGGGCTCTGTTTGCCAAGTGTGGTCTTTATCAGTGTTTGTTGGGGGCCACAGTCGTCTGTGGGAACAGAGGGGTGTAAAGTACTACAAATCCCATCATCCATTGTCAGTCCTCCCCCAAACTTCACCAGGACGTGAAGGCAGTCATGGGGGTTATGTATGGCAAGTTTGGTCTCGATCAGTGATTGGATGAGGGTTGCAGCGGACTTGGGAAGTGAGTAGAGGCACTTCAAGTCCCATCATCCATGGTCCTCCCTCCTCCGAACTGCACCAGGACGTAGAGTGGGTCATGGGGGCTGTGTGTGCTGAGTGTGGTCTGTATTGGTCCTTTTTGGTGGCCTCAGTGGTCTGTGGGAACCAAAGTGTTGGAAAGTACTACAAATCCCATAATCCGTGGGTCATGTCCCCCAAACCGCGCCAGGGCGTAAAGGGGGTTAGGGGGGGGGGTTATGTGTACCAAGTTTGGTGCAGGTCCATCACCCGCGCTGGTCGCTGTGGCCTGTGAAAGTGGCTGCCACATATCCGCCCTGGCCTGTGAAAATGGCTGCCACATGTCCGCCCTGGCCTGTGAAAGTGGCTGCCACATATCCGCCCTGGCCTGTGAAAGTGGCTGCCACATATCCGCCCTGGCCTGTGAAAGTGGCTGCCACATATCCGTCCTGGCCTGTGAGTGGCTGCCACATGTCCGCCCTGGCCTGTGAAAGTGGCTGCCACATATCCGCCTTGGCCTGTGAAAGTGGCTGCCACATATCCGCCCTGGCCTGTGAAAGTGGCTGCCACATATCCGCCCTGGCCTGTGAAAGTGGCTGCCACATGTCCGCCCTGGCCTGTGAAAGTGGCTGCCACATATCCGCCCTTGCCTGTGAAAGTGGCTGCCACATGTCCGCCCTGGCCTGTGAAAGTGGCTGCCACATGTCCGCCCTGGCCTGTGAAAGTGGCTGCCACATATCCGCCCTGGCCTGTGAAAGTGGCTGCCACATATCCGCCCTGGCCTGTGAAAGTGGCTGCCACATGTCCGCCCTGGCCTGTGAAAGTGGCTGCCACATGTCCGCCCTTGCCTGTGAAAGTGGCTGCCACATGTCCGCCCTGGCCTGTGAAAGTGGCTGCCACATATCCGCCTTGGCCTGTGAAAGTGGCTGCCACATATCCGCCCTGGCCTGTGAAAGTGGCTGCCACATATCCGCCCTGGCCTGTGAAAGTGGCTGCCACATATCCGCCCTGGCCTGTGAAAGTGGCTGCCACATATCCGCCCTGGCCTGTGAAAGTGGCTGCCACATATCCGCCCTGGCCTGTGAAAGTGGCTGCCACATGTCCGCCCTGGCCTGTGAAAGTGGCTGCCACATATCCGCCCTTGCCTGTGAAAGTGGCTGCCACAATCCGCCCTTCCACCCTCCGCATACACACAAACATTCAGTTTTATAAAGGTATACAGATTGGAATTAGCAACATTCCAAACCTTGACTATTTGTTTTAATGTATATATTTGCTAACCTTTATTGTATGTACAGTATATATTGATTTGCCAGTTTGACTGACCTCTTTGGTGTGATTGTACTGAGCATGTTCAGACTCAAGATTTCCATTTTGTTAGCAGTTCGCTTTAGACCTCGGTGGAGGTAGATATAGTATGCTTTTGGACTTCAATGAAAGCCCTTTGCATTTGGACTCATGCAGGAACAATTTACTATATGTTTGATTCGAGAAGCAGTGAGTAGAGTTATACAGTTTGGATTTCATAAGATGTATACTTAAAGACTTTGGACTATTGATTAAGAATGATGCCCTGTGTTCTCAACACTGAGAAACTACATCCTATCTATAACTGAACTTAAATAAAAATGTATGCTGAATAAAAGATGTTTATAAATAAACAAGATATATTATTTTTTTAAAGAAGACTTTGTTTTTTTGTCTCTGAGTGCATATTTTTAAACTAAGAGGTTTCAAGGGAGAGTATATGTTTCGGGCAACTGCAATTTGAATTTCAACTTCAAAGAAAGTGTTGTAGATGAGCCTTTGAATAGCACTGAGAGTATGGAATTGGAAGCTAGGAAGGGAAAGTGAGTTACTCATGAGCAGGAATCTGATGAAGAGCAACAAAGGAAAAGGATCTGGCAAATACTTGGGGAATCTAATGATGAATACTCTTTTGAGGGTTCTCTGGGGATAATGGGTCTGTCAGTGAAGAGTCAACTATGGGAAGTGTGGCTGGAAATTCTGATGCTGGTTCTTGTGGGCTAGACTGGACTAGAGTGCCGGAGGTGCACGATGGTTGCGCAGAAACAACAAGTAGTGATACGTTTTTTTTTGGGGGGTTCCCAGGGATGGGAATTGGAGTTCTGAGGATCAGGCTTCATCCTGGGGGGAGTTAAGTCTTGACAGGAAATGGAGAGATTGGAGAGGGAGGCAAAGCACTACACCTGAGGCTGCCGTCACAGCTGAAATATGTTGCTATATTGTTGACCTTATAGATTACTGAATGTTATATGTGAATATTTAACAACATCCAGACAGAGACGACACCTTGAAAAAGCCTAGAGACAGGCGAAACAGCTCAGGCCTAGGCGTTTTAAACCGTTGGCGGTCTCTTAATTCGGATTATATAGCCTTCTGCCGCACTCGTCCCTTGGTGTACTCACACTTCCATTATTTCTTCGTTCTGCACCTATGGCCTCTCCCAAATTTACCTTCTTAGGCAACAACAGGCATTGCCGCCCTTGCAGAAGAACTCGTCTGTAAGACTCCTCCTTTGGATTGCTATACCGGATTTTCCCGAGGGCATTTACGACACTGCATTACCAGGATTCAGAAGTTGGTATCAACACAGACCCAACCTTGACCCCCTACATTGTTGCCTTACTCAACGAACATTTGAAAACTGATTGAGTTATCCACAATTCGGATCTTATGGATATATAATCTGGGATATTGGCAACAATATTTGCATCGCTCCTCATTTACGGAAACTATTTGGAGGGGTCACTCCAGAGGTACTGTTTGAAGGTGTGGATCTGATTCGCTCGGATTCCTTGAGTTTGTATGATTTTTTAATTGTAATTCAATACTTATTGATATTACTGTTGAATTTCCTGATGCACCTATAGACCGACAGTGAACGTAAGGCTTTTCTAGCCCTTGATAGTATATTACATAATATTGTGGATATCTCATTTGAATACATATGAAGGTATTATAGAAGACATATAAATCTGAATCCTTATTACTTAGAGTTGCCTCATTCCATAGATGTTCTTGTGATAACCTCCCAGAGTCTGTCCCAGTTTTTAGTTCCTTCTCTATAGTCAATCCCCCTGTTTCCTTCACTCTTTGACCATTTGGACATTGTTTTTGACTTGTTTTGCCATTCACACTGAAGTTAAAGTGTTCCTGGCTCTTTTTGCCATTTTTTGAGTTGACTGAGATGTTTTGAAATAAACTGTGTTTGACTTACTACCTGGTCTGACTCTTTAAGACATACTGTGTTGCGACAGAAACATTTTAAAATTCTGCTAGCTAAGTATATGTTGTTTGTGGTGCAGTGGCATGTCTTTGTCCCTGGCAGTTCAAAGACATGGTTTATCAGTTTAACAACTGATTTTCCTGTGTGGCATTACCTGAATGCCTTTGAATATCTTTTTCTAAGGGTTGACTTCTAACAAGGTAATGCTTTTCCTTGACTAGAGGCTTTCAAAAGGTGGTATTCAGATGTTCATAGAGATTCACATTTGCCAAAAAGATATGACATCGTTTTTTCTTTTCAAAAAGGTTATGAATGTCATTTTTCTAAAAGTAGGATACTTTTTCAGAGACTGTATTAATCTAATGAAGGTTATTTGGACCTTTTTTTGGAAAAGAGTGGGAGGAAATGTAAGGAAAACAGTAAATGAAACGCACCAATTAATTTTAAAAAAATGCACAACAACAAAGGATCCAGAAAGAATTAGCCATTGTTTTAAAGTAAAATGCAATTAAACAATACTTTCCAACTAGAATGAAGAAAACAATCCAACAGTCATAGAGTAAAATCAGATCCTCCCCCAAAAGTTTGCCTGGCTCAGTTTGTTGCAAAAATGTAGGATCACAAGATTTATTTCTCAGATTTCCTCATTTCTTCCTATAAGCAAACCTACAAAAGAAAAATCAAAGTAACAGTAGTAGTGATTTTCCAAAAGGAATCTGGATGATGAGCATCATTCAGTAAGCATCATAAAAAGCATCCTTAGACAGGATCTTTGTTTTGTAGGATAACTTTCTGTAAATAATGCTACTTTTGTCATATTGAGTTTTTGCCTCCGCAACTACAGGACAACAATCAGGCTGTGGAAGAAGACTCTGTTCCAGAAGGACAGGGATTTTCAAGGTATTCTAAATGAACATCCAGGGTGCCATAGGTCAAGCGCAGGACATTCAGAACCTTTTCTTGTATGAGGTCAACTTGTTCAACAGGACAATAGTCATCCAAGCTGGATCTGCAAAGAAATGATAGCATATCAATTCAAGTCTCTTGCAAAGTAAATGACTATATGTGTATAAAAGTTACTTTGGCTATGAAGCTTTGGTCCGCTTCTTTTATTTAAAATCCATTTATGATGTCAGGTCTCACACAGTCATCCCATACTTCAAGAGACATTTGGGCTACCATACTAAAATCATATATTGGAACAAGCGAATCTTATTGAACCCCATGAAACTTACATCTCTGCAGAGGAGCATTAGGTTGCGCTATTGGGGACTGAATTATTATAAGAACATAAGAACATAAGAAGAGCCATGCTGAATCGGGCCTCAGCCCATCTAGTCCAGCATTCTGTGTCACACAGTGGCCCACTAGTTATACACAGGGATCTCTAGCAGAAAGGAGGGCAAAACCCTCACCTGCTCCCGACCCCCCACAACCAGTACCCGGGGAAAATCCTGCCTGCCTCCATCAACACAGAGGTGGCACTTGGATGTCCATTATATTTTACAGTCAGGAGACTTTGGGAGTTGATATCGTCAATCAACATTCAAGGGATCCATGTATATTAACAGAAATACTCGAAGGGACCCCTCAGCAAGAGAGAGTCCAAAAATGGCAGGTTAAAACTCAGCTTACTAAAACTCAGTTCACCTTCGGGTTTGAGAAAGGTGGGACAGAAATATCTATCTATGTATATAAAAAAGTCAGTGTTTGCAGGCAGTGGGTGGTGCGGTGGGAGGAATATGTGCCAGCGTTTCGATTGGCTACCACTGTGGGATTATTTGCATAAAGGGCTCTGATTGGCCAGCCTCAGAACTCCAACATTCTATGGCCCCAGACAACGGGGATTGGTTGCCACTTAAATGGTATTTGCCAACCGCATTCCAACATTCTAAAGTGACTCAGAGGGAAAAGGAAAGGCCCCAGGCAGTCAGTCACTGCGGCCCACAGCAATGACGGATCAGGACCAAACTTGGCAAATGGGGGCCCAATGGCCCACCTCATAACCTGGTGTGGTTTAAGGCAGGATGGGCCATAAATGATGGGATTTGCAGTATCTTCACCTCATTCACTTCCCAAACAACACTGTGGCCCCTATAAATCACAGACCAGGCCCGAAATTGACAGCAAGGCTTCCTTAACTTGATTTTCCTGACTAGGCCTCTGCTCATGGGATATTGTTAGGCTTCCTCAACTTGATTTTCCTGACTTATGCAGAAACAACAATGACATTACAAGACCAAGCTTGGCACTCAGACCCCCCAAGATGCATCCTACATCCTGGTGCAGTTTGAGGGAGGATGGACCATGGATGATGTGACTTGCAGTAGTTTAATTCACTTCCTTAGAGCACTGTGGCCCACACCAATGACGAATCAGGACCAAACTTGGCAAACAGTGGCCCAATGGCCCACTTTACAAACCTGCTGCGGTTTACAACAGGATGGCTCACCAATGATGGGATTTGCAGTACCTTCACCCAATTCATTTCCCACAGAACATTGCAGCCCCTATACATCACAGACCAGGCCCAAATTTGGCACACAGAGTACCCATGACCCATTCTTCATCCTGGTGCAGTTTTGAGTGGGGCGGACCACGTATGATGAGAGTTGAAGTACCTTCACTCACTTTCTGAGACTACTGCGACCCTCATCCAATGACTGATCAAGACTACACTTGACACACAGAGCCCCCATAACCCACTCTACATCCTGGTGCACTTTGGAGAACGGGGGACCATGGATGATGGGATTTCCACTTCCTTCCCTCACTTCCAACCCTCATCCAGCGAATAATCAAGACCAAATGTGACACACACAGCCCCCATGACCCACTCTACATTCTGGTGCTCTTTAGAGGGGGGTGGACCATGGCCAATGGAACTCGAAGTTCCTTCACTAAGTTCCTGAGACCACTGCAAGCCACATAAACATCTAATAGGAACCAACCTTGGGACACAATGCCTTCCTCAAATAATCCGGGCACCGCCGGGTCCTCAGCTAGTTGTAAATAAATAAATACATAAATGAAACCTCAGAACCTCAATCCATGGCTGATCCCGAATAAGAGACTCTCCCCTGGGCATACAGAAGACCGGGCAACCTGGAAGACGCTGAACAGACTGAGCTCTGGCACCATGGGATGCAGAGCCAACCTTAGGAAATAGGGCTACAAAGTGAAGTCCATGACATGGGAGTGTGGAGAAGAGCAAACCACAGACCACCTATTACAATGCAGCCTGAGCCCTGAAACATGTACAATGTACCTTACCTATAATGGGAGGGTTTTTTTTCCTTTTAAATTATGTAGAGCTTAGCATTCACCATTATCATCATCTTCAGTGGGCAATATTAAAGTCCTTATAACCTTTCAATAGGCTTTGGATGCTAAAGGCAATAGGCATCTTAACCTATCAGAATCTCTGTACTAGTTTTTCTGGTTCTGTCAGGAAGGAAGAACTAGAAGATTGAAAGTAATATTGCCAACTGAACAAGATGAAAATGTCAAAAATGGACCTAGCCCTTGCATTACTGAAGGCTTGTTTAGATCCAGAGCTATCAATCTTCCTCCAGTTTAAAACTGGCATACTCAACAGTTCATCTCTGGACCATGCACTCATTACAGTATGTAGCATGATTGTTGTGCCTGGGTTAAAAATGTCATTTTCTAATTTATTCTATCCATAAAAACAAGAAAAAAGTATATTAAACTGCAAAAACTTTGTTTTTGCGAGACATCCTGCAGTACATTTTGCTATAGTTTTTAAAAGACTATATCACAGAGTTGCAACCAATTCAACATAACTTGTGGCAGCTACAAAAACGAAGTTTCTGGAGTATCACAATTGCTTTCAAAATAAGTACCACACAATTAAACAAGAAAGAACACTTTCAAACCAGAAACAGATCCCCCCGGAATTTTGTTACATAGTGTTATATATAGACTATGGATTGTTTGTTAGATTGGCGGTCATTTTGAAATATTTATTTATTTGTCTGTAATTAATTTATTTCTTAGCTCGGTTTGCCATCTTATAGTCTTATGAGCCAGACATTTCTTTAATTGTTTCACTTTAATTATGACCGGAAGTTACAAGCCACCTTCACTAGCAGCGGTTTATAATTGCATTATTTCTTTTTTCTTTTTAAATTTTAAAAAGCTTTATTCACAAAATTACATTAATAACAAGAAATGCACACATAGGATGGGGTAGGGGGGTAGGGGAAGGGGATATATACATTGGGAAGTGTAAAAACAGAATTACAGAAGAGATAAAACACATTGACTTCACATCTCATGAACACAAAAATAAGTCCTAATCTGGTTTAATTATCTTTGCCCCGCAAGGATAATTCAGATGATGCAGAAAGCCACAATTAATCAACAACAGAAATAATAGTTCCAGGACTCATCCTTGAAACTACAGTTTGACAAAGGAGGAAGGCACAAGTCTTAAGTCTGCCTAAAGACCTAATCACACTAGAGAATTAATCCACTTTAAATCTGGTTGCTGCCTCCCGTGAAATTCTGGAGTTTGTATTTTAAGGAGGAGCATTTAACAGCCACACTAAACTACAAACCCCAGAATTCTGCAGGAGGCAGAAACCGATTTAAAGTGGATTCATTCTCTAGTGTGATGAAGTAGTAAATTGTTGTTTGAAATGTGAAATTTTGTAGTTCAGTGTTACATGTAAACAGTGGCTGGAATTCAATATTGCAGTTACAAATGTGCAACTTTATTTATTGATTTATTTACGTCATTTATATTCCGCCCTTCTCACCCCATAGGGGACTCAGGGCGGATCACAATGCACATATACAGGCACACATTTAATGCCATTGGCATGCAACATATATAGACAGACATAGAGGCAATTTAACATTCCGAAAATCAGTTAAATTTAGCCTCCCCACAAAGTGGTACCTAAATTTCCTACTTGACAGATGCAACTGTCTTTCGGGTTGCAAAGGTCGACAACAAGCTACACAAATTGGTTGAGAGCTCACCTTGACCCTCAAACTCATGATCTTCTGGTCAATAGAGATCTTATGCAGCTGACACCCAGCCAGCAGCGCCACATTCCCGGTGCATACTTTAAATGCATAACTTCTCCATATTTGCTAATGTCCTCCCAAGGGTACTTTACCGGCATTAGTCAAGCATACAGTGATTCTGTCCTCCTGGCAATTGGATTATAGTAGGATGACATTTCCACTCACCCCCACCAGGGAGTAAGGCTGTGATGAGGATCTCTACTAGAGGTTCTGCTTCTGATTATTACAGCCTTGCTGACTGGAAGGAAAAGGAACGAAACACATCTTTCTGCATCCTGGTAATAGAATCATAGAATTGGAAGAGCCCGCAAGGGCCATCCAGTCCAACCTCCTGCCATGCATGAACATCGCAATCGGAATGGACCTCCAATCTCTCTTTGTATAGCTGCTACTTGGTAAAGTTGGTGCAGGAAATGCTGTTTAGTTAATTATACTTAACTATGGAGGCGATATAGATTTTTGGGCCAACTCATTATGTCTAAGGCCCCTTCCACACTGTCCTATATCTCGGATTATTTGACAGTGGAGACTCATATAACCCAGTTTAAAGCAGATAATATGGGATCAGTTCCTGGGATATAGGGCAGTGTAGATCCAGCTTAAGCCAAACGAGTAATTCTACTGTAATCACATCTATCCCCAAATAATGTTAAAACGGAAAGAACCACATTGACTGTAGCTGCACAGGACCTGTTGGCTGTGACCTCTTTAAGCATATTGTGCTGGAAACCAGAATGCATCCCCACTCAAGCTTACCGGGCTATGGTCACAAGTGTTGGTTTTGGCAGGTTTCTCAAGACATGCTTTACAGACTGTACAAGGCCATCAATCTCTTTTTCGGTGCTAACATGATGAGGAATCTCTGAATAGTCACAGGTAAGTCCAGCCTGATGGACCTAGGGGAAAATAAACGCTGATGTAAAGAAAGTCATCTTGGCATTATCCCAAAACAGCAGAGACGCCAAAATAAAATATTAATGGATTTAAAATCAAATGTTCACATCATTTATATGTTATACTTGTGTTTCCCACTTGTGGTAACTCTAAGGCAGTGTTTCCCAACCTTTTTTGAGCCACGGCACACTTTTAACATTAAAAAAAATCCGGGGGCACACCACCAACCAAAATGACACTTTAACACAGTAAAGAACGGCTGGGGGATGGTGGCCTGCTGGGAGCAGCTGCTGGGAGTGCCGAAGCTGGGGGAGGGAGAGGAGCCTGGCCATGCCATGCCCCGCCCCCTCCCCCCGGCTTCAGCTCTCCCACAGCTTCTCCAGCCTTGAGGGGGCAGTGCCAAGCCAGCAGTGACAGAGCCAGCACAATGCTGGCTTGGCACTGCCCTCAAGGCTGGAGAAGCTGTGGGAGAGCTGAAGCCGGGGAAGGGGGCAGAGCTGGGGGCGCGCATGCCCCGCCCCCTCCCCCGGCTTCAGCTCTCCCACAGCTTCTCCAGCCTTGAAGAGGCAGTGCGAGCGAGGGGCGGGAGTCATGGCCCCCGTCCCCCACGCCGCTCTCCGCCATGACTCCCGCCTCTTGCTTGCTGAAGCCGTGTGGAGGAGCATGAGCGGTGGACGGGCTTCAGTGGGCGGGGCTCCTCCACACGGCTTCAGCGAGCAAGGGGTGAGAGTCATGGCGGATTGGAGGCTGGCTGGGGAAACGGCCGAAGGAGGTGGCGCCCCGGCCCCTCCTTCTTTTTCTTCACCGCCGCCTGGCCCTTCCTCCTCCTCCCCCAAGCAGTAGGAGTTCGGCAGGAGTAGGGGGGAAGGAAGGGGGGCAGAGTGCTTTTCTCGTGGCACAGCAAGAGGTCCATCACGGCACACTACTGTGCTGCGTCACAGCGGTTGGGAAACACTGCTCTAAGGCAACGCTATCACAAAGTTTTCTTGGCAAGATTTGCTCTCGAGGAGAAATCTGAGTACCATTGTCTTCCTCTGAGAGTATGTGACTTACTCAAGGTCTCCCAACAGGTTTACATGGCTATCCAGGATTTTGAACCCTGATCTCCCAGAACTCTAGAGCTCATCACTATTTATTTATTTTGTATCAAAAGCATTGCATAAATTAGTATAAAACTGATAAAAATAGAAGGTGCGCAGGCAGCTAAATATCTTTTGACCAAAAACGGGCAACAGCAACGGCATTGTCTGTAGCCTCTAACAATTCCTCCTCTGTACATGAGGCAGGGCACAGTGGACAAACATACAGATGCTGAGTTGTCTGTTCTGCTCCACAGTCACACAAGGTATGGGATTCTTCTAGGTAGTGCCATTTTACCAGGTTGTCTTTTGATCTTCCCACTCCACTTCTGAGACTATTCAGGGACTTCCAAGTTTCCCATTCTTGGTTTGCCCCTGGAGGAAGACACTCGCGGGGGGCTATCCAGTTTGGATTTCCTGGTTTAGCTGCCCAGAGGGATACCTTTGCTGGGGGGATGCCAAGAGGAGTGGTAGTTCTCATAAAGCTTTTCCTTGATTTGAGTCTACTGGGAGGAGGCTGGTAGCCATATAGTGGATGGCTTTCACAGTGTTCACTCAAACCTTGGTTTATGGCCGGGCCGCCCAGAACCACCTTTCTCGCTGCCCCCCTTTGAAGGGGAACCGCTGATTCCGTCCCCCTCAGTAAAAAGCCTTGGTGTTATCCTGGACTCCAAATTGTCGATGGAGGCCCAGGTTGCCTCCACGAGCAAAAGGGCCTTCTTCCACCTGCGCCAAGCGAGACAATTGGCGCCCTATCTTCCGACGGAAGCGCTAGCGACAGTAATCCATGCCACGGTTACATCAAGGCTGGATTACTGTAACGCTTTGTATGTAGGTCTACCCCGGTCACTAACCCGCAGGCTCTAGACTGTGGAGAACGCGGCCGCCAGGCTCCTCACAGGAACATCGATGAGATGCCACATTACACCATCTCTGCAGCGCCTGCACTGGCTGCCCGTTGAGTATAGAGCCTTACACAAGACCTTGACCTTGGCTTTCAAAGCCCTACGGGGCCGGGGCCCAACATACCTAAAAGACCGCTTGTTGATGCCTGCTTACTCAAGGACCCCGTGGCCAGTAAACAAGAACCTTCTTCACGTACCAGGCTTGAAAGAGGCCCACCTGGAGACCACGAGACGGAGATCGTTCTCCGTTGTGGCCCCCGTTCTTTGGAACTCGATGCCACCGGACCAGAGAGCCTCCCTTGACCTGCCCCAGTTCCTGACTGCTCTGAAGACCTGGCTATTTAGGAAAGCCCATGGTTAATGCAGAACCAGGAACTCAAATACCGAGCCTGGCCCCTGCATTTAACCACTGAATATTTTAATCTAGTTTTAAATACTCTATTTTAATTGTGGAATTTGTTGTGTGTAAGTCGCCCGGAGCACTAACGTGGAGGGCGACTCAGAAATAATAAAGTCAGTCAGTCAGTCAGTCATTGTGACTTCCATAAAATAGTTAATATCCAGTATGTGAGTGCTACATAGCAACAAAACAGTTTAGAAATCCTGCCAAATAAAACAGATTTACCATCTCATAGTCAGGGGTTTCCATTCGATTTTTCAAGCTATGCACCAGCTGAAGTAGATTTTTCATCCTGTGGAGAAAACATACATACATACAACCCTAATTCAGCAGATAATTTCATATGAAACAGATTCATGAGAGTGAGAAGAAAAGGATTAAGAAGAATGACATACAGCAGGTTTCTACTTCATGGTTTATGCTATTTTGAAAACTGAAAAATATCCCCTCTCCACCGTTTCCCTAATTTAAACAGGTACTGCAGAATTATCCCAGAAACTCTATGTAAGAGTAGATGGACCAGCATCTAAGCTTTCACACAAGCACAACTAATAACATTTCGTGGGTCTCCTGCCTTCACTGAAACATAGTGTGTTTTCTGTGGGATGTTAAGTACAGGAGTTCAATAATTTTAATACCTGGTTTCAAAAAACTTAGGGTCCATAGCATTTAGATGTCTGATTAAAACAATGGCTGCTTGATGCAAAAAGTAGCTTCCTTTCCTGGGAGGCTAGGCAGAGCTCCTCCTCACTCTCTTTTCCTAGCAGACAAGACTTTTTTTATTTTAATGTGTGAGTAGGGAAGGGCCCC